>JAODUO010000016.1:350000-607500 GCA_025642075.2 Ridgeia piscesae | reverse complement strand
GATACTGTTTCGACTATGATGCAATGCTAATAATTATTATCACATGCATTTAAAGCATAACATTATTTCCATTTTTATTACATAAATCTTATTTTCGCAATTAATTAATCTCACTTGCTAATAATTATGACATGCATTTAAACCATTTATTTTCATTTTAACTACATAACTTGTTTTATTTATTTTATAGTTTTACAGTCATGTCCAATCAATTTCATACAAGTTATACATGAAGATATAAAATATATGAAAATAAACATTAAAACCCTTAAATTTAAAATAACTTGCACAAGGCTAGCTTGTAAAATACAATGTGAACATACAGTATATGCAACCACATTACTTGACGAAGAAATATGTAAAGATATTTTTATTTCAAAACAAACAACTGATAATATTAATAATTAATAAATAGGCAAGAAAATATCTATTGGTAGACATTTAAAAATAATAAGATAATACAAAACGTAATCATGAATATTATGATCTGGAGAACCACTGATATTCATAACTGGACATTAAGAGTCAGGTTGAAATAATAGTAATGCTTAATGTGTTAACTCGTAAATATAATATATTTATGGCATCATTCAACTCAACATTAACTTATGCAAGGCTGGCTTGTAAAGTACAAGGTGAACATATATTTTATATAACCTGACAAATAAACATGTCATACTCACTCCTAGTCTTATAATGAGTAAATATATATTGTAGTGCCACGAACACAAAATATGGCAGAGGCAAATTATCTACCAAGACAAACAATACAAGTTATACAATAATACTATTGTAAACACAATTGCTGTAAAACAATCAGAACACACTCATTGTATGAGTGAACAGTATTGCAATGAAGCACAAGTTAATTTCACTTCACTGCAACTAAGACTAGCTGGGTTTTTTCCACAAAGATATTGCTAGTATAAAACGTTGAGAATTTGCAACACACACTTATAGTTGTACATAGCAAGCTGCAATGCTATAAGTTCATTCTACACATACACACAATATCAACAATGAACATAAATGACAAACAGACTGCTGTTATGATTTACCAAAAATAATAATGTCTAGGTGTGGAAATGGAATTAATTAAACTTGTTGCAATTCCAACTGTTTCTCACACACGAGATACAAGATACAAGATACAAGATACAAGAAGCTTTATTTAACGTCGGTTTACATGTGAATTTGATAACATTAGCCCATCTGAGCTATTTACCGACAAACAAGTGTAAAGTAACGAGACATAAAACATAATAAGCATACAGAGTATTTAAAATGACAGCAATAAAACATAAAATACGTGTAGTGAGTACAAAATAAATAATACATGCATGTATAATAATAATTTATTTTCACTTTGGGCAATCATAGCGATTGAAAACGGTACATAAAACATGCAAAGTATATTAGTTAAAATAGAGTGAAATAATATATATAATTATTGGCATAAGTATAAGTAAAAATGTAGAGAATATATATGTATATATAAAACTTATTTAAATAATTTAAGACACTAAAACATATTTCTGTGATTATTTGACTAAACTTATAATTAAAAAAACATTAAAATTAATACAATAAATTAAGGCTTTACAATATTTTACACATATCCATACTGCATGTATACAATGAAAGCTATATTCATAATATTGGCATGGCGACAAATATGTTAGCTGTTAGCTGTTTTCCTGCATATAGAACAATTGCATGATGGGCCATCCCAATTCCGGATCAGTCTGCGAAACTCGCCGTAGTTTACTGTTTTTCGCATTTCATTTGGCAGGCTGTTCCAGATCCGGGGCCCATCATGCACAAATGATTTAAGTCCATATTTAGACGTGTTTGCCTTAGGGACAACTGCAGTGTTATCATTTGCAGATGTTAGCGATATGTGTGTTAAAAGTTAAAGAATGATCAATCTCAATGCCGAGAAGGACAACAGAGTTTTCACAGTGAATTTCAAAAGTGGTAGTGTTTTCAAACATTTGATTGAGGTAAACACAATGTCCACAATGCAATAAATGTAGTGCTTTTTAGCCAAAGCAATGTTTGCAGACACAACATGTGCAACAAGCTAGCCTTGTGCAAGTTATTTTATATGTAAGAGTTTTATTGTTTATTTTCATTTCTTTTATATTCTCATGTATGACTTATATGAAAATTATTGGAAATTACTATAATAAAAATACCATTTATATAGTTAAAATGTAAATAAATGTTGTTTTAAATGCATGTCATAATAATCATTAGCAAGTGAGCATAATTAATTGCGAAAAATAAAATGCATGTAATGTAAATACACTTTTAAATGCATATATTAATTATTAGCAAGTGAGATAAATTTATTGCCATAATAAAATGTCTGTAATGAAAATGTAAATAAATGTTTTAAATGCATGTCATAATTATTAGCAAGTGAGATTAATTATTTGCGAAAATAAAATGTCTGTAATAAAAATTCAATAAAAGCACGTGATAATAATAATTAGCACTGCATCATAATCGAAACAGTATCGTATTTTCGGCTATTTATCATTCTACTAATACAGTTTTTCCACCTAGATTCTAACGATCGCGTATACTAGTTGATTTTGTGTATTCATCGATCCGACGACGCTCCCGCCTGCCAGGTCGCACTGCCAATGCACGTAGCGCGTGTTTACTTCCAGCAACCAATCGCAACGCAGATAGCATTGCAAGTAGTGCCTTAACAAAATTTGTATCCGAAAAGTCGAAGTCGCACCAAGGCTTCACAAAACTATTTAAGATCCTTGGTCGCACCTCAGCCAACATAGGTTTTTTAATTTGTTCTTTTTAATTGAACCACAAACTAATAATTTCCAAACGTGAACCAAAAATTTAGCTTTCCTTTCTACGAGATAAACCACATTTATATCCAGTGGTTGACAACTTTGTACACAAAAAGTTAAAGTCACAACATATGATATAAATAAAATAATTTTAGTTGAATTTCATAATAGATTCAACGTTAAATACGTAACTGAATGAAAAACATCAATTAACAAAACAAAATTTGTTTGATTAGTGTCAGCATTCGTGTTACGTTACATTTTATCATTTTGTTTCAGTACGTAGTGTTTGCCTTTCTTCCACATACCCACTTATGGTATATATATTATAAGATATTATCGTTCTGTACATTTTGTATATTCCAATATCCACATACTATCACTTTAAAAAATAATTGTAGACAAATGTGCAGTATTTGCACAGTGTTACTGAGGATGTCATTATACTGTATATTTCTAATCCTACCCTATAAATTGTGAAAATGACAGGAAATAACAAATCGTCACACAATATGCTCAAAATCTAATATTTATTGACTAGTCAATAATTATGTGCTCATGTAGTTGGTGAAACATGATGAAAAGCAATTTTACTATCAATAGGGTGTATTACATAGTTAACGTTTCGCCCAAAGAAAGTTTAAAATACACATTTTTCAGCCGGCATACGGTCAATGAAATTACACTACAACACAATGTTCAATGTACCTAAATGTATCCGTCTATGTTCCACCCACTGCCATGAGGGGATGGCACTGGTGGTATTGTCTTCAAACGGAGTCGCCATATGGCTGTCTGCTAGTTACCACGCTAGGCATGGTGGTTACATCCTTGCATGGTTGAAACATTGCTGGATCGGTAATCCTCGATCCAAACATGGTACGTCGCAATTTGTCCACATCATACTCTTTTGTGATCGCCCATACAGGATTCGCCTGACCTTTCACCTTCATGCAACAGTTACTCGTCGGCGGCAAAGGACTTGACGAGTTTCGCAAAGGAACGATGCTCACGTATGCAGACCATAATTTCCAATAAACACTGACTGTCCACGTTCCAATCGGCATATTTAGTGAACCGATTGAATTGCGTCAATAGATCCACCATGCAATTATATGATGAACTTCCCATTTCACCCGAGCTATGATCAAAACTCCGTGAATGAAACGCTGCTGTGCCCGTGTGAAGATCTCAAATATTACCAGAACTCGAATTCATCCTACATATTTAAAGTTTGTTGCAGGTGATTAATAGCCCATGCCAGAGAAAACATGTTTACAGGAACTTCTTGCTTTTGCTCCATTTCAGAAACACGGCCAAAGGAACTCAATAGCACACATAGTCAATAAACCATCGGGTATATTATCAACGGAGCTAATTGCTAAGATTCCTTGACTCGATCAAAACACCTCACAAACCTCCGCTTCTAGAGCGACGCAAAATTATTGCCATCAGTTGATGATGATACAGACAGTACCCAAGCGCAACACACTTATCCTAAGCCTATCGTGCAAATGGGATTGTATATTACAAAGAAACATGTTGTGTTATTACATACATGACAGCCGGAAATGCATGTATATAATATCACACGTTTTACGTGACCACAACGCGAGCTATGTCGACTCTGAAAGGATTTCATGGTTTTGTTCGATATGATTGCTGAAATCTCCATGTAATTGCTGAAACGTAACACATAACAAATACTTGTTCAGTAAGTTGAAGTTATTGACCATAACAATATACACACCTGGTCTGTGTGTAATTTTGCATCAAGCACTATGTTGTAATGCAAGTGATTCCGTTCATTATATGCCGACTGAAATGCTGTCTATTTAAACATTTGTTTTGGCGAAACATTAAATATATAATACACCTGATCGAGGGCATATATTGTTTGTTATTATAGTGTCATCAAGTACGTTAGAATAATAGATGACTAGCCAACAAATAGTTAATTTAGTGCATAATGTGTGAGATTTGTCATTTCCCGCAATTTTCTCGATTTAGAGGATAGGATTGATTACACATATACCGATATCTTCATTAATAGTGAATATATCTTGCCAGTTCTTTCTGCAAGTGATAGTATATGGCTGTAAGAATACACCGATGTGAAATTATCTGGTCATTGTTCTATGAGTGCGAGTATGGAATAAACACTACGTATACTGCTTTTTCTGAAGAAACTGGGAATTATTATCGAGCGTATCATATTAATAAGATAAAATTAAGAGAAAATTTAAATGTAACGCCAATGTGTGACGCCATTCATCTAAACTAATTTTATTTATGTCATATTGTGCGATGTTAGTAAACTTTTTTCAACTATTCGTGATAAATGTCGCTTAAATTGTGGTTAATGTCGGGTTCAATTAAAACGATATTGGAAATCAGCATCAGGACAAGGATGAATTGTGATGTTTTTGTGTTCCAGCATGCCTTATCGTCTTCGCGGAAGATGCCGCGTCGTGTTGGTAATTTTCCTTGTAATTTGCCTGCGGCCGTCGCTTGTGTTGAGTCTTCAGTGCACTCGTTCAAACGGATCATCGATTATTGATCACAACAAATGGCTTTCGCCTGGAGCTTACACTGGTGTTGCCGTGGACTGTAGATCACGTGGATTAACCCGAGTTCCAAACAATGTCACGAAAGAAGTAACGCAGTTGGATCTAAGTAGAAACAAAATACCAGCTATCGGTGCAAATGACTTCGTGAACATGACTGATCTGCGCATTCTGGTGTTATCCGATAGCCGCATACAAACTTTAGCAAACAATTGTTTCCAAAATCTGACACGCCTCGAACAACTTGATCTCAACGAAAACAACTTCGCGTCACTTCCTGCTGGTGTTTTCGCTGGACTGCATTCACTGCGCGTGCTCACAATGACTGGACGTCACGCTACGTCGTATCTGACTCAGTTCGTCTCGCACACGCCAGAGCTGCGAGTGTTGTCTCTGAGCGCCGTAGGTGACGCCACCATCCCGGCCGAATACGCTCGTCTGCCTCGACTCGAGGTGCTCGACTTCTACAGAGAAACAGTGAGACTCGAGCAGATCACGGCAGCTATGTTTGACAACATCAGAGACTCGAATATTACGACTTTATCATTTCGTTGTACGCCCAGTTTGAAGTCTATCGAGACGGCGGCTTTTTCCAATCTGCCAAACCTACATTCTCTTGTCCTCACCTGTAGTCGATCGCTGTCATACACAGCGACAATGGCGTCATTGGCGGCGACGACCAACACGTCTGTGGACACGGTCGTACTGGACGGTACAAAGGGAGAGATAGCGATATTCAGGGAGGCTGACTTCTGCTTCCCGTTCTGGCGTCGCTTGAAACGACTAAGTACAAAATGTGTACGTCTCGCAAGTTTTGACTTCAACTACGCCGGCTGCCTGACGAATCTACGAGAGGTCAGTCTTGACCACAACACGCCGTCGTCATCGAAACCAATATATCCAAACATATCTGCAATTGCCCCCAAACTGAGCACGCTGAGCGTGTCGCATGTGGGATGGTGCGCGGACGAATTCAACGACGCCTTCTGCTATGAGCGCTATTACCTGCTAGACGTCGATGACTACTTCCCCGAGCGTCCTCCGGTTCTCCCGAAGTCGACGTCGCTCATCACAAACGACACTGCTCCGTGCACAGAGAAACCTCTCGGCATTGGCAACATGCCTTTTCCAACTTCGCTAGAATTTCTTCACATGGTCAAATTTGGCTCGCCCTCGCCTAGGCGACTAAGGACTACGGCTTGTTTGAGTCAGTTGCGTGTGCGTTATCTTAACATTTCCATGAACACGTTCACGAAAGACCTGTGTAGTCGCTGTCGTCTCTACGGTGTGAGTCTTCTGGAGATTGCTGACGCAAGCCACGGCGCCTTGGAATTAATTACCCCAGAGTTCATGCAGCACTTTACTAACCTGCGTTTCTTAAACTTTTCCCACAATTCATTGGGTGTTACTGGGTCGGATCTCACAGACACATTTTCACATTTGCGACTTTTAGAGGATATTAACTTATCTCACAACAGACTCAGCCACATCACCCCGCGAGCATTTGAACATTGCACTTGTCTGAAACGACTGAACCTCGCCGATAACGAATTGATCCAGATCAATATTTACATGGATAATATGGAAGCGCTGGAATACATCGACCTGAGTGGTAACCGTTTAGTAACTCTTAGTGATGCATTCATGACGACTCTTGACCAGCATGTCCATGTTCTGACTGTAGACATCCGACGAGAGATGTTCGTATGTAACTGCGAGTCAGTGACGTTCTTGCGGTGGTCGCGTGTGACACACGTACGACTGACGGAAAAGGACAAGTTGACGTGTTCCTACGGGGATCGTGACAATGTGTGGGTGACAGAGATAGACGTGGACCAATTGGAGGCCGGATGTCAAGTGTCTCTCTTACCTGTCGTTGTACCGATTATAGCCGTTGTCATATTCATAACAGTTGCTACTTTCTTAGTGCGCTATCACCGGTGGTATATCAAGTATCATCTCGTGCTGTGCTGGCTGCGAGATGTGACGTCATCTACAAACAAACAGTATGACGCAATGGTGGCGTATTTCCTACATGCTTCCAACTCTCGGGATCAAGAGGGCGGCGTGGCGAGAATCTCGCGCTGGGTGTGCACGCGTCTGCTGCCTCGAGCCGAGGACGAGTGGGGCTTGCGTCTCTACGTTGGCGATCGCGACGACCTCGGCGGAGCCTCGAAAATGCACAACTTCGTTCGCGGTTTCCAGAGCAGCGACAAGGTGGTCGTGTGTTTGACGCGAGAGTTCATTGAAGACAGCGACTGCATGAACTACCTGGCGACGGCGCTCGACAGCAGCAAGCCGCTGTCCAAGTACATCTTTGTCTTATTCGACGACATCCAACCTACTTCCGTTCCCCGTCGTCTGCGGCAACTCCTTTTGCCAAACGCCCCCTCAATAGCGTTAACGTGGGGTGACATCACAGTCGAGGACGAGCATGAACATTCGACATTTTGGCGACGCATGCGCGATGCCTTGACACGTGACCCCGACCAGGAACGATGTCGACGTCAGTTTGATGTAATACCATTGCTGGTTTTTCGACAAGAACAAACCGAAGACTTTGACAGACAATAATGTCACGCCAGATCATTGCCACGGTATTCTTTGATATAGATATGAACTTTACCATGGACTGTCAAATCACTACGTACATGACAACAATCCCGCAGGCACGTAAACATTACACAATCGCTAATTACAACCTGTCACTTAGATTATTGTTATGCCCTGATCCTTTTCTGTAGGTACTTTATCTCCTACATATACATTGGATATGTCTGCATATTTTTGGTGTTATCTTGGTAATAAGCTCATAAATAATATCAGATTGCTGCCACATGGATGATTAATTATTCAGTCCGTTTATAATATTAATACACGCGCAATGAACCACGCAGTGACCAATACTGTCGGACAAAACCGAAATCTGACGAATTAAACCAAGTGCGCATGACCATTCACGGGGATGCGTGTGCGTGTGCGTGTGCGTGTGCGTGTGCGTGTGCGTGTGCGTGTGCGTGTGCGTGTGCGTGTGCGTGTGCGTGTGCGTGTGCGTGTGCGTGTGCGTGTGCGTGTGCGTGTGCGTGTGCGTGTGCGTGTGCGTGTGCGTGTGCGTGTGCGTGTGCGTGTGCGTGTGCGTGTGCGTGTGCGTGTGCGTGTGCGTGTGCGTGTGCGTGTGCGTGTGCGTGTGCGTGTGCGTGTGCGTGTGCGTGTGCGTGTGCGTGTGCGTGTGCGTGCGCGTGCGCGTGCGCGTGCGCGTGCGCGTGCGCGTGCGCGTGCGCGTGCGCGTGCGCGCGCGTGCGTGCGTGTGTGTGTATATGTGTGTGTGTGCGGGGCGCGCGCACATATCGTATTTCCATGTCTTAAATGATTTAGAAGAATTATACCATCTCGAATGTTGAAATGGTATCTTTATAAATTATAAACGCCCGCCTGCCTGAAATTGTGTATGCGTTCTAGCGAGTTCTTTGGGGGGTTCGTAGATTTATACATTTTCAAAATTCTCCCGGGGGAGAGCGTAGACAGTTCAATAGTCATGATGCTATGGCCTTTACGTGGATTATGCACCCCTTTGTTACGTCATGGTGGTGCCGTAATGGGGTTCCACAAATTCACATTAGTCGCTAGGGGCGCTGATACACAACTAGACCTTAATTGCGTATCAGCGCCTCTAGTGACTAACGTGACCCACTGAAACAACATAGGAAAACTAGAACCTTTCCCGTGTTGCGAGATTTAACTTTGCAACCATAGTTGTACAGAGCGGTGGGAATGGGACATCACATTTCCCCAAGCACCGCTGGGTCCAGTGGCGTAGTCAGGGGGCCAGGGGGGTCCATGGCACCCCAATCCCAGAATATTTGAACATTTGTTCCTTAATTTCGTAAATTCAATCATTTAAAATCATCCCATAATAGCACACATTGAGGCCGAAAATACGGTGCCGTCAGCAAAACAAAACTGTTTGTTGCTCATTCAAAGTCAACAGCGCAGTAACACAAGTGTACAGCGCAGTAACACAAGTGTACATCGCAGTAACGCAAGTGTACAGCGCAGTAACACAAGTGTTCAGCGCAGTAACACAAGTGTACAGCGCAGTAACACAAGTGTACAGCGCAGTAACACAAGTGTACAGCGCAGTAACACAAGTGTACAGCGCAGTAACACAAGTGTACAGCGCAGTAACACAAGTGTACAGCGCAGTAACACAAGTGTACAGCGCAGTAACGCAAGTGTACAGCGCAGTAACGCAAGTGTACAGCGCAGTAACACAAGTGTACAGCGCAGTAACGCAAGTGTACAGCGCAGTAACGCAAGTGTACAGCGCAGTAACGCAAGTGTACAGCGCAGTAACGCAAGTGTACAGCGCAGTAACACAAGTGTACAGCGCAGTAACACAAGTGTACAGCGCAGTAACACAAGTGTACAGCGCAGTAACACAAGTGTACAGCGCAGTAACGCAAGTGTACAGCGCAGTAACACAAGTGTACAACGCAGTAACACAAGTGTACAGCGCAGTAACACAAGTGTACAACGCAGTAACACAAGTGTACAGCGCAGTAACACAAGTGTACAGCGCAGTAACACAAGTGTACAGCGCAGTAACACAAGTGTACAGCGCAGTAACACAAGTGTACAGCGCAGTAACACAAGTGTACAGCGCAGTAACACAAGTGTACAGCGCAGTAACACAAGTGTACAACGCAGTAACACAAGTGTGCTGCGCAGTAACACAAGTGTACAGCGCAGTAACACAAGTGTACAGCGCAGTAACACAAGTGTACAACGCAGTAACACAAGTGTACAGCGCAGTAACACAAGTGTGCTGCGCTTGAGCTGACACATCACAGCCCTATTTTTGTCTCAAAATGTGGCTAAGACGAAATATTTGTGAAGCATAAATATGTCTGGGAATGATGAATTATGATCATTTGAGATAGGGTTAGTATGACTTATCCAGTGTAGGCAAATAAACACTTATAGCGACAACATTGATGGTGGGTTCCAATTATACTCAAGTGCCGAAATGTGTTATCATTAAAATTGGATTTAGTTACCCAATGTGGAGGAATCCTCTACTTCTGTCGTAAATGATAAACACCTAGTCTAATAGCTGACAGGGCAGCGAAAACGTCACCATTCTCAATGCGCGTGATGACTGTTAACATACCAACACAATCATCCAATAATGGTTGCCTGGCTAAGGTCAAATTACATGTTGTAACAAAAGGAATTTATTTACCGGTAGTAATTTTGTTACTGCGTAATTGGAACTTCCTATCGTTAATTTAGATATTTTAACAAGCAACAACATTATTCATAGTGAAGTGAGCACTTCATCAGCCACGTTAAAGTATACATGTTTAATTACTGCTTCATCAGAGTAAGCGACTAAGCGTTGATATTTGTCATGTTCCTTGTCTGCAGAAATATGGTGGCCACCTAAAGCCGGCCACCTTATTCGTCACGCTACATCTCCCAAACATGCAGACAAGGAACAAATATCAACACTTAGTCACTTACTCTTATATAGAAGCTATGAGTTCGTATTTTTATATCACAGTATTATGTCATTTTCTCTTTGTATCTTACTTTGACGGTATGTATTCTTTACAGCATTCGCCAGAGTTTCATTAACTGACTAGTCTGCCCAGGCGATCTTTCTATGTTGACACTGAGGGTGGCCACTGCCTGTGTGCTTGTCGTTGTCGTCCTCGCGGTGGTTCGTTTACTACTATAATATTTTTATACCTACTAAATTGAGACGGGACCGACATTAACGTAATTCTCCGATTCACGAGATACACAGTCCCCAATGTAGAGATCTAGCTTCTATGAATATTTGTGTAGAACATTGGTCATATATATATATATATATATATATATATATATATATATATATATATATACATATACATATACATATATATATATATATATATATATATATATATATATATATATATATATATATATATAATATACATATATATATATATATATATATATATATATATATATATATATATATATATATATATAATATACATATACTATATATATATATATATATATATATATATATATATATATATATATATATATATATATATATTGGCATCACTGTCGCCAGGGGTGAGTTGACCATGATTTCTTTTTCTTCCTCTCACTTTTCTATTACCACGTTCTCTGTCAGCAGTCTCCATTTCCTTCTATCTATAATTTTCCCCAATTTCCCGTTTTTCTCCCACTCATTCTAGATCATTTTTAATGCAATCCCCATCGCAATTTCGGTCTTCCTCGCCTCCATTTCCGCTCCACTTTCTGGGCATCTGCTCTCTTTGCCAGTTTTTCATGTCCCTTTTTTCCACATGACCAGCCCATGTACTCCTTACCAATTTCTTCTTTAACTGTTCCTTTACTCCAACGCCCACTTTCATTTCATCCATTTCTATTATAAACTCTCTTAACGCCCACTGTTATTCTGACCGGGTTGGGGTTTTTATTGCAATCCTAGACCTTCTCCTGTTGTTTCTCTGTTAGTGCCATCGTCTCTAGTGCATTCATGTATGCCGGTATAACACACGAGCTGAGCACATTTCCTTTACGTTTACAAGATATGCGTCTCCCTCACCCCTTCAACTCTCCTCCAAGCGTTTGCCCTGGCTGTAATCTTCAATGTAAGCAAAGCAATTAATCTAGTGGATTTTGCACTGGGAAAATGCCACTTCCAATCGTGAATTTATAAATTGTAATAAGCAACGTTACATTTGTGAAGTTACTGGTTGAACGCCAACGCCACATAATCTATGTTAAGGGAGCGATGTTTAATTATTGTTTCATCAGAGTAAATTACTGCATGTTGGTATTTGTCGTGGTCTTTGTAAGTAGGTTTGGGAGAGTAGCGTGAGGAATGTGGTGGCCGGCTTTAGGCTGATGTTACGTAGGGGCTATGGGTTCGTGTCTCTTTACTTTCTAATTTTAACGCCTTCTCCGAATGTTTTTTTCTGAACTGCCAGCTTCATTGGTCGGTTAACTTGGTTGTCATGTCAGTATTCATTTTAAGCGAGTTGGGTTTGAAATATATATACAGGTGTATGTATGTATGTAATGTATGTATGTATGTATGTATGTATGTAATGTATGTATGTATGTATGTGTGTGTGTGTGTGTGTGTGTGTGTGTGTGTGTGTGTGTGTGTGTGTGTGTGTGTGTGTGTGTGTATGTATGTGTATGTATGTATGTATGTATGTATGTATGTATGTATGTATGTATGTATGTATGTATGTATATATATATATATTATATATTATATATATATGTATATATATATATTATATATATATATATATATATATATATATATATAATAACTAATTGTGTGTAATAATAATTATAATAATTTCTAATAGCTAACTGTGTATAATATTGTTGGCCTCCTTCTGTCTCGAGAGACAATGGGTTGTGCGCCCATAATATGTCACTCCGGGTTGCTGCAGTGTCTGCTGTGACTGTACAGTCCGATCCTTGAGCCACAGACTGCATTTGAAGGTCTTCGTATATGGCTCAGCAGTTGTTTCTGTCGTCTGCTTCTTGTGTTCCTTCCCCCCCCCTCCCACTGCTCCCGTCTCCGCCTCTCACTCGTGCGGATGCAAGTCCTGATAGCAGTCCGCCAACTACTGCGGTATGCGGCTTGCTGTGTTGATGCTTCCTGGTGGTGGTGGTCGAAACAACTGTTTTATTATAGTCCGCAAGGCGGCAGCACAATTACGTATCACGACAGTATTCTTGGGGATTCTTGCATCCTTCATTCGTCTGACATGACCAAGCCAGCGCAAGCGCCTTAGGGATAGCAGAGCAAACAGATTCGGCATTCCTGCTTTCGCTACGACGTCTTTGTTGGGGGATGCGGCATTGCCAGGTGATGCCCTGGGTCTGTCGAAGGCAGCGCACGTGTTGAGTCTACGCTCTTGGCGGGTGTACAGAGTGCAAGGTTAGCTGCCATAAAACAGTGCTGAGCACGCAGGCTTGAGAAAGGTCCATCGTCGATTTCGTGGTCAGCATAGCGTTGTCCCACACCCTCATGGTCAGGCGAGCCATTGCTGTTGCTGTGTTGCCGATCTTCTTGTCTAGTTCTGTGTCCAGAGAGGGCACTGCTGACGTCTTGTCCTCAGATGTTGGTCTTCTTGAGACTTACTGTGAGACCAAACTCTCTGCCGGCATGAGCAAAGGAGCTCATAAGACGTTGCAAAGCATCCTCACTGTGAGCGGTCAGAGCAGCGTCATCTCCAAAAAGCATCTCCCTGATAAGTACTTTCCGCACTTTGGTCTTTCCTCGCAAGCGTGCGATGTTAAAAGGGTTCCCATCACTTCTTGTGTGGAGATATATCTGACCGATTGAAGGCAAAAGACAGTAGAACTGAGAATAAGATTCCAAAAAGTGCTGGAGCTAGTACACATCCTTGTTTCACTCCATTTCTAATAGGGAACATATTTGATTTATCATGTTGATAGTACCTGTCATGTCTTCGTGGTAGGACGTGATGGTTTTCATTAGTTTTGGAGGAAACCCAATCCTTTGCAGCATTGTGAAGAGGCCGTTTCTGCTTACCAGGTCGAAAGCCTTGGTTAGATCAACGAAGGCATTTCTCTTGCAGCTGTCATAGTGACACAATCATATCGATGGTTGATCTTCCTGCTCTGAACCCGCACTTAGCCTCTGGGTATACTCGTTCTGCCAGTGACTACAGCCTGTTGAGGGCTACTCTGGCGAAGACCTTCCCAACAATACTGACAGTGGAATGTCCAGTTCTTCCATCACAGCCAGTGGTGGTATTCTGAACGGTGACCATGGTTTCTCTTGAGTAGAGCTCCTGATAGTGGTCTGCCCATCTCTCCATCTGCTTGCTTCGGTCTGTAATGGTGACACCCGTTGCGGACTTTATGGGTGTAATCTTGGTGACGCTTGGCCCAAATGTTTTCTACATTTCGTTATGCATTGCCTTACGTTGCCACAGTCGGAAGACAGTTGGGTGCTCAAGCAAAGATTAAGCCAATAGTCGTTGGAGCATCGTCGAGCAATTCGTTGCACAATATTCCTGGCTTTCCTGTGGGCGGCGAGCGTTTTCTCTGAAGGCTCCCTCTTGTAGTTTAGCAGGGCTGTTCTTTTTGCTTCGATTGCTGGCTCAAGTTCTGCAATTCCTGCCTCGAACCAGTCATGGCTCTGTCTTTCTTCCTTACCGAAGCTGCCCATGGCTGAGTCATAAGTAGCTTCGCGAATGTGGTTTCATCTCTCCTCTACGCAGCACTTTGGGCAGTCCTTGAGGGCCTCGTTGATACTGTTTGCGAAGAGTACACAAGCATCTGGGTTGGAGGTCCTAGCTATTTTGATGCGTGGGCGTCCTTTCTGCTTGGAATAATGGATTCGTTTGGGTCGGAGATGCACCTTGCTACCAACCAAAGAATGGTCAGTGTCACAGTCGGGCCTGTGACAGCTGCGGGTGACGAGGAGACAGCTCAGCAGTGATCTTCGAGTGATGACGAGATCCAGCTGGTGCCAATGACGCCATCTTGGGTGTCTCCAGGATACTCTGTGGACAGGCTTGGTGGGGAAGACTGTATTTGTTACACACATATCGTGGTATGATCATAGCTCCAACAGTCTTTGTCCATTCTCGTTCATTCTCCCAATGCCAAAGTGGCCGATGCTGTGGGCCCAGGAGTCGTGGTCCGCTCCAACTCGAGCATTCAACCCCCCCCCCCCCCCCCCCAACAAGTAAAGCTGCTCCGCGACATGTATCTCTTTTGTAATGACATCAAGCTCCTCATAGAACTCATCCTTTTCCTCTTTTGAGGAACAAAGCGTGGGAGCATAAATGCTCAGGGTGTTCACCGCCCCACTGCAGATTTTAGGTCTAGGTTTACTCCTATAGGTTGGCTGCTGATCGTGGCTGACGAGTCCTGCCTACCCGGCTATTTGACCTATAACTAGGGGTTTGGAATCGGAATTTTCCTTCTCCTATGTGAACTGCCTGACCAGGCTAACGAGTCCCACCTGCCCGGGTTTTGAGTCAGAGTTGTCCTTCTCCCAGGCTTGCTGCCAGCCAAGGCTAGAGTTGTCCCTCTCCCAGGCTTGCTGCCAGCCAAGGCTAGAGTTGTCCTTCTCCCAGGCTTGCTGCCAGCCAAGGCTAGAGTTGTCCCTCTCCCAGGCTTGCTGCCAGCCAAGGCTAGAGTTGTCCTTCTCCCAGGCTTGCTGCCAGCCAAGGCCAGAGTTGTCATTCTCCCAGGCTTGCTGCCAGCCAAGGCTAGAGTTGTCCTTCTCCCAGGCTTGCTGCCAGCCAAGGCCAGAGTTGTCCTTCTCCCAGGCTTGCTGCCAGCCAAGGCCAGAGTTGTCCTTCTCCCAGGCTTGCTGCCAGCCAAGGCTAGAGTTGTCCTTCTCCCAGGCTTGCTGCCAGCCAAGGCTAGAGTTGTCCTTCTCCCAGGCTTGCTGCCAGCCAACGCTAGAGTTGTCCTTCTCCCAGCCAAGGCTAGAGTTGTCCTTCTCCCAGGCTTGCTGCCAGCCAAGGCTAGAGTTGTCCTTCTCCCAGGCTTGCTGCCAGCCAAGGCTAGAGTTGTCCTTCTCCCAGGCTTGCTGCCAGCCAACGCTAGAGTTGTCCTTCTCCCAGCCAAGGCTAGAGTTGTCCTTCTCCCAGGCTTGCTGCCAGCCAAGGCTAGAGTTCTCCTTCTCCCAGGCTTGCTGCCAGCCAACGCTAGAGTTGTCCTTCTCCCAGCCAAGGCTAGAGTTGTCCTTCTCCCAGGCTTGCTGCCAGCCAAGGCTAGAGTTGTCCTTCTCCCATGCTTGCTGCCAGCCAAGGCTAGAGTTGTCCTTCTCCCAGGCTTGCTGCCAGCCAACGCTAGAGTTGTCCTTCTCCCAGCCAAGGCTAGAGTTGTCCTTCTCCCAGGCTTGCTGCCAGCCAAGGCTAGAGTTGTCCTTCTCCCAGGCTAGCTGCCAGCCAAGGCCAGAGTTGTCCTTCTCCCAGGCTTGCTGCCAGCCAAGGCCAGAGTTGTCCTTCTCCCAGGCTTGCTGCCAGCCAAGGCTAGAGTTGTCCTTCTCCCAGGCTTGCTGCCAGCCAAGGCCAGAGTTGTCCTTCTCCCAGGCTTGCTGCCAGCCAAGGCCAGAGTTGTCCTTCTCCCTTCTCCCAGGCTTGCTGCCAGCCAAGGCCAGAGTTGTCCTTCTCCCAGGCTTGCTGCCAGCCAAGGCTAGAGTTGTCCCTCTCCCAGGCTTGCTGCCAGCCAATGCTAGAGTTGTCCTTCTCCCAGGCTTGCTGCCAGCCAAGGCTAGAGTTGGCCTTCTCCCAGGCTTGCTGCCAGCCAAGGCTAGAGTTGTCCTTCTCCCAGGCTAGCTGCCAGCCAAGGCCAGAGTTGTCCTTCTCCCAGGCTTGCTGCCAGCCAAGGCCAGAGTTGTCCTTCTCCCAGGCTTGCTGCCAGCCAAGGCTAGAGTTGTCCTTCTCCCAGGCTTGCTGCCAGCCAAGGCCAGAGTTGTCCTTCTCCCAGGCTTGCTGCCAGCCAAGGACAGAGTTGTCCTTCTCCCAGGCTTGCTGCCAGCCAAGGCCAGAGTTGTCCTTCTCCCAGGCTTGCTGCCAGCCAAGGCTAGAGTTGTCCCTCTCCCAGGCTTGCTGCCAGCCAATGCTAGAGTTGTCCTTCTCCCAGGCTTGCTGCCAGCCAAGGCTAGAGTTGGCCTTCTGCCAGGCTTGCTGCCAGCCAAGGCTAGAGTTGTCCTTCTCCCAGGCTTGCTGCCAGCCAAGGCCAGAGTTGTCCTTCTCCCAGGCTTGCTGCCAACCAAGGCTAGAGTTGTCCTTCTCCCAGGCTTGCTGCCAGCCAATGCTAGAGTTGTCCTTCTCCCAGGCTTGCTGCCAGCCAAGGCTAGAGTTGTCCTTCTCCCAGGCTTGCTGCCAGCCAAGGCTAGAGTTGTCCTTCTCCCAGGCTTGCTGCCAGCCAAGGCCAGAGTTGTCCTTCTCCCAGGCTTGCTGCCAACCAAGGCTAGAGTTGTCCTTCTCCCAGGCTTGCTGCCAGCCAAGGCTAGAGTTGTCCTTCTCCCAGGCTTGCTGCCAGCCAAGGCTAGAGTTGTCCTTCTCCCAGGCTTGCTGCCAGCCAATGCTAGAGTTGTCCTTCTCCCAGGCTTGCTGCCAGCCAAGGCTAGAGTTGTCCTTCTCCCAGGCTTGCTGCCAGCCAAGGCTAGAGTTGTCCTTCTCCCAGGCTTGCTGCCAGCCAAGGCCAGAGTTGTCCTTCTCCCAGGCTTGCTGCCAACCAAGGCTAGAGTTGTCCTTCTCCCAGGCTTGCTGCCAGCCAAGGCTAGAGTTGTCCTTCTCCCAGGCTTGCTGCCAACCAAGGCTAGAGTTGGCCTTCTCCCAGGCTTGCTGCCAACCAAGGCTAGAGTTGTCCTTCTCCCAGGCTTGCTGCCAACCAAGGCTAGAGTTGGCCTTCTCCCAGGCTTGCTGCCAACCAAGGCTAGAGTTGTCCTTCTCCCAGGCTTGCTGCCAGCCAAGGCTAGAGTTGGCCTTCTCCCAGGCTTGCTGCCAACCAAGGCTACAGTTGTCCTTCTCCCAGGCTTGCTGCCAGCCAAGGCTAGAGTTGGCCTTCTCCCAGGCTTGCTGCCAACCAAGGCTACAGTTGTCCTTCTCCCAGGCTTGCTGCCAGCCAAGGCTAGAGTTGGCCTTCTCCCAGGCTTGCTGCCAGCCAAGGCCAGAGTTGTCCTTCTCCCAGGCTTGCTGCCAGCCAAGGCTAGAGTTGTCCTTCTCCCAGGCTTGCTGCCAGCCAAGGCTAGAGTTGTCCTTCTCCCAGGCTTGCTGCCAGCCAAGGCTAGAGTTGTCCTTCTCCCAGGCTTGCTGCCAGCCAAGGCTAGAGTTGTCCTTCTCCCAGGCTTGCTGCCAGCCAAGGCTAGAGTTGTCCTTCTCCCAGGCTTGCTGCCAGCCAAGGCTAGAGTTGTCCTTCTCCCAGGCTTGCTGCCAGCCAAGGCTAGAGGTGTCCTTCTCCCAAGCTTGCTGCCAGCCAAGGCTAGAGTTGTCCTTCTCCCAGGCTTGCTGCCAGCCAAGGCTAGAGGTGTCCTTCTCCCAAGCTTGCTGCCAGCCAAGGCTACAGTTGTCCTTCTCCCAGGCTTGCTGCCAGCCAAGGCTAGAGTTGTCCTTCTCCCAGGCTTGCTGCCAGCCAAGGCTAGAGTTGTCCTTCTCCCAGGCTTGCTGCCAGCCAAGGCTAGAGTTGTCCTTCTCCCAGGCTTGCTGCCAGCCAAGGCTAGAGGTGTCCTTCTCCCAAGCTTGCTGCCAGCCAAGGCTACAGTTGTCCTTCTCCCAGGCTTGCTGCCAACCAAGGCTAGAGTTGTCCTTCTCCCAGGCTTGCTGCCAGCCAAGGCTAGAGGTGTCCTTCTCCCAAGCTTGCTGCCAGCCAAGGCTAGAGTTGTCCTTCTCCCAGGCTTGCTGCCAGCCAAGGCTAGAGGTGTCCTTCTCCCAAGCTTGCTGCCAGCCAAGGCTACAGTTGTCCTTCTCCCAGGCTTGCTGCCAACCAAGGCTAGAGTTGTCCTTCTCCCAGGCTTGCTGCCAGCCAAGGCTAGAGTTGCCTTCTCCCAGGCTTGCTGCCAGCCAAGGCTAGAGTTGTCCTTCTCCCAGGCTTGCTGCCAGCCAAGGCTAGAGTTGTCCTTCTCCCAGGCTTGCTGCCAGCCAAGGCTAGAGTTGTCCTTCTCCCAGGCTTGCTGCCAGCCAAGGCTAGAGTTGTCCTTCTCCCAGGCTTGCTGCCAACCAAGGCTAGAGTTGTCCTTCTCCCAGGCTTGCTGCCAGCCAAGGCTAGAGTTGACCTTCTCCCAAGCTTGCTGCCAGCCAAGGCTAGAGTTGTCCTTCTCCCAGGCTTGCTGCCAGCCAAGGCTAGAGTTGTCCTTCTCCCAGGCTTGCTGCCAGCCAAGGCTAGAGTTGTCCTTCTCCCAGGTTTGCTGCCAACCAAGGCTAGAGTTGTCCTTCTCCCAGGCTTGCTGCCAGCCAAGGATAGAGTTGACCTTCTCCCAGGCTTGCTGCCAGCCAAGGCTACAGTTGTCCTTCTCCCAGGCTTGCTGCCAGCCAAGGCTAGAGTTGTCCTTCTCCCAGGCTTGCTGCCAGCCAAGGCTAGAGTTGTCCTTCTCCCAGGCTTGCTGCCAGCCAAGGCTAGAGTTGTCCTTCTCCCAGGCTTGCTGCCAGCCAAGGCTAGAGTTGTCCTTCTCCCAGGCTTGCTGCCAGGCAAGGCTAGAGTCCAGTCGACCCTGTCCGGGTATACTGCCAGGTACAGAGTCACGCCCACAGTGGGCTCAGTAGAAACGGGGCACCACGAGAAGGTGCCACTGCCATTTGTGCAGGAGAGGCCATATGCCGGAACCTACTCTACTGTCTGGCAAGGCAGTCGGTGCAACCGCAGCGATCTCTACAGCTGGAAAGGATAGGCAAACAACGCTTCACTTTCCTTTAAGCGAGCGGGACGTCCAGCCAGACCTCATATATCCACTGAATATAATAATTAACTAAATTAGCCAGTGCAGGTTTGTTATAGGGTGTCCATAAACGAATCACGATCAGTGTTAAAAGGGATAAAAGGTAACACATTTTAACTCTTTCGTCGGGTAATGGCGGACGACCACCTCATTGTGTCCTTATTTCAAATAGCGTTCATTTTAAGAGTCCTACACGCTCCAGAATTTCACTGGTGCTGCTACCTAGAGGATAATTTAATACTATTTTTTATTGTTTTTATCTCAAACAACTCGATTTTAAAAAGCCACCTCGATGATAGCAGAGTATATTTCAAGTTTTACGACTCTAATAAGAAATAAGGCCACATTAAGAAAGATTCGCAAATCTGTGCTTCGTTCTAGCAGAACTAACGAGCTGCCAGTTTGGGAAGTGATTTGTGGGTAACTGAGGTATGCTAATTTCACGAATTTTCCAGAGAACTTCTGTCAATGGATATGTAAGAGTCTATAAATTAAGGAAACTTCATAATGGCCCCTAATGGGAAATCAAATGTAGTGTTATGCCTAATACCATAGCTACAAGCTAAATTTGATTTAGGCAGTCTTAATGTTCGGTTTATGGTGAATTCTGCCCCATCACGGTTTCTCGTATTAAACACATCTTTAGTCAGATATGTTGGGCCTCTGTGTATCGAACACTGACTCAGACCAAACGACGTCCAGATTATTGCAACGAAGTTATCTTTATCAAATTAAAATAAATCAAACAAATTGTTGAGACACATTTATATAGCAAGCGTAGACCACGTGACTTCAATGTGCCCTAATCCGTGACGGCGATGTAAGCTCCCGCATAGTCCGACGCACGAGGCGGTCAACTCTGTCCAGTTGGATTGGTCAGCAGTCAGCATTCTGACGTCACTCCAACTCCTGTTTACTGGTTGAAGACGGTTATACCCCGCCGGATGGTCTGGGGCCAGTTAATTTTGGGCCGACCTCTCCCCTTTCTTCCTTCTCGAGTACTAGACAAATCTTGTGGTTGTGTCTGAAACATGTCTTAGCCAGTTCAAGCCGCTGCCAGAACGTAATCGCATAATAACGTACTGATTACGACTACTATATCGTAATGGTTGGTGTCTCTGCGAAGATTCGATGCAACTTCAGAGGATTCAAAAACAGGGTTCTGTAATTTGAGTGTCCGACGTTGCGTTATAAAGTTACTGAGCTGCTTCGCTCCAGTGTTAGTGAAACAGACCCGAGATTCAGTCTAATTACTGGAGCGTGTTGCTTGAGTGGCAATTCTGTTAACAGGAAGGACGGAGAGATACAAGCACACATGACAGATAAGTGGTATGTGTTTATTGTGAATCCATTAATTCATGTTATACGGATATTAGTAATTAATGCATTACACAGTACACAGTACGAATGTGTTATCACTCAAGGTAATAATGGAAACATGCAGCAAGGCAACGCAATATACTCAAATTGTATCATTATTATTTACTCACCATTTAGTTCAAAATATACACTACTGCAGTCATTTACAAAGTGCGCCTTTTAATATTAAAATATATTCCTTCTGCGTGGTGACCTTTCTAGTACACTCGCTATACAAATACACATGGTTCGAGCGACAGCAGCTAGATCGCCTGCCAACTACGACGGGCCGTAGAAGTCACCGACAACTGTTACATGTCGTATTCGTAATATTTATTATACCGAAATAGTCCACCACAAAATAACCACTCCTGTCTAGAGATGCGATATTTACAGTTAAAACAGCGCTGTTACCCATCTATAGGCTTATAACCGTACACAGAAACAGAACGCATGCATACACTCGTTAAATGCCCAACAACTGTCATCGGTAGTCAACACCACACTGTGCAACGCGTTCTACGTCACTTCCTGTTTCGACAATGGATGCAGAAATGCGGCAGAAACGTACCAATAATCAAAACACGCGGTTCAGTAAAAAAACACAGCCAACACGATTCTCGTTTCATACACACTGTACACACGTATACATTTCACCAAATATAACAGTATGCAATATTCGTTATTTGCGTCAAGTTTACAATTCATTACGGAGGCGCCCAATGACAACTACCTACGAACCCGTCACGCTAGTATGAATCGAAATAGCAAATAACAGACAGCCAGACAGCCAGACAGACAGACAAACAGACAGACAGACCGTCACCAACTACAGAGAGGCCCTGTTGATGGCTTGCTCCAGTCTCGTCTGGTCGACAGCGCGCGAGACCCCGAGCGCTTCGAGTCGTGCACGGCTGATGTCCACCAGTTGTCGACCGTTCACCTGGTCACGCACGAAAGCCTGCTTATGTTCACTCATGCGTAGACTGTCCAGCAGGTCACACACGTCCGTCACTGTCCAGCTCGCTACGGGCTTGTCGCGAAACGACTTCATGTCGACGGCGTGCGGAGATGCGCCCGACGACTTCAGCACGTGACGCAGTGACGTCACAACCGACGAGGAGCTCTCTCCGAAGTCTACGGGAGGAGGAAGGAAGTCCTCCCGCAGGTCGTCGACAGACGCCGACGGGCTGTCGCCGAACCCTGGCGGCGGCGGTGGCGGCAGCGTCAACAGTTCCGACTGGACCTCGGCAATGGCCGGCGGCGCTACTGCCGGCCGAAAATGCGACATGTCGTGCGTGTCGTGGTCAGTGGAGGAGAGAGTGGACAGCGTGGACAGCGACGACACCGTGCTGACGGAGTCGTCGGGGATTGTTCTCGCACTGGCCGCCTGTGCCGCCGTCGCGGGGCCCGACTCGCTGTCGAAGCTGAGCGGCGGCGGGATAAAGTCGACGTCGACAAGCGGCGAAATGTCAACGACTTGTGTCACACACTGCTTCTCGTGCATCATGACGAGGGTTGACACGCTACTGGCACGGGTGTCATTGTCACCAGCCATGGCGTGAGGCGCGTCGTCGTGAAGACGAGACAGTTTCTCCCTGATGGCGGCTTCTTGCCCGCCACTCGGGTTGACAACCCAACCCACAGTGCCCCCGTCACCGTTGGGCCAGGCCCGGCCCGACCCGTGGCCGACACCGTTGACGGCGCCGTTGTGTGACAGGCCGACGGCGTGACGTCCGGCCACCAGTGGCGGGGGACCGTCACACTGTCGCGTGCCGGACGTGTCGGTGCGTGTCTGGCGACCGGAGGAGTCCGCGTGGAGGTTGGGCGACGTGTAGATGACGCGACCGCCGCGGACAGGCGACGCCCGGCCGGCCGTGTTCATGCCGGTCACTGTGTGTCCGTTCGAGCCGCTGTTCGCGTTCCTCTCGTCGCTCGAGTTGTTGTTCCTCTCCGGCGTCTTCGCATTGCCCTGCTGGATGCGCTGCGCCTTCTCGGCGATCACCTGCGCCAGTCCGCCGAGGCCGGGCGGCGGCTCCTGCAGACTCGTCACCGTCGGCTTGAACTGCTTCGACGGCGGCGGCGGCGCTGACTTGCGCGGCTTCACGTCGTCCTCGTCCTTGTCTTTCGTCTCGTCGCTGTCGGCCGTGCGACTGGGGGAGGACGTGGGTGTGCCGTTGGCCCCCGCCGTCTTCCTCTGCAGCCACTCCTGTCGCCTCTTCTCCGCCATCGCCTTAAAGTTGTCGTCTGACGCCGAGTCAGCGGCGCTGTCGTTCACCTCACCGGCGGGCGACTGTTGCGTCTGCTCCGGTCTCGACGCCGTCCCTCCGCCGGCCGCTGTCGTCCTGTCGTCGGGTCTCCTCGCCGCGTCGTCAGCCAGCAGCGGCGCCATCTTGCCCGGCGAGTCGGGCGTGCTGAGCTGCCTCTTCGTCTGGTCGCTCTTGTACATGGTCGTCTGCAGCTTCTTCGAGCGGTGGATGCGACTCTCGATGCTCTCCGCCAGACTCTCCATGTCCGTGTTGTCGACGACGTTGCGTCGCTTCGCCACGGCGGCGAGCAGAGCGGCCCGCGAGTCGTCCACCGGCATCTCTCGGGCGACTTCCCTCGGCGCCGGTCGGTCGGTCTGGGTCGGCCGTCGCAGACTGCCGCTGGCCATCGCGATATCGGCGGATGAAATGGGTGGCGGTGGCGCCGGCATCTGAGACAGTGGCGGTGGCGGCGGCGGCGGTGTGGGGGGTATCGATGACTGAGGTGACGGTTGCGATGACGGCGGTGTCGATGTTCGTGATCGCGAAGGTGGCGGCGGCGCGTGTGATGTTGGCGGCGGCGGCGGTGGTGCGTGTGACGGTGGTGTCGGTGGTGCGTGTGACGGTGGTGCCGGCGGTGCGTGTGACGGCGGCGGTGGCGGTGGTGCATGTGAAGGTGGTGGTGGTGCATGTGATGGTGGCGGCGGCGCCTGCTTCGATTTGGCTGCGGTCTGCTGCGCCTGTTTGTTGCGAGCGTCAGCGGCCTGTTTGATCGCTGCAGCAATGTCAGTACGTAGTCCGCCGGCAGGTGGCGTGGAAGCACGGGGAGCAGTCATTGCGTGACTTTCCCTACTAGCGGTGCTGCGGCCTTGTGTCATTGTATGAGTTTCCCTGAGACTGTTTATCGTCTCGGTCTGAGGCTTGACCAGTCTGCCCCGGTCACTTTCGTGTTCCGGTCTCGACTCCCTCAGGATGCCGGACTTTGCTTGAACAGCCTGACCAGTAGGTGGAGAGTCTGTGTGGCCATACTCCTGCCGGCGTCCAGCTGGACTAGCACTGGACACACGCGGCGGGGTGGACACGCGCGGTGGGGTGGACACGCGCGGTGGGGTGGACACCCGCTGGTCAGTGGTGGCAGCGGACGTCACTGGCGGTGGGTCGAGCGGCTCCTTGCTGAGGCGTGCGTTCGTGCCCGGCCGGAAACTCGACTCGTACAGACTGACTCTGTCTTCGTCGATAGGCGGCGCCACTGATGCCGGCACACTGGCGTGCGACACATTGGAGTAGATGTGTGGTCGGTTTGTGTTGATCTCGACGAGTTCACTCGTCGTTCGGTCAGTGGGTGGCAGCGGGGCGCGGTGTGACGGCGGTGGGGGTATCACCGTGTTCATGTCTCGCTGACCGCCCTTGCTCCTGATCTGCACCCGCAGGTTGCCATTGTGGTACATCACCTCGTCCGGCTGTCTGGGCTGCGGACGGAACGGCTGTGCGTAGATCCGTTCCCCTCCGTACCCCGTCTGTGACACTCCGTCGTCACCATGGTCACCAATCTTGACGGTCGTCACGTGGGCGTTCACGTGACCACCCGCCAACAGGTTGGGTGTGCTGACGGCGCGGTCCACGTTGTTGCCGGTCGAGTGGTCGACTTGGTCGAGGGACTGCGAGAAGATCTCGTCGAGAGGGACACTCGTCATGCGCTTGTTGTGTCGCGACCTGATCGACGCCGTCTTGTTGTTGGGGTCGACTCCGTGAGCCACCGCGGCCGCGTTCATGCGGTGGATGTCCATCGAGTTGTTGTTGATGACCGGCGCAACTGTAAACACACAACAATCCCTTACAGCCGACCATTCAGGAGTTGTGAACCAATAAACAATGCTATGATAAACACATATACGTGTTGAGTAGCTTTCGGATCGATGTTATCATGCTGGTGTTATCTATCATACTATGGAACTTTCCTTGTATCAAGGACTGAGTCTGAAATAAACTTATCTTAATATTCTCCACCTGTAACTGAATGTCACTTTATTCTAACATCAGATCACGCCTCCAAACAAAACGTCCAGTTATTTATTCACCATTCATTCACAGCCAAATGTTGTTAATGCAACTGCACTTCAGTTGTTAATATTGAAAACAATCGATGAACTACGATAATGATAATGTAACATATCCAGTCTGCCATCATTTTGTCCTATTTAATGCATCATGTTGCCACATGAATAGATCATTTCACTCCATATCTCCCAGGTCATGTAACTGTGCCACACAAGTGTCTACCAATCAATGCCAGTCTCTCCAGTCTCCACATAGCTGTAGTTAAATTACCTCGTCTCGTCACAGGCAGCGTGCGGGTGCCGTCCATGTGTGCGTCATAGTTGCCATGACTACGAGATCTCGCTGTCACCACCTTCATGACCAGTGTGTCACCAGAGTTTTTGATCAGATGCACTGTGCGTTCGTGCGTGGCACTGATCACGTTCTCACCGTTGATCTAAAACAAAACCAGGCAACTGACAATTACACTGGACGCCTTCACACAAAACTTCCTCTTTTCACTAAAATATCAGACATTTATTCTCACATGTATCCTGTTATGATCTACAAGGCTTATTCCACTGGTGGTGCCACCTAGAGGTTACCGTAATACTACTTTTCATTGTGTTATCTAAACCCAGAGTTTGACACTTGTAGTGCAAACTACAGGACATTGCAGTAC
This sequence comes from Ridgeia piscesae, assembly GCA_025642075.2. Lineage (NCBI taxonomy): Eukaryota > Metazoa > Annelida > Polychaeta > Sabellida > Siboglinidae > Ridgeia > Ridgeia piscesae. Next base: position 581,308 of record JAODUO010000016.1, on the reverse strand, counting down.
ATTTTGAAACTTTGATGACTAATAGACACACATGGTTACTGCATTGGAGGAAATCTTAATATCTTTACATGACAAAAAGTTCCCTATATGTCAGAAAAAGGTGTCCCGATATAGTAAAATTGATGGTGTCACAATCTATTAAACTATGTTTATTCCTGGTGCCGCCTAGTGGTTAATACTGATTCAGCCAGTGTTGAAACATACTTTACATAACATGTAGCGCTCATCTGCATGTTTCTAAAAAAATCAACATTGTGTTTTTTTGCATGTGTGTGCATGAGTGTGTGCATGAGTGTGTGCATGTGAATGTGCGTGTATCTATGTGTGCACGCATGTATGGTTAGGTTAATGTGTGGTATAACTATCAGGGATTAATCTACATACAACTCTTCGAAGATAACCAGATTTTGATTTATTTAAACAAATTCCCCAATTTCTTTGCACTGCTATTTAATCGCAGACATTAAGCAGTTGTAAATTGATTTTGTATTTGCTTGTCCATCTTATTAGACATGTTCTCCAACTGTTCAGCAAGGTCTGCTGATCAGTTGATATGTCTTATGTAACTTGCATTGTGAAACACTGTATCAGATTACACTGAGCTTTGTGAATCTGTCTCCTGCATCAATACATTTGTAGAATCATCAGGAGGATTGACATTTTTGCTACTGCATTTAAGTTAGTTTGATTGTAACTGGACATCTGCTTCACCAAGCTAAATGGACTGACAGAAGACTGACATAGGTACCTCGAGTATGAAGTCAGCTGGTCGTAGTCCCGCCATGTCAGCCACACTCCCCTTGTCCACCCTGTCCAGGTACTGGAGGGCTGGCAGCTCCGGGGTGGGGGTAAACTTCAACTCCGACCGACTGTCTTTGTCCTGGGCTGAAACAGGGAGTCATCGGTTTATAAAATGTTTAAGAGTTCATATAAATATGCAATGGAGAAGCAGGCTGATTTAGTAGCTTATTGTGAGAATAAAAATATTATGGTGTTTTGCCTGCCAAAACTGCATTATGCCTTAAATTATTTTTGGCAATTTGTGTCCACAAAACGCATACAAATCATTCCAATACTAAACTAAATTCAAGCAAGTATTATTTTTCCAGAAATTTACACACACATGCGTATACACTAGTATGATTAATTGATTATACTTACATTTAGCACCACGTAGAACAAAACCATATCCATTCCGGGTGCGTTGTAATACAATGGTACGTGCAGTGCCATCTCTGCAAACATACAAACAATCATGCAGTTTCTTCTCACTTATGACACATCGAAAACACAACATGGCCAATTTAATGGCGCACATAAAACTCACTGTGGATAATGTCCCTACAGATCCCACACTGACTACAATAGTTCACATATGTTTAGATATCGAGAGTATGTTTTTATTTTCATGTGTTCTGTCATTCTTTAGGATACAACCATGCACACGCGATGACCTGGTACACAAACTTATGAAATGTTATCGCTGTGTACTAGACCACACACCCACACACCATACACACAACATCTTCTCAGAAAAGCATAATACTTGTTTTGCTTGACATGGGTGGAGTAAACAGTAGGTTCTCCATACAGAAAGCAACATGATGTTGGTGGAGATTATAGGGTTAAAGAAAGGGTTTGACCTAACGTGGGCATAGGACAGAGGGTTAATGAGGGGTTCATTGTGCACAGGACCAGGCTGTAGCAACAGGAATTGACTAGGAACTGTCAAAGTGAAATTGTTGTTGCCAAACATGCTGCCTATTCATTACTCCACAGTTGAGTTGACACCAGTGTAAGTGTCCAGTATCTCAGTGACCAGACAGCCTTAGCACCTCAATGCTCGAGTATCCATGCTACACTGACATCAGGATAACCTCAGGTCTTAACAATTTAAAGTCAAGGTAACTTTAGCATATGCTATCAACTATGGACTTTGATGCCAAAGTAAGGGTAACTTGTCATCAGTACTTTGACTTCAGTACAACTTTAGTACATCAATACCAGAGTAACTTCAGTAACACTGATCTCGGGATAAGCTTAGTACTTTGAAGCCAGAGTACCTTTAGTACAGTTATCAGGATAACTTTAGTACTTTGAGTTTGATGCCAGGGTAACAGTAGTACACTGATGGCATGATAATCCTAGTACTTTGATGCCAGGGTAACAGTAGTACACTGATGGCATGATAATCCTAGTACTTTGATGCCAGGGTAACTTCATAAAAAATATATCACTGATTACACCTATCTTTGTAACGGGTAATCTCTGTGCATCACTGTCAGTGTCACATAGCATCTGACATCACTGATTACAACCGTCATCTACACATCGCCTCGTCCACTACTATGTCTAGAGTGTAGATAAAACAGAGATAATGTCACTGCAAGGATAGACACTTCCTGTCTGTGAATGGTGACTACGTCCTTGTCTCAGTGAACACACTGACCTGTCTTTGACACCTTTCAACACAGCTAACTGACACGCTACATGGACTCCAGTCTACGGGCAACTGAGTTCACTGAAGGGAATGATGCAAACCATGGTGGCAAAAGCATGTATGGTTGAGTAGATCTTTGGGTCCATACTGCCTTTAAAGGTGACCTTAACCGTGTACTTGAAACGTAACACGCCAGACTGTGATGTATATCATCCTTGTAACCAAACACGGGAGAGGTGATAACTTATGCTGTGGTTAATAGGGCTGCGTGGGCCCAGAACATCTGATGACACATGCCAGTTAATCGTCTCCTCCACAAGCCTGCTGCAGTCAAACAGACGCCTGGCGTCCAACCTTACGAAAAACATGGCTTCAAAAACCTGTGAGAACATAAATTTGTATGTAACATGAAACCTGTGCCACAATTACACTGGCACAGAGCCACTTATGAAAGCAACCATGTTGCCATTATGTATCCTCACATATTTACCTGCCTACTTCGTACAACAAAGTTCTACTTTGTACAACACAATTCTAATAATTGTACTGATCTACACTGATACTGGTTGTTACTGGTAGTCCTGGAGACAACACACTTAATGGTCTGGTGCTTGTGTAATCATCAGAAGTTACTGGGTTTGGACAACATAATTGTACATTTCATCGATTTGTCAAACATCTGGCCTACAGAAAAGAACTAGTACCTAGGAAGTATGTGTTTTAATGAAACACTGGACTATGGCCAGGAAGTGTTTTAAGTGAGGCACTAATACCAGAAGATCCCTACTACATCAGGTACTAACTACTACATGCCCTGAGTCAATAACATTCTTACCATTTTATTCTATAAATTTTGCCTGTCTTTTTTGTTCCTTAAATTTAGCAGTAAATGGGCAGTGATTTTGTTAAATTAAAAGTCACCGCTGTGACACTGGTGTGTCACAGGAACAGTGTCCTCCATTAATTTATGCATTTTGAAAAAGTTTCTTACGAGTTCTGTTTAATGATGATTTTTCTCACAGCTAAATGTCAAATGAACTACCGGGTAGGCCCGTGGTGTCTTAGATATAACAGATCCCAAATAGGGAATAAATATGTGCCCTGCCAAGTGCTGACTCAGCTAAAAATCTGTATGAGAAAAACCACTAACATAAAACATCCTATCTTAACCCTAGATTCGAGGTGTTTGACGGACATCTCGTATAACATTCTTCTATGACACTTTGCCTTCTCACCTGTAACCACCCTACCTGTGACAGGTAGATGATTCACCCCCCTGACGGACAACAGCCACATACCTTTCTTATTGTGTGCTAACTATGCCTGTTTTTATATCATGTTACATGTGCGCCGATGATATACGGGCCATCATTCATTCTTCACAACCAGATGGTTTTACTTCCAACTGGCACACGGCAGGTAAGGGGTTAACGTTCAACCTGCCAACTAAACCTGTTCGTCACACGCCTCACAAAGGACCCACAGGTGAGTGAATGGGCCTGACACACAGCTCATGGCAGCCATTCAGTCCACACAGACACAATGGCTATGTGTGGACACTATCAGCTCACGGCCATAAACCACAGACTACTCTACGGCTACAACTACAACAGCAGGAACCACGATGACACCGCCATAGATTACTCTGTAGGCTGCGATACATAAACGCTACTCTTTCCTATGGGTTCCGTCACTCAACCATTCACCCCCTCCATCTAATCTTACACATCTCCAGATTCCAGATAGGCAGCCCTTACAATATTCCAGCATCCCACAATCTTGTGAACTTGGAATCCAACAAAGGGGTCCACCAGTAGCTGAACTTAAAAAGAAATGGGCAAGGTCTAGACAGTAGACAAAAAAGACAGGAATGTAACATAAGACAGTACGCTTTCTATAGCATATAATGTTCAATTATACACTTTTTGTTTCCCCTTTTCCCCCATTAGAAATCTATACGATTCACTAAAGAACATGCAGGATTGAACAATGGTCTTAACAAACCACAGTAATTTTACAATACATAACACAAAACTGCTTGAGAATTATACCTAGGATGTCTAACAACTATATTGAATTTATTTAATGTTAAAATCAAGAAATAAATTATTACATTTACAAGTAATTGATATCAACCGCAGTGGAACACTGTCACTTTTGTTAACTATTTTCCTTGTTTCTGTTGTGTTTCTGCATCAAAGACAAACCAAATCTAAAACCATCAGACAGACCATGGTCTTTGCTACATGAAACAGACCGTAGTCTACAAAACTCTACATGGAATAAAACTGTTCGTGGTCCTGGTGCATGAAATATAAGATCCCTGTAGCATGAAAGAGACCATGGTCTACATGGAATGAAATTAAACATGGTCAAGACAGCACTGTTCATTGTGGTCTGAAATGACAATGGTCTACATACTAAAGCAAAAAACGACCATGGTTCGGTTAGCATTAAACAGACCATGACCCTGTTAGCATTCATAGACCGCAGTAATTGTAATATATAACAGATATGGTCAATTTACTGTCAAACAAATGGTCCTGTCGACACAGAACAGCATATATGGTCCACGGACCAATGTGACTCAGACTGAGCTGTCACAGAAAAGATGACATGACAGCGACACCCAGAGAACTCGCTGAAAGTCAGTGATGCGAGACACCCAGCACAATGTCTGCAGTGTCACCAGCAGCGACTAGTCAACCTACGCAGTATGCGTTTACTTAAGTCCTCACCACATGTTTCTGTTTGGACCCAAAAACTATGAAACTGGCTGTGAACAAACTAGCACACAGTACACATACTCTGACCTAGTTGCATGAAATGTTTATAATAAGAAACCTACTTAATTATGGGATACCTGAATGTCTTAGTAACAAGATGAACAGACAACAGTGGTAGCCTGTACCAGTAACCATTTATGTGAAACAGACAGAGCATCGAAAGAAAACAAGGACAATATTTGCAATATTTTGACCTGCTGTCGATTTGGGAGTAATATTATCTCTATCAGTTTAAACTGGTCAATATCAATATCTTTAGATTCCACTTAAACAAACACTAAATGATAAATTACACGCCATAATGCAACACCAGTGCTTGTAAGCTGTGTCCCCGCCCAAACATGTTCAACCAAGCAAGGGAGCTGGCCTAGACGCATTTAACGTGCTTAACGACCGTGCTAGAATTCCAGACCACAGCAACTTAGAAAAGGCTTCTTACTGAGCTCAATGTAAGCTGCACATTACAGTTGATATGGGTACACACAATGACTGCTATTCTTGGCATCAGGCACAGTATGGCAGGCAGCTACAGCTTACCATGCTACAGTGAACTTGTACCATGGGGGGTCTGAACAAGTGACTTATTCAACAACACAACATTGCTTTAACATCAGAACACCACCACATACGAGATAACAGACACAAGGTGCTGCCAATTGTCTCAAACATCTACAGAATACACACATAAGACTTGTAAGAACAAGGTAGCATGTGTAATCAGCAAGTGTAGGACACATTGTGAGTCTGGGATGTGTGGTCAAGAAACCATCGGCTGAAAGAAATTAAATCTGACCATCATTTTGAAACTAGGGCAATTCTGTTCAGCTCACGTTGCTCATGCGTTTCGGAAGAGACCCTACAAGGTGTTGATCCCTTCAATGTCGTGTTTGGGGAAGAAAAAGATCCTATACGAATCGTAAATGTGTAACCTGTTGTGGACTTTAGAGATGGAAAACTCTGAATATAAATTGCTCCTATGTTACTGTTTGCCTTAGATCAGCTTCACAGAGAAGTCTAAAAGACGTTGTTTGGTGGAACAAGTCTGTCAGGGAGTAAGGTGTAAAAGGCTTGATCAGTCCTTAAGAAAGAAACGTTAGATGGGGTATTTGACGTTCACTATCACAACTCAACATGTCATACCTGTCAGCTTCACCAGGGGCAGATGTTGTTGACCTATCAATGTTGTTATTGTAGACTGAGACCATTGCTGTCGCCATGCCTTGAGTATTTCCATCGTGTACGTCCACGGAGACCGTTCGTCTCTCCTCAACGCTTCCCACCTCGCTCCCTGCTCTGTAGGGAGGCACCGACACTCGCACTACTTCCCCCGCGTAAACGGTGTCGTCGGGGCGCCACCTGGCGGTCGCCGACTGATCCTCGGTGTTGCGTGCCCCAACAGTGACCCTGGCGGCCCCTGTGGTGTCGTCAGTTGTTGGTTTACCTTGTCGGAAAAAGTTCCTAGGCAGTGTATCATAGGTGAAGTACTCGCGTCGATCGTGCTCCCCAACCGACGTAGCCGACCGCACAACAGGGGAGTATGGGACCACCACGGGGTTGTGTGTCGGGGGGCGATGAGAGATGCTGGATACCGAAGAGGGGGCGCGGGATACCCCTCTGATGGAGGCGGCACGGGACACCTCCCCGGCCGTATGGGGGCGGTAGATGGTGCGCACTGAGGTGTCGTTGTTACACACCGCCGCCACCACCGAGGGGGCAGCACTGGTGCTCCCGGACTGCGCGACCGCGACCTCCTGGTCCATCCATGCCGATGGCACAGGGGGCTTTGGTGCCACCCGTTTAGTTGCCTTGATGGTCCAGTTGCCGTCGTCAGATTTCAACCCTTTCACCTGGGGTGGCAGAGGGTGGTTGGCTATCACTGGCCCGGCCCGGGGCATGGTGGTAACCATCTGCACTGGCACCAGGTGGAGCCCCTGTCTATCCACATACTGTACATACTGCTGTGGCTGTTGAATGACCCTTGCTGTGGCAATGTACTGCGGCCGGCCTGCCCTGTGCATACTTATCGTCTCGATGCTCTGCGGAACATGTTGTGTCGTCGACCGTCGTGACGCCGCCGACACCGAGTAGTACGACGCCGCGTCAGAACCACGCCTGTGTCGTCGGTCCGCCATTGGGAGTGTCACTGAACCCACAGCCAGCACGCTGATGCTGCCGTTGCTGCCAGTCCAGTCATGCCTGCCTGCCGCGTCACGCCTCACTCGCTCCCAGCATTCCGTCCATTGTTACCGCCACATTCTAACGAGGTCAGCCAACCGTGACCACCCCATTTAGACCAGCACCACTGTTGACTCCCAGCACAAATGACTGGTAAACGAATCTGACTACACCTGAACTAGCTGGCTGCACACACAACAAAGCCCACCAAGCGACCCACTTGCACTGGGCCCACTGCAGCAAGCAGAACCTGTCCTGTGCAGAGATGATGCTGACCAGAGTCGGCCAGCTGTGACACTATGGTTGACAACAGCACTGCACTGACAAGGTTACTGCTGTCGTCCAACAGGCAGCGCGTGTATCTCTCCATCCATCAGGCTGACGCACTCACAACAATGCACGGTGCGCTGAACGCAGCAGCCATAATCAATACGTGTCTGACACACTGTGTAGTTTACCGTGCACCACGCCCACAAACTTGGCCTGGTGCCCGTGTGCCTGTTACTACAAACTTTCACCGACTCGCTTCACACAGCAAAAACTACGGGCATCTTTACACTATTCTCTCCTGTGTGTGCTGGGATTCAATCTATCTACTTCTCACTTCTGATGTTTCCTGGGAGCCGGTTACAGTCGCAGGTCACTCATGCGTGCGGTCTGCTCAACCGGGCGTGCAAAATGGCAGTCTGCGTAACTCCACCAATCAATAAACTGCACGCTTACTCAGAGAGGCTGCTCTCGCATAATAATTAATATGGTTTCATGGTCAATCAATTGCTATGCTGGAAGGCGTGTGACGGGCTCGTAACTACTCAACTAGTTCCAATAAACACCGCAGCCAGGCAACTTTATGCAGCACAACCTCATTAAAACAACCATGCTTCTAATACCAAATTCAATGCATACGTCAGACCATTAACACAACAGAGGTATGCACAATACAGTGTCCTGAGCCACATGGCAATTTATAGAACAAGCCGCATCTATAACAACCAATGTAATTGAGCTGACTCATAAACCCCAGCGTATCATCTGTCACTAAGGGACTATTTACTCAATATACATTACCCACACTGAACAAATACTTACTCAAAGCTGACACAATGGCCCTTCAAATAAACAACGCTCAAATTGACAGATTATTTTAAAGACAGAATTGGTCCATGATTACAAATAAGAATAGCTTTGGAGAAAACTGATGATTTGGTAAACACTATAGACACAGGAGACCAATGATAACGCACAACTAGCTGATCTGTTTAACGTACTCTAGCTTAAACCTACCCACAGAGGCCCATGCCAAGGGAACATTTACCGTATATTTTTTATTAATAATTCTAATTAACTGAGTTTTTTAAACACTACAACAATTGGTAGACAAGAGTTGATTGGTCAAACAAGATGAATGAAAACAGAGGCTAGAGAACGACGACACCTGGGGATAATACTACCAGACCCCACCAATAGTAGGATATAACTAATATATGCATATACCGAATAATCCATTTCATACAAATTATTATTATTATTAATATGTTGCATTGAACAATTAAACCAATACACGAGTTTCAAGATAAAATAAACTGTTGTTGTACCATAAATATGAGATGCTCTCCTTGAACAATTAACAGACAAATTGGGTCAGGTGCTTGGTGTCATTTGACCGGGGCTGTATTCACTGGACTCGCTGGACGCACTGCACTGGTCACCTGCCATCTACACACTTTGCCAGTACTAAATAGTGCTCATTACGTGCTTGTCATTGATGCTAAAACAACCCATCAATGAAAACGCAGCCTGAAGGATGAGCTAAACTATTTATAGCTTCCTAACAGACACTAAAACAAAGCATCAGTGAAAACCAAACAGGAAGGAAGTAGGAAATATTTATAGCTTTCCATTGCTGCTTGTGAGAGATGTAAATTTGCAGGAATTTATGCAGCCCTCAATCCAGTCATAATCAAGGCTGACTATCACATATTACTGTGTAGGGATGGGGTTTTGGGAGATGACGCTTTTATGGGCAAGATTGATTACTGCCTGATTATATGTGTCCTTCCAATGTTTTATAAACACAAACAAGCTGATTCTGCTCTTGTATTTATGATGTATCTGTAAATGTTTATTTAGGTGTATATGTTGTTTACACATGGTTATTTTACTTTTATGGATTATGTATATCATTATTATATACATGTAGCTATGCCACCAGGTATCTAGTACGTAAAACCTATCTAACAGACTAGACAGGTGGACCAACACATACTGCGCATTCTTATTCAATCAAGATGGACCATCATATCACATCTACTACAAAATCAAAGAGGACAATCATAATATATATGTTACTATCTATGTATTATTCAATCTAGGAAAACCATTACATACCATGTACTCAAGGAATCTGGAGGACCAAAATAAATCACACACTATGCAATCAAGGAAGAACACAAAGCCAGGAGGACTTTTGTAAACCACACACAGAAATCGTGGAAAAACACTACACTATTTACTTCAGATGCCAGGAGAATCTTCACACACGATCAACCATTAACCCAGAATGCAACCATTACATTTGATCAAGCCAGCACTACACACACTGTAATGTAATGTAATGCTGGTTGATATCCTTTCATACCCAAAATAGACTCGGTAGAATCACGAACAACTGTCAAATACACAAAGCAGAGGAGTCGCGGCAGAGTGTCAAAACATCTCTGAATTTATACACCGTCAAACAAACATTGTGACTGCATTAATATCAACCACCAGGTGCTGTGGCTATCTACTTGTGTAGGGAGCACAGGTACAGTGCTGCCACCTGTTGGACTGGCCATAAACAAATGTGCACGGCACACGCTGGACCTAGTGTTTTACATCAGAAAAGGCGTGGCCATTCAAAGTACAGAACCACTTTCTAAGCACACATGCACACGCACGCACATAAACTCACACTCCGATAAACCACTGTGGTTACCTCTGTATCGATATCATACCAAAATTTAATTATTTTACTCAAACATCTGTCCTTCTTTGTGTTATAATCATTCCCACCTCTCTGACACTTTCCTTATCCACCATTCTCCCCAATTCCCTTCACTTACCCGTCTCCCGTGACTTCTGGTTTTCCTGTGCTGCCATCGTGGAGACTGGCAGTGTCACCTGTACAAGAAAGAACACGTTATCCAACTGTGATCACAGACACATCACCTGTACAATCTTTAGTCAAGGTGCATCTGTTCCATTTTGGTCAACACATTTAAATACTAGAAATGTTTCTACGGGTTTTGGTAGAAAAATTAGAATGACCAAGCCTGGAGCAATTTTAAAAACATTTATCAACACAAAACTTGGTGGATGTGTAAGACAACCTACTTTTACTGTTTGTGGTACTTTGTGGATGCGTAAGACAACCTACTTTTACTGTTTGTGGTACGTTGTGGATGCATAAGACAATCTACCTTTACTGTTTGTGGTACTTTGTGGATGTGTAAGACAACCTACTTTTACTGTGTGTGGTACTTGGTGGATGTGTTAGACAATCTACCTCTGCTGTGTGTGGGTGCTTGGTGGATGTGTTAGACAATCTACCTCTGCTGTGTGTGGGTGCTTGGTGGATGTGTTAGACAATCTACCTCTGCTGTGTGTGTGTGTGTGTGTGTGCGTGCGTGCGTGCGTGCGTGCGTGCGTGCGTGCGTGCGTGTGCTTGGTGGATGTGTTAGACAACCTACCTCTGTTGTGTGTGGGTGCTTGGTGGATGTGAGGGGGTGGAATCCTCATGTCGGTCTCTCGCCCCCGGCCATACCCATGCTCCGACACATTGAGTACTGCAACACAGCAAACCAACACATCATACACCAACACAAAAAACATCAACAGACTCACACAAACCGTTAGACAGACCAACACAGACCACATGAGAGTCCAACACAGACCACACAACAAACAACACATACAATATTATAATAATTGGCATCATTACACGTGACAGAACGTCACTTTCCAAGAAGTGACAGTCACTTACATGTGTTCATTCTTTACACACTTACCACTCTGTGTGCACACTGCCAGATGGCCAGTCACTAGCAAGTGAAAAGGGTCATTTCAATGACCAGTGTCCACAAGCCTAATGCTGGCAATCATTACATGTATCACTTACTAAATCCTGCAATATCACAGACACATACACAATCATCTTGGCTTTCTCTGCTTGCAAATTTCCTTTACACCAAAGCGAAGCATGAAATTCGTACCTCTGCACATGCGTGAGTTTGTATATATAATAAATATATATATGTGCACATAGGGGTCCATGTCTGCATGCATATTTTTATGCGATGACCTGAGCTTGCACAAGCAAGTGCGAATTAGTTGCCCGACTCAGTGACATACATCATTGGTGAAGCCCGACCAGAAAGCTAACACAGTAAATACATAAGTGTGTATTCAATAATGTCTACACGCCACTTGCAATCTCTTCACACACCCTATACTCTAAGTCTCGGCCTAGTTTTCAATGAAGCTGGTGCATTGTCCTTCATATTGAAAGCACACTAATATTGATGCAACTGTGAAAATGTGAGAAAAAATATTTATTATGCCGAAAAATTGAAATAAGAAAAAATATGACAGCATTTAAAAATGTTATACAATGGTGTTTCACAATTTCACAATATTTAATTGTTTCACGTAAAAGTTACCAATTTGGTGTGCCACCAAGAGTTAGCAGATTTAGAGTGGTTCAGCACATGTGAAGACATTGTAAGTGACACTACAAATCAGATCTGTGTCAAGTTCTGACTCAATTGTTGCATTTACACCAAGTGCCCACAGATTAGACTAAAATTAACTATTTATTATTAACAGTCAAACTGACTTGTTCCCAAACACCATAGAAAGCCAATTGTATACCCTGGGTCTCTGACACCAACAGTCACAGACACTGACTTCACTTTGTACTTCGGGGTAACACTGTCTAAATGACAGGCTACCCTACCCCATGCTAGCATCTTATAATGGCGATGTACCCAATGTAAACTAAATACGTCATGTAAATAGTTTTTGTAAAAACATTTTTGTGAGTGCCTAATAATTCACACTGTATGTAAACATAAAGCAAAACTTTTACTTTTAGTGACAACAATTCCTTGTTTTTGGATTGTTTCTATAAATAGTCGATTTCACCTAGCTTCAAATTCTCTTGGACGTTTATAATATAATCATATCGGATTCTAAAATGTTTGACTATTTTGGGGAAAGAATTCAAAATAATACATATCCCAAAGGATGAGATGGTTATATGAGACGTGAAGTCAGTGTCTGTTTGTGTGGTGTTAGACCAGAGCCAGCCACCACATGGAACGTGTTGAAACCACTTACAATCTTCTGCAGACCATGCCCCTGTGACGGGAAGAACAGTCGGTGTGAGACACAGAAGACAATACTTAGTAGAGACAGAGTACACTCAGTACAGACACAGAATACACTCAGTACAGACAGAATACACTCAGTATAGAAAGGAATACACAATTGTTAATGATACAGTCAAACCTCACTTTAAGGTCAGTAATGCAACCACCTTTCAATTAAGATCACCTATGAACCCATGGTTAGTTCCAAATTATTCCAAAATTAATCTTCCCCATCATGTTGCTAACTGGGTAATTTTCATCTGGCCCCAATCCAGGGGTGACCTTAATAGTGAGGTTTAACAGAATATAAGATGAATAGATAGGAATATTGTCAATAGATAAAAACACACTCAGTAAAATGCACACAGGGATTTACTCAGTTCAGACATCGGTATACTCTGTATAAATAATAATATGCAAAGTACAGACCAGAAAACACATGCAAGAATGCACTCTGTACACACACTAAAATGCACAAAACTCAGTCATCAGTACTACATGTGAATATATGGGTACAAGCCTCAAAGTTTCAAGTGAGACATCTACGAGAACAGCACATGCAAAAACTGTGCCTGATTTGTTTTGTTTTCACAAACTCATCACTGATCAAATGTAAAACTGTTCCACATAATGATAATGCATCTGTCCCCACGTGACCCACTTACAGTTCCGATTGTCTCGGATAGACGTGTCATCTTTAATAATTAATACCTGGATCATTGACAATTGTCATAACAACCATAGTAGTTGGCATTGTTCACATCTGTAATTCATTACTGACTCATATGTGTTCAAATTGGACAACATATCCAGAATAACAAAAGCAGGCGAAGTGATAAGTTAATTACTAGCTACTGATGTTAAGGAGGTTTGAGTTAACTTACAATAAGTTAAAAATGTAAGGTATTGTCATTCAACACAACTGACTTACTGGATGACTTATTTTATCCAATCACAATAAAATGCAAATCTTTGAGAAACATTAAAGATTAATGCTGTTGGTGCTAAAAGTTGTATTTCATATTTTTTATTGGAAGTGCACATGAGATACACACATGAAACCACCAACCACCTTATGCCACTTCCGTATCCCATAACCATCACCAAGCTTTTTAGTATATGTAATTCTGCACAATAGTCCAGTCACTAGGTGTCACTACGGTTGTCTGATTTGTTTGTCATGTGACAGTTGTCACGTGACACATTCTGTGACTTATTATCTTCATAGTTAGTGTTGTTATTGTAATTATGTTCTACCAGTAAACAAGGTTTGCTAGCAATGAGTTATTCATAATTATGATTCACCATCAGAATCTCTTCTGATTCCACATATTTAGGTTGAATAAGATTTGTTTTATTACAACAGTAGCAAAATTATTTAAAGAACAGAATTGTGGTTAGGTTTTTTAATATGAAAACACAATGAGTATGTAATCAATTATTACTTAATCTCTCTCTGTACAGATTCTTGGAAAAGATCCCTTTTGTTGTAGCAGTATGATAATTATTTAAACAGATAAAACAGTGTCTGATTGACAAAGACAATGTAAAGTAGAAAATAAGAGATGACAATAAAAAAATTAAGTTTGATTTGATTTGATTTGATTCGATTCGATTTGATTTGATTTGATTTGATTTGATTTGATTTGATTTGATTGATCGACTACTGATTTCGACTCGACTCGACTCGACTCGACTCGACTCGATTTGATTTGATTTGATTAATACCTCCACCATAGCACACTTCAAACTGCAAGTACTGCCGTGTGAGATGTTACAAGCATTCTACTGTGTAGTAAAACCATGTCAGACTCTGTTATGCCAGACAAACCACATCAACACACTGATGACAACTACACAAACACGTGTATGCAATGCATGCCCAGGTCTGCAAATCTCAAATCGACCTGTTCAGTGATTCCAGTCACCAACGCACTTTGTCAGACCTGACTGACATTACCGTCATCATCGTTGTTATAAATAAAAATATTGTACTCAACAAAGAGTGACTGTGACATTATACACTGATGAAACAATGGTGCACAGTTAGTTGGGTTAGTCCAGTGGGTTAGATGCAGACATATCGTGGAGGAGACTTACGACGAAAGGGAGGCGCTGTGTCTGACATGTAATTGTAACAGCCTACAACACGACGCCACTAACGTAAACAAACCACACGGCCAAAATGAATTACTTAAGGAATTACAGGACACAAAAGATTTTTTTTTTTAAAGCTGATAAAATTTCTCCAACGACGTATTATATGAAGTTACTATTTAAATAAAGGATATTTCATGAGTTTGTTTTAAAATATTTCAGTGCGGGAGGGGGTAATAATAAAAAAAGTGTATAAAGGATAACACATCAGGTAAAACATACCACATATAATTATATATATATCATAAGTAATATCTACAAATTAATTACCACAAGTATAAAACTGTACAAAACATTCACAAAACTTATACAAATACGATATGTTTCTTTCAGGAAAAACATCAATCATTATAAACAAATACTGATAACTAAGAGCTAAAAATGTAAACATAAAAAATGAGGTAAATTTTTGAAATTAATGAAATAAAATAAATAAAAGGTAAATCAAAGGGAAAAAATTAAATAGGAGTAGTATAAAATAAATATGTAAAAATATCTACACATGTCATACTATCGAGTTGAGACTTACCGGAGCAGGAGCCGGCTCCACTGGAGATGCTCATGGAGCGGGGGGAGTCGGAGTCGTAGTGACCACTGCCCATCTCTGACTCGAACAGGTTGCCATTGGATGCGTACTGTGCAAGACAGAGGCTGGACACGGCAGGACTCGGAGACTTGCTGCCGTAGAACAGAAGGTTGAGACTCTGGTTGCTACGGCAACGCAGCATGTTGCCGGGCATACAGGACGGATGACGACGCTTCTCGTTGTATGTCGGCATCTCTTGGAAGGGAACTGTGTGGAGTGTGAGGTACACAGTTAGAGTATGTTAAGTGTTTCCTCCTAGACGCTTTGCTACTCCCAAACCAAACTTGGACGAATTAATCTACTTCCTTGTGATGGGGCTGTGAAGCTTCGAGTTCTTTTAAATCACCCCACAATTACCAGTTGTATCAAGAAGTAAAATATTCAGATTGGAAACACATTTTCATGAGAATTAATTATGTCTCAAATAACATTATGATTGTTCCAAGGAATATCATTGGTCCACTGAGCTGTGGACGGACTTCTGCTCACAAAGGTGGGAAAAATCACACAGAAAACACACAGCTTTACAACAATATTCAAACTTTTTGTAATCTTTCTGAAACAGCCAGTGCATAAATTAAACAATCAATCCAACTCCTTCATTTCTAATACAACAATGACAGTGACCACACAGAGCCACTTACACAGTACCAATGTTGCTGCTGCTCTGAATACTGCAGGACATTTTCAAGTTTTGTAATATCAGTGCGTGTAAACTGCAAAACCCAAATTTTATGTATGTAGTAGGTCAAAGTTAACATACCAACATCTTCCTGTCGGAAGTTCTGGATGATGGTTGCGATTTCTGTGTTGCCTGAAATGATGGCAGAGTCGAAAGCGTTCTTGTTCGAGTAGTTGAGTATACTCCTGTCTGCTCCACGGAATAGCAGCACTCGAACACATGACTCCTGTCAACAAATGACACAGTGAACACACGAACACATGACTCATGTCAACAAGTGACACAGTGAACATGCAAACACATGACTCCTGTCAACAAATAATGGCATAGTGAACACGCAGACACAGACTCCTGTCAACAAATGACACAGTGAACATGCGAACACATGACTCATGTCAACAAATGACACAGTGAACACGCAAACACACGACTCCTGTCAACAAATGACACAGTGAACACGCGTGACTCCTGTCATCATAGAGTGCCTGTAAATAGTGTGTCATGTGTCTCAACTCTGTCACCTGCCCATTATAAACAATAACAACAGTGAAGCTAAATTTGTATACACTGTGGTATCCTGTTATTGGTATTGCTCAAAGCACTTCACACTTTATAATAATTGTAAAATTTCTATAGTGCCTATAACCTTAAAAACATTATCCCTGGCTAACCTTTTCAATTGTACAATGCACACCACGTCAACTTCTCATTCATGGAATTAAATTATCAGTGGTTTGAAACCATAGCAAGAGGACACAAGCCCCGGCCTTCTCACAATCAGTGCAATGTTCTAACCACTCTGCAGCAGCACCCCAAAACACCACAGTACAATAATAGATGAACACTGCCGGAGGTGTACCGGAAACACTAGATGACACATAATCATTGAGGTCAGCTACATGTAGCGGGGTGATAAGACGACATACCTGATTATTGAGAGCAGCTATATGTAGCGGGGTGAAAAGACGACATACCTGATTATTGAGAGCAGCTACATGTAGCTGGGTGAAAAGACGACATACCTGAATATTGAGAGCAGCTACATGTAGCGGGGTGAAAAGACGACATACCTGATTATTGAGAGCAGCTACATGTAGCGGGGTGAAAAGACGACATACCTGATTATTGAGAGCAGCTACATGTAGCGGGGTGAAAAGACGACATACCTGATTATTGAGAGCAGCTACATGTAGTGGGGTGAAAAGACGACATACCTGATTATTGAGAGCAGCTACATGTAGCGGGGTGAAAAGACGACATACCTGATTATTGAGAGCAGCTACATGTAGCGGGGTGTTTCCAGTCGAGTTCTGTACATTCATGTCTGCGCCGTAGAAGAGAAGATGCTCCAAGTTCTGGACGCGGGAGGACTTACACGCCTGTGACAAACCATAGCTCACAGTCACACAGCGTCATCTCAGCTACATATTCCGTCTTGTTACAAGTAGCAGTATTTAAGTAGTCCTTGTATTGTTTTTTTCTCCGCGGTTGACAGAAAAACGATACAAAAACTCCTAAGAAACCTCTCTAAAACGGTTCACCATTGTGCCTGCAAACTGAGAATGCCTCGCATCCGACCGCTATACATGGCGCAGCAGCATCTACGCTGATGCAGTTGTGTTTGAGGACAATCGAATGAGTAAGGCCACTGAGAAGCACGTAACATTAAAGGCAAGAGCCAGTGCTTCTTCTATCACTGTCCTGATGCCTGCGTATCCATGCCAATACTGTGGCACGACCTTCAAGACACGAATTGGCCTAACCAGTTATTCTTGGACTAATTCCCGAGACGGAATTTTATGACATTATGGTCATCATTACTTACATAGTAGTATAACAAATGTTGATAAAAAATATGTTTCAGTGAACAACTGACTAACCAGATGTGTTGATGTGGTTTATGTTGTTTATGTTGATGACACAAAATGTCTGTTAACTAATTAATGCTACACCTGCAAATAAAACATTGAGGTATTTATGTCTTTTCCCTGCAAACCAAACTATGCCTGCATGTAATGACACTCATGTCAAGACACCTAAACGATGATCATAAACGATTATATATCAAGACATTAGACTATTTTTAAGTATATAACATGTTTCTATGCCATAAACTATCAGAATCCATGCCATGTCTCAAGGCATTAAAGTCTTATTAAAGACAAGTATCGCCACCTGGTGTACTTCTGCCCAACCGTGATCATCTGCGGTGCCAATGACTGCGTGGTCGTACAGCAACATTTCGATACACTTTGGGTCCGCGTCACGTGACACGGCATAGTAGAGTGGAGTCAAACCGTGACCATCCTTGTAGTTTGGTGACGCGCCAAGCTCCAGGAGAATCTGCACAAACCAACAATAGTTCTTTTCATGCAACATATTCTCATACAACTAAGTTATGAGTACAAATACCTTTTATCTACACTGTCATCTCCTTTTCCATTTAGCTGTTGCTTGTATTTCTTTTTATACTGCATATCTCGTCGTTCACAGGAAATCTCAAAAGCACTTTATGCTTTAAACTGTTCACAATTTTAACTTCATTTGGGAAGTATTAATACACACTGCAATAACTGCACAAAAGCTGTCTCTTCACACAGATCTGTCATAATCTATCGCCAGTGAACTGAGGCAGTCTAAACTATCCAAACCAAAAACAGGATGAATGAATTAAAAGTTAAATAGTTATCAGAACCATTTATTTTTTTATATAAATTGAGTTTGTGGCTTACCTTGAGGGCGTCACAGTTGCCACTAACAGCCGCCCTGTGCATGGCTGTTATTCCACTGCGACTGCGAAAGTCCAAGTGTGCGCCACCACCTACTAGTGTTATGATGACGTTGCGACACTTGGTGGTTGTTGTGGCCAGGGTCAGTGGAATCTCTGCAACAGTCACTGTCTCCTGTCAAACTTGTCATTTGATCAATTATAATACCTTAAAACTGGCACATCATTTCAAAGTTTGCTAGTCTCTTTATAGACATTTATCCTGAAAAACAATCTAGTAGCAGTAGCAGTAGCAGTAGCAGTAGCAGTAGCAGTAGCAGTAGCAGTAGCAGTAGCAGTAGCAGTAGCAGTAGCAGTAGCAGTAGCAATTATGACTTTGTAGCTCATTAGTACAAATCTGTTATTTAAAATGTAAAGCACTTTGAACTGTGCTAAAGACAGTAAGGTGTATAAGAACTTGGCTTTTCTTTTATTTAGTTTTGGTGAAATGATACACCAGTTTTAATATGACCAAAGATAAAAAGATGGTGGACTATGTATATGTAGCACTTATATATACTGCTAGCATCAATCCACCTATGGAAAGACAAATACTTAAATTTCTACTACCATTTACAACTTTACATGCAGCAGATTATAATTTTATGACAAATCAAACATAACTACATAGAGATGTCTGGCTTCTCAATAAGTACACAGAAAAACTAAATAACTGTAAGTAACTGTGTTTGTGTTTATTGAAATGAATCGTCAGTCGGTAGGTCAATGATCAATATTTAAAGGCAGTGAACAAACACAGAACCAGGTACGAGGACATTGCTACCTGGGAGGACACATATAATACTCTGTAGAGAGCGTATTAATACATCGACAGTGATAAGACATGGCGTAGGGAGACAGAGACAATGCACTCACCGCCCGTGTCGTGATCCTGAAAGTTCGGATCGAGTCCCTTCTTCAGCATCTTCGTCATCTTCTCAAGGTCACCCTTCCGCACAAACTCCATGAACTGCTTCAAGTTTGCCTACAACAACAAGTGGTCATGTGACACTCAGTCATGATTGTAGGGTTCTTCTCACTAACACTTTGTGAAATTGTTCATATGCCTGGTTGTAAAATCTATATTACTTTTTAACAGTGATTTCATATAGTGAACAATTTCAACACCAGGATGCGCCACTGAAACATTTTGCAGATGTGCTAACGGTTATAGTATCTTTGTGATATGGTGGCGAGTTTTTACATTCTAAAAACACACTTTAGATATAACAACAGATTCTATTTAATTAAAAAATTCCTTAGGATTTCATTATCATGTATCCTTGTTACACTAGACTAATTATCTGTCCAAAAATATTTCTGACAAGAAATAAGGCATTCATAAGAAAAACTTAAATACATTTCTAAAAGTTCTATGTAAATAAAAATAAAGTATATAAATGTCCAAGAAAATTTAATCCCTGCACTTTCATACAACTGCATAAGCTGGTTGTAAATGTAAAATTGGCACCAGCAATGAGAAACACCATAGAAATGGCCTGACAATTACGTAGTTAAGTTCATTCAATAATAAATGCAGCCCAAATTGGACTTTCCAGGACACAACAGAATTAATGGCCTTCAAGTATTAAGCCACACTGAACACTGCCGCATTGATTTAACACTTATTTCACGCCTTAATTAGAATGTTTGCCTGGTTAAGTGAGCATTGGTGATGAGTCACAATGGATATGACCCGAAACACGGGATCAAGGTCACCATTCAGTGTACCCAGAAACATTACCAACAAATGCTTTATCTGTGTGGCCATTGGAGAGGACTGCACACACTTAGTGAAACTGTTTGACAGATTGGCACAGAACTGCATAATTATAATCCCAAATGGTACAACCCACTGTTTCATTTCAAAGTTGTTTGCCTGGAACAAAGTATGCTACATCACAATGAATGCAAATACACACATGGCTTAGGTTCCAGGGATCGGCTGTTACCATTACACAACCAGCAAGAGCGATGTTTGTAAATGTAGAGGGGCAGACCTATTTGGGGTGGACCCCCTGTCACTTACCTTACAGTTGAGTTGCTTCAGTTTGCGTTGGTTCACCTGCATCAACTTGTACACCCGTCGTTTGTACTTGAACTAAAACAATCACACATCATTACACATAAATCGAAACAATCACACAACAGTTACACTTAAGCTGAAACAACTACAAGACACAACCAAAACAATTCTACCTACCGCGGTAATCTGCATGTACTCAAACTATAGTAACTACTTAGTAGTTGTATAGCTAAACTTAAACAGCACAACTATAAACTGCACTAGTACTTAAACTGCAACAATCGAGCAAAAACGGGCAAACAACTTTACCTTTTATTTATTCAGCAGTTAATTTACCTATACCGTACTGATTGTAAGGCTACTACACATGTCCCCATAAACAATGACATGACTAGTAGACCATACAACTTTGATGAGGTCATCTGAGAAAAATCTGCGCCTATTCAAGTAGGCTGCTCAAATCACCTGTTTTCAATTACCCTTGTACTGTCAAAACTATGATTAATGCTAATCCTTGCTATGCAGACAATGGGATTAGCTCAACTAATTGCTAAACAATGCTCTATTACATACACCACAGCTTCCCCTGGTGGCATTTATTAAACGTTGATTACCTGTGGCATTGCCCTAAGTCAGTGAGACAGGTAATCATGAACAGGCAGGTTTCTGAACTGGTTGTATTGTTATATAAATGGCTAACAGAGTTGTATGTGATAGGAACATTTTGTTTGCTTTTTGCATGCTGCAAAAACCATTACCAACGTTTCTGGGTCATTAAATACAATTTGTTGGTTGGTATGTCAATTTTCAACATACTTATTTTCACCTAGCCAGAATAAGTACTAGGCATTCACGGGCAGTTTAGGTAAATTCAGCTGGTAAACCAGTACAAACCTCTAGGCAGCCTATAGGTCTAGGAAGGGGACAGACTAGTACAAACCTCTAGGCAGCCTATAGGTCTAGGAAGGGGACAGACCAGTACAAACCTCTAGGCAGCCTATAGGTCTAGGAAGGGGACAGACCAGTACAAACCTCTAGGCAGCCTATAGGTCTAGGAAGGGGACAGACCAGTACAAACCTCTAGGCAGCCTATAGGTCTAGGAAGGGGACAGACCAGTACAAACCCTAGGCAGCCTATAGGTCTAGGAAGGGGACAGACCAGTACAAACCTCTAGGCAGCCTATAGGTCTAGGAAGGGGACAGACCAGTACAACCCTAGAGCCTTAGTCTAGGAAGGGGACAGACCAGTACAAACCTCTAGGCAGCCTATAGGTCTAGGAAGGGGACAGACCAGTACAAACCTCTAGGCAGCCTATAGGTCTAGGAAGGGGACAGACCAGTACAAACCTCTAGGCAGCCTATAGGTCTAGGAAGGGGACAGACCAGTACAAACCTCAGGCAGCCTATAGGTCTAGGAAGGGGACAGACCAGTACAAACCTCAAGGTAGCCTATACGTCTAGGAAGGGGACAGACCAGTACAAACCTCAAGGTAGCCTATACGTCTAGGAAGGGGACAGACCAGCAAACCTCAGGAGCCTATAGGTCTAGGAAGGGGACAGACCAGTACAAACCTCAAGGTAGCCTATACGTCTAGGAAGGGGACAGACCAGTACAAACCTCAAGGTAGCCTATAGGTCTAGGAAGGGGACAGACCAGAACAGGTCTGGGAAGGGGACAGACCAGTACAAACCTCAAGGTAGCCTATACGTCTAGGAAGGGGACAGACCAGAACAGGTCTGGGAAGGGGACAGACCAGTACAAACCTCAAGGTAGCCTATAGGTCTAGGAAGGGGACAGACCAGAACAGGTCTGGGAAGGGGACAGACCAGTACAAACCTCAAGGTAGCCTATAGGTCTAGGAAGGGGACAGACCAGAACAGGTCTAGGAAGGGGACAGACCAGTACAAACCTCAAGGTAGCCTATAGGTCTAGGAAGGGGACAGACCAGAACAGGTCTGGGAAGGGGACAGACCACTACAAACCTCAAGGTAGCCTATAGGCCCAGGAAGGGGATAGTCCTTCAGCATCCTCTCCTCGTCAAGGAACTTTCCCGCCTTGCCATTGGCGGGAGGACTGTACAGGCCATGGTTGAGGCCATCCTTGAGATCCTGTAAGACAGACACACAAAGTAACATACTTGTAGAGGACACAATCACTAGCAGCAGGAAACACGGTGTTACAGTAAGGCTGTGTGTCTGGTTATCTCTCCCTATTTACCCAATATTTGTCTACATTTGTGAACATGGGAAAACAACCATCAAAGGATGTAGCGGAAGGGCGTAAGCAGTCAACTTGGCCCATCCAATGTTGCCAATAAGACTCATTATGAAACTGGGACGTACTGTTAACATTTGAGCATGCTCATATGACCGTACCTTATAAATTGTAAATATAGCAAGTGTTACGGTCTTATTAACGTAACGAAATGTCAATATTGTTAGCGTTACAGTCTTACTAAAGTACTGAAACACCTTCAACTTATATTTTGTAGTCTTATAAACATTATATTAATACATACAAATTCATGAACAGGCGGACCCCTTTTAAGTGTCAAAACAGCAGCCATATTCACAAAATCAAACACATTAGTGTAAATGTTCAGTTATATTTCACGTGCATTTGAAGGATTCGGCCACTCATGAGCTGCCTGTTTACCATGACATCAACTGGTGGGGAGAGTGCGTGTGGTTCCACACAGGTACTCATGATGGATGTGTGTATGCATTATACAGTCGACCCTCAATTGGGGTACTAGAACTAGATGAAAGGGGTGATAGCACGATGTGTCATACCTTGCCAAGGGTAACAAGCACTTGTTGCTTGGCCGTCCATATAGTGTCATCAGGGTTGAACCGAAGACATCTCTACAACAACAACAACACCAACTAATTCATACAGTGACTACAACAACTACACGATGCTATCTACAACTCACAAGTTAGTCTTTTGATTTTTTCTCGGGATAAGTTTTAAAACCCCCCAAAAATTCTAAAAAAACCATTGGATAAAACCCATAACCAAAAACCCCCCAAAAATTCAAAACCCTCACAATATGTAAAAATTTTTTAATCCCGGGGGCCGATTTTCAGTAATATTAAAACACCGTCCACACTCACCAAAAATTTTTCTGGTTTTAAGAAGTATTGCTTAACCTTAATTTTGGGTTTTGGGTGCATCCAAAAGTTTTTTCCCAGTTTGTGGTTCAATTTAAAGTGGATTAAACTGTGTTTTATAGTCCAGTTGTCTTTTTAATGTTTATGCATCTCTAATTTTACTGTATTTTCAGTTTATTATTGTATTCTACTTATTAATTGTATTGAATTAAACCTTATTTATTTAACTTATTTTAACATTCATTTAACCTATTTATTTAACTTATTTATTTAGCTTTATATATATGCATTTACTTCTTTTATACTGTTAGCACCTTTGAGCAGGTTTTTAACCCGTATATACATGGCACTTTATATATTTTTCCAAACACAAAATAAATACCATGCTGTTATTAACACAAAGTATCACAATGTAAGTAGGACAGTATGTGGACTGTTAGTGATTTCTGACATGTATTTGAGTTACAAAACATCAGATTAACGAAGACCTATATGCTGGTTTATGTGAGCATGCATGCATGCATAAACGATAACGACGCACATGTACCAGCTCCAACATATCAATACACCAACTGAAAATAGTCCCCTTAAAATAACCACTGCCACTGTCTGCCCGGCACACGGACTGACAGCAAGACAGCAACCAGTTCATGCATGATTTACACACCGAATAATACCAAGAGCAGAAATAGCCCTCTCTAAAGTGTGGCCAACCCTGCTATGCCAACACCCTGCCTGAAGTCATCAGTGGAGGACAATTAAACTGGCCACGTTTTCTCTAACTTGTCAGCAACAACATCACTAGGGTAGCCTTTCATAGTAGTTCTGCCATTGCCAGAGTGTGGAGCCTGGGGGTATAATTAGCTGCTGGAATCTCCACACATCTGTATACATTTAACACAGTTAGCAGGAGGGACAGTTGTAGCCCCTGGGAGGAAGGGCAGTGCCCAAGGGGAAGTGGAAGAAAGCACAATACAATTGCACCTGGACGCTGCAAGTAGGCCATTAGCTCCACTAGTGCAGGTATTTGCAACATTCACATGGTCACTCACAATGGACAGTGGCTAGTTATCGATGGCCATCTCAGACTGGCTGGAGCTGGCCAGATGGACTCAGTGACTCCATGTAGTGGTCAACATGGTCCAATTACTACACTGACCACATGAGTCACTGGACTGTAGTAGACCATGGTCATCCAATGACACCACTGTATAACTTACATATGACAGAACATGTGTACTGTGTGTCACTCGCCATAGCAAACAAATACTTAAGTGGAAAAAGCCTAGAGACACAAGATAAAAACAAGAGACAAAACTAACTGTCTAGGACGTGTCTATCATCTAATCAGTGTTGTGATTTGGTAGAAACCTACCTTAGTAATATCATCTTTCAATGTCAATTTTGTTCTTAGACAAATAATCCCAAATGAATAAAATTCAAGTATTCGTGAACTAACATGTAAGAGACCACTGATCATATGAGTCTTGTGACCATGTCATCATTGTCATCATCATCATCATCACCATCATCGTGTACTGGGCTTATAGGCTGTTGCCTGATGTTGTTCTGCTCTAAACTGTTTGTACTGTGACTGCATATTTCAATCTTGTTTCCACTCTTGGGTATTAGTTTGTTGATGTTTAATGGAAGGATGCAGCAGTCTTTAGCCCAGTGGTTGTCAATTCTGCTTTTGAAACGGTTTAGTGAAGGGTGGATTTTGATGTTTTCAAGTAGCGAGTTCTGATCATCAATAATTATCTTTGTGTTAGATATGCTTGACACTTTTACAGTGTGTTCTGGTGAAACAGCATTAAAAATGTTCTTCCATTTTGAATAAAGTTGAGGGTCAAAAAGGTATAAAACTCCATTTCACAATGTTGTGACTTAAAACCCATATTGGTGTTGCAGTTCACATGTTATGCCTTTTTTGTTTCATATGAGTGTCTATATAATGACAGAGAGACAACAGACATACTTATTACTTATCCTCCTCACTAAATACCCACTAGGTCATAAGACACACAGTATCACAGAGAGACAACAGACATACTTATTACTTATCCTCCTCACTAAATACCCACTAGGTCATAAGACACACATTATCACAGAGAGACAACAGACATACTTATTACTTATCCTCCTCACTAAATACCCACTAGGTCATAAGACACACAGTATCACAGAGAGACAACAGACATACTTATTACTTATCCTCCTCACTAAATACCCACTAGGTCATAAGACACACAGTATCACAGAGAGACAACAGACATACTTATTACTTATCCTCCTCACTAAATACCCACTAGGTCATAAGACACACAGTATCACAGAGAGACAACAGACATACTTATTACTTATCCTCCTCACTAAATACCCACTAGGTCATAAGACACACAGTATCACAGAGAGACAACAGACATACTTATTACTTATCCTCCTCACTAAATACCCACTAGGTCATAAGACACACATTATCACAGAGAGACAACAGACATACTTATTACTTATCCTCCTCACTAAATACCCACTAGGTCATAAGACACACATTATCACAGAGAGACAACAGACATACTTATTACTTATCCTCCTCACTAAATACCCACTAGGTCATAAGACACACAGTATCACAGAGAGACAACAGACATACTTATTACTTATCCTCCTCACTAAATACCCACTAGGTCATAAGACACAGTATCACAGAGAGACAACAGACATACTTATTACTTATCCTCCTCACTAAATACCCACTAGGTCATAAGACACAGTATCACAGAGAGACAACAGACATACTTATTACTTATCCTCCTCACTAAATACCCACTAGGTCATAAGACACACAGTATCACAGAGAGACAACAGACATACTTATTACTTATCCTCCTCACTAAATACCCACTAGGTCATAAGACACACAGTATCACAGAGAGACAACAGACATACTTATTACTTATCCTCCTCACTAAATACCCACTAGGTCATAAGACACAGTATCACAGAGAGACAACAGACATACTTATTACTTATCCTCCTCACTAAATACCCACTAGGTCATAAGACACAGTGTCACAGAGAGACAACAGACATACTTATTACTTATCCTCCTCACTAAATACCCACTAGGTCATAAGACACACAGTATCACAGAGAGACAACAGACATACTTATTACTTATCCTCCTCACTAAATACCCACTAGGTCATAATTTGTCATATCACAGAGAGACAACAGACATACTTCAATTTCTTATCCTCCTCACTAAATACCACTAGGTCATAAGACACGAGTATCACAGAGAGACAACAGACATACTTATTACTTATCCTCCTCACTAAATACCCACTAGGTCATAAGACACAGTTCACAGAGAGACAACAGACATACTTATTACTTATCCTCCTCACTAAATACCCACTAGGTCATAAGACATCAGTATCACAGAGAGACAACAGACATACTTATTACTTATCCTCCTCACTAAATACCCACTAGGTCTATGACAGCAGTATCACAGAGAGACAACAGACATACTTATTACTTATCCTCCTCACTAAATACCCACTAGGTCATAAGACACACAGTATCACAGAGAGACAACAGACATACTTATTACTTATCCTCCTCACTAAATACCCACTAGGTCATAAGACACAGTGTCACAGAGAGACAACAGACATACTTATTACTTATCCTCCTCACTAAATACCCACTAGGTCATATGCACACAGTATCACAGAGAGACAACAGACATACTTATTACTTATCCTCCTCACTAAATACCCACTAGGTCATAAGACACAGTATCACAGAGAGACAACAGACATACTTATTACTTATCCTCCTCACTAAATACCCACTAGGTCATAAGACACAGTATCACAGACATAACCACTTTGAGCATAGGTGTTTATTGACCCAAGAAGCAGGTAAACACCAGAACCCTTCACAAGAATCATGATGATATGACCAGTGTTATCTAGACATGTGACTGTAACAACAGTGGCACTAGTTATGACAATTCTTGTGTAACCATGGCGACAAGTTAACAAGACTATCACTTGATCATTTCTCAAGCACTTGCAGTAAACACTGTGAGAATTCTGTGTGAGCGCGTGTGTGAGCGCATGTGTGAGCGTGTGTGTGTGAGCGCATGTGTGAGCATGTGTGTGTGAGCGCATACACATCTGTGCATGCCTGGATGTAATGTATAATGTATATTGCTTCAAAGACTTTCAATAAAAATCCAGATGTCAGCATTTTTGAAAATCAATCGTGTCTCACTGTTTACAATACACAACGTGCTACATGTTGGAATGTCTAATACCACCTTCATCCTGCGTCTATGTCCACTCTGGTCAGAACTGGACAGGGCGTGGGAGAGAAAGCTAATATCAGATGACACTGTGGTAGATAAGATATCAGTAGAATCTGTGTACAAAGACAGGTATTTCTTAGTCAAAGAATGTGCTCAATTAGAGCCTCTACAGGTGAACACTGGCTCACATGGGAGCATTAAGAGATTAGCATGCCTGGTGGCGATCGCTGCCTGGTGCATGTTTCTTGTAGAACATCCACACATGTCACCAGACCACAGGCACAGTGTCCATGTCAGACCACAGTGTCCATGTCAGACCACAGTGTCAATGTCAGACCAGGGTCTCTATGTCAGACCACACTGTCCATATCAGACCACAGTGTCCATGTCAGACCACAGTCTCCATGTCAGACCACACTGTCCATATCAGACCACAGTGTCCATGTCAGACCACAGTGTCCATGTCAGACCACAGTGTCCATGTCAGACCATAGTGTCCATGTCAGACCACAGTGTCCATGTCAGACCACAGTGTCCATGTCAGACCATAGTGTCCATGTTAGACCACAGTGTCCATGTCAGACCACGGTGTCCATGTCAGACCATAGTGTCCATGTCAGAACCACAGTGTCCATAACAGAGGAGGGTTTCTATATTGTATCAGACCTGGGTGTTCATGTCAGACCAGTGTGTCTGGATACATGAGACCAAGAAGGTCATATCAACATAGGGTCCTCTTATCTGATCACAGTGTCCATGTCTGTCCAGGGTGACAGTAACTGGGCAGTGTTTAATTGAAATAAGTGTGTCCCTGTTCCACTGGGGTGTTAGCTACCCATCCATTGAGGGGTGCCTGTTGGTCAGTGCCCTCCAAAGGAAGTTGTCACTAAGCTCTGTGTCTACGTGTCATATCAGGTGACCAGAAACAGATGCAGATGACATGAGATAATCTGTTTGTTCTCTGACTTACCCTGTCAGTCTAGTACCCCACACTGTATACATCTGTATACCTGTGTACATATATGTACACACTCACACACACACGCACACACACGCACAGACATGTTGTACACACATGTACACATAGTACACATATAGTACACACATGTATACACGTGTACACAGTGTACTGACCATACACCATTACCACAAACATCCAACTCAACCTCCTGTCAAATGAGACTCTTAAGGTGCTACAAAGTCTGAGATAAAACACATGAAGTCTGCTCTCCATTTATTTCATTATAATAATAACATTTAATAAACCCAAAACAATGGTCCCAATTTTTATTTTGACCATGAATCTGAATCTTATCATGGTGTATAGACATTCAACAATACTGCAGTTGCCAATTTTGTAAACTGCAGTTTCCACAAGGACTTTCACTTGGTAAATTGTCTGCTTAAATTTACCACTGTTGGTAGAAACTCTTACACAGATCTACAGCTTTGATTTAATAAACTGCACAATTATTGTAATTTTGTACATTTTTATTTTAGCCAATGTCATAGTTTTGTGGACAATTGGCCATGCAAGTATCAATAAAAGTCGTTACACACAAGTACACCTGGATCTACACAACAGTTAACCAGACAATGCAACATTGTTCTATTTTATGGCGAATGACGCATATATCTTTACAACCTGTGGTGAAATATGATTTACCACCACTCGGGATTTGGGCAATATTTCGCACAGCCACTAATGTAAAACAAACAGTATTCCTACAGAGATATGAATGTGGGGAGCTGGCAAACATGGCCGACATTCCTGTCGTATCGATTTCTAGCATTAACAGTGAGTCAGGGCACAAAGACTGCAAACTGATATTGGATGTATTAATGCGTCACAAAAGGACACTTTCATCGACAACATGTTTCATGAGTGCACTTTGCATAGCTCTGGCTCATGCTAAATGTACAGCAATGTTTGTAGACGTCATTATTGCTCCCAGGTTACTATTGCTTCCACTTTACTACTGCTTCCATGTTATTATTGCTCACACTTTACTACTGCTTCCATGTTACTACTGCTTCCATGTCACTATTGCTCCCACGGTATTACTGCGTCCATGTTACTACTGCTTCCATGTCACTTCTACTCCCACGTTATTACTGCTTCCATGTTACTATTTCTTCCATGTTACTACTGCTTCCATGTCACTATTACTCCCACTTTACTACTGCTTCCATGTCACTATTACTCCCACGGTATTACTACGTCCATGTTACTACTGCTTCCATGTTACTACTGCTTCCATGTCACTATTACTCCCACTTTACTACTGCTTCCATGTCACTATTGCTCCCACGGTATTACTGCGTCCATGTTACTACTGCTTCCATGTTACTACTGCTTCCATGTCACTATTGCTCCCACGGTATTACTACGTCCATGTTATTACTGCTTCCATGTTACTATTTCTTTCATGTTATTAATGCTGCCATGTCGCTATTGCTCCCACGGTATTACTGCTTCCATGTCACTATTTCTTTCATGTTACTACTGCTTCCATGTCACTATTTCTTTCATGTTACTACTGCTTCCATGTCACTATTTCTTTCATGTTATTACTGCTTCCATGTCACTATTACTCCCACTTTACTACTGCTTCCATGTCACTATTACTCCCAGTCCCATGTTACTACTGCTTCCATGTCACTATTGCTCCCACTTTACTACTGCTTCCATGTTACTACTGCTTTGAGACAATCCCCAGTGTTCACATTCACAACTAGTCAAGCTGTAAGGATAATCATAAATAATATAACGATAACTCATACATGCATTTATACTGGCCATATATCCAGGCAAGTATTGGCACATATACAACCATAAATGTGTAACATAATAACTCGCTTGTCATATATACAGGATATACAGGACTTGTTGTGTGCTGTTTTGGGTAGATCATATTTATTACCTTCTTTGTGCAGTTTTTCCATGACAAATTCAATAAAATTTGCAAGAAACAAAGTGTTTAGTCACAACAAGAAAAGTTGCAAGAAACAACAAGAAATCTGGTTGAAATGCCTTCGACCTTCATCAAAACAGTGCGGTAAAATTTAAATAATATTTCTTTGAAAACGCTGCAAACTGCATGACCACAATTTAACTTTTTAAGACACTGCAATGACACACACTGATAAATACTCAGTCTAATGTTAATACTAGCAGTAAGTGGGTAAACAGTTTATGATAATACCTTTCTAAGAAGATCTTAAATATTTAATGTTCGTCGACATGGTAAGTGGGCAGCCAGATTAATCTGGTATGTCTGTGTGTGCCCTACTGAAACATGAACATCTTGTACCACTAATTCACTCATCAGCTTCCTATTAACTGTGCAACTGCACAATACAAGCACACGGACATACATTCCATCAAGGAGACGTGACGTGTAATCCTCCTTCCACTGTCCATGTTAAGGCTGAGCAACAACAAATTTAGGGTGACGGCATAAGTGGGTAAATAATATAAACACAGCCTGTTGCTTTACCCCAGAAAAGTGGAGATTCGTAGACTGATAAACATGTTTTACCAGTAACTGCAAAACCTCCATCTTTCTGAGGTTGGAACTGTGCTCTCTGGGTTATTCTGCACACATTGTCTCCACTGACTATCTAAACTAGACCCTATTAAAATTCTAAATACATAATTTCCACCATCACGTAAAAAATGCATATTAAATACATACTTACCTCTAAGTAACTTTATTTTTTATCTGGATGTTTCAACTGTGTGTGATGTGCATTAAAGGTTGTAAAATGTTTAGAAGCCAGAAGCTTGTCACCAGAACTGTTATGGCACTGGTGATTAGGAATCATTCTCAAGACATTTTTGTTAAATTATATGAAGACAAGACCTGAATATGCTGAACAGTAAACAACGCCCCGTTGAGTCACCCATTTTCCTCTACAGTGTCCACAGCCACTCCAGGTGCAATTCCTACCATCCTCCGCAAATTCCAGACAGCTTAGGAAAACAAAACTAGTTGAACCCAATGTTTTCATATCTAACCGACTTGGAACAGATTAGCAGCAAGTGGCTACAATCTGCCGCTTGCCATGCATGCCACAGACTGCCTCAGTTCGTTCAAAACGCAACTGAAGACATTTCTATTTAAGAGTGTTTTTACTTTAAAAGAACATTTATAATATCCGAACATTTTTATATCTACTATTTATCAACTATTTTATTATTTATTTTAACTTGTAATATAATTAACTCTCATTTATCAGTATTAGTATTTTTAATTTTAGTATTATTAAGACTAATATTATTTATTTATATTGAACAATTTATACTGATCAATTTATTTTACAAGTACATCTCTATTTTTTACTTTAAGGTAATCTCTATATTCCTGTAAAGTGTATTGCGCCTCTGAATGGTTTTACTGCTAGAGATATGGCATAGACAAATACTGTTCTTTATTATTATTTATTAAAATGAGACTACCAATTAGTACACAACGTTGCTCCCCACTGGACGTAGACAGGAACCTACCGTTAGTTTTGTCTCGGGCATGCCCACTTTGATGTAGATGGCATTGTCGCCGGAGTCTGCTGCTGACGACTCAATGCCGGAGTCATCCTCATGCTCACTTGCTCTGTAACTTGTTGTGTCCATCATGAGTGACCACAGCCGGGCACCTAGGTAATGACCCCTGCAAACACGATGACCACTTACGTTAGATTGTGACATGTTAACTGTTCCAAATCTAGCTATGTCAGAAAGCACGCGATCTTATTAAACTGTCATGGAAGTGATGCTGATTGTCCCTCACTGTTTAAAACATTATTCGCAAATTGAAAATTAAATTTTGGACTGTGAGCAGTTCAAATTGTAAACGAAACACACTACTACTCTGGCTGAATCCAGGTCACAGGATGAACCAGCTTTAAACATTGACGGAATAACATGTCTATAATCTTAATGACAAGTTCAGAAATCATTCAGCTATCAAATTTTCATTAAGCTAGCTTACATTCAACATTATCCCACAAGCTTATCATTCTCGCTGAGGTGCAGTAATGATAAAACATTTGGCCTTCATGAGAATCACCATGACAATATGACTAGAGCAACAGATAAATATCACCACAAATGACCAACGTTACCAGCAGCTCTACTGGTCACTGATAAGGGGCAGTGTTATGATAAAACCCAACCTGAATATAAGAGGATGGTGTCGATCAATAACAGATATCCTACAACCAAGATAGTCATCAGGACAGCTCAACCGGTGCAACAAACATGACATAGCCCCCTCATTCATGTTTTGTCACCCCAGGGGGATCCAGGTGCACCAAGGGGGGTTCAACTTGCTGGCGTTATGTTATTAAAGGTAAACGAGATGTGGGCGAACTGAAAGGTGGGCGGTGGCTGTTAGGTAGGCATTCCTGCACAGCTGACCCGGGCGTATGTGTCAGGTGGAAAACCACAACACAAAGGTGGAGTAGAGCCAGACAGGAAGGGACTCGACGCAGCCAGGGAGTTGGATGTATTTAGATTACAGAGCTCGCCACGCTGGCTTGGGTAACAATACGACGACAGTGTTGTACCACAAACAGGGATATGAGTTACGGAAACACCTAAGTACTTAGACGTTGGATACATTACAGAAACACCGCTGAACAACTTATACGGATACGGTGACAACAATGATACATATCGCGGGAAAAGTCATATTACATGGTCATCTTGTAGTTGTAAACATCATCCAAATAAATAAAACACCTTCGCTTTAGATTAGCAGTTTCAGATCGGTAAACAGCCATGGCGAAGAATACATCACCCGCCGTGCCCCGACCATTGTATGCGGTGACATCGTTAATGAGACATGTGAGATTTATCCACAAGGCATAGTTAAGTGCTGCCTCACAACTGTGACTCAGTACTATAGAAAGTCAGCAAAAGACAGGCAACGGATATACACCCCCTATGGCTGCAGTGTTGAATCAGGGCCTGTAGTGTATGACAAACAGTCATAATTATGCACTGAGAAACTATGTCAAGTACGTCACAATGAGTACTCAAAAGACTGTCAAGACAGAACCTCATAAAATAGGAGTCACACAAACTACTGCCATTCAACATGCCAGCGGCACCCGACAGTCCACAAAAAATACATTTCTGTGAACCAGTGCAAGGGAATTCCACAACTGCAATTTTAGTAGTTAATCACAATTTTATAAAAGCGCGGTAAAGTTGTTCGTATAAAATCAGTCTCGTTCTCACAGACCTTCACCACGTAACCATCCCGGTTAATGGTTACACAAGGCACATGAAAAGTCATGCACACACAAACACACATACACATACACGCACACACCCTTGTCTGCAGGCTGTGAGTGGGCAGTGGGCCCAGAAACAACACAAACTGTTCCTGTCTCTAGTACTGTACTCCCAAACAAACAGCTGACTTCCAACCAAGCGGATTCCTGAGACTCGTATCAAACAAAAAATGCTCAACAAAACACTTCAGTCTGTAAGGCACATGGAGTGAGACTATTTGGTCTGCACAGTTCACGGGGTGAGACTTTTTGGACTCCTTGGTCCACAAAGTGAGAGTTTGGACTGCATGGTCCATGCAGTGAGGCAGTTTGGTGTATATGGTCCACGGAACGGGACAGTTTGGTCTACATAGCCCAAGCAGTGAGCAGTTTGGTCTGTATAGCCCAAGCAGTGAGACAGTTTGGTCTGTATAGCCCAAGCAGTGAGACAGTTTGGTCTGTATAGCCCAAGCAGTAAGACAGTTTGGTCTGTATAGCCCAAGCAGTAAGACAGTTTGGTCTGTATAGCCCAAGCAGTGAGACAGTTTGGTCTGTATAGCCCAAGCAGTGAGACAGTTTGGTCTGTATAGCCCAAGCAGTGAGACAGTTTGGTCTGTATAGCCCAAGCAGTAAGACAGTTTGGTCTGTATAGCCCAAGCAGTAAGACAGTTTGGTCTGTATAGCCCAAGCAGTGAGACAGTTTGGTCTGTATAGCCCAAGCAGTGAGACAGTTTGGTCTGTATAGCCCAAGCAGTGAGACAGTTTGGTCTGTATAGCCCAAGCAGTGAGCAGTTTGGTCTGTATAGCCCAAGCAGTAAGACAGTTTGGTCTGTATAGCCCAAGCAGTGAGACAGTTTGGTCTGTATAGCCCAAACAGTAAGACAGTTTGGTCTGTATAGCCCAAGCAGTGAGACAGTTTGGTCTGTGCAGTTCATAGGTTTTCTTAGAAGTCTGTCTGTATGTTTCATATAGTCTATTACTTGTAGACTCGGCTATATCACTGGTCTAGATTCCATGCAAGATAAATGTATAACCAGTAGCAGACTCACTAATTCAAGATACAGAAACATTTCACAATAACCATGTCTTGTGCTAACCATAGCCAGTGCTGTTTTGTGTCTACACGTATTATCATAAGTCATAATATTTAATTAAACCCTACGTCCAGACTGTCCTCCCAGAGAGTTTACACGGCTGCCTTAGAAGTTAGAGTCAAACAAACAAGATTAGATAAGCAAGTGCCGAAGTGAAACTTTTTTAACCATGTCAACACACTTTGCTACCACCGGCATACCACACAGACGTATGTATCTGAGAACACAGACAATGCAGCACATACCTCATGGGAAGACTCCACGACGTGAACATGTTGTTAGCGAAACTACACCACACTGCAGATAGGCGGTGATGGCGTAACTGACCAAGTGGCGGACTAGAGGACTGTTACGGTACGGAGACGAAGACGGTACAGAGACGACAGCGGATGTTGCCAGTCAGACAGGACAACAAGGTGACTTCAGTAGCCACAGCCAGCCACAAGGACAACAAACAGGCAGGCTACATGCCTCGCAATCTATATTTACAGTTGTGATCCAACATGCCAACTGGTAGCAAAGCTTCGCCTCCACAGCGCTATTTCAGGTACAGTAACAATCCCCAGCTGTGGCTGGTCGACAGGCAGTCGCGACGCTGTTTACGGTCGTCAGTGCTGCCCTCTACCACGATCAGACTTTCCGAGTACAAGTGAAAATAGCGGGCTATCCCCCACACTGGCGGCAGGCTTTTCAAGGACTTTTGTTATCCTTTGCTGGCGTCACCTACGGACTGTTTTGAAAAATATCACACACACGCTATGACCTGTCTTTGCATCTAGTTGTCCCATTAAAAACTTGAATATTTGTGAGAAATATTCAGGTTACTGGTTCTAATAATATTTATATTTACTTGTAGACAACCATAACTCAAATTATTATGTTGTACAACGGTTTGTTAATAAGCAGAATCATGCAAAAACAATGAAAGATCAAGGAAAACTAGACAGATCTATAGAATAAATGGGAGTTTGACTGAGAGAAATCAGCCCTAAAGATGTTCAAAAAATTACTACAATTGTTTTTTTCACATATCAGGGAACTCAGAACGTATTTAAGATATCAGTGTCCACTTGTACAAATATTTACACTGACTGTAGCAACAGTTGGTGCCATAACATGACAGGACAAACTTTTAAGGCCATAAAATGTCCATTGACCTGTTTTCGGTGCGACTTTTCTAAGATTCACATATCGCATATTTTACTCAAGACAATGCTCTACAAACTTCCGCTGCCTCTATCTGAGTTCTCTCAACAATGACTCTAGTGTCAACAAGATACAAGTAATTGCAGTCATCTGACGGCAATAATGACAGGGTATGCGAAAACAACGCCATGGTTCACAAACATGTGCATGTTATTCCGTGCGTTATTACAATATCGGTATTTGTAGTCTAAAGGGTGCACAGACCTATTAAGACACACCCTGTCCAACTGAACGTATGATACCTTCATGACACTATCTGCCATACTTCTCATATTCTATTCTTTCATCTCTATACATTAATGTACAAACTTTCAGGGCAATCTTGTAGCAATGTGTTCACTGAAATACATTATTTGCCCTCAGAACCACCAGCTAGTGATGTGTGTCAAACAATATGTGCATATTATTCCATTAATATAAATATATATAAATAAATATATATATATATATATATATAATGTATTAGATGCACATATTGTTTGACATATATACATATGTATATGTATATGTATATATATATATATATATTGTATATGTATATGTATATGTATATGTATATGTATATGTGTATATATGTATATGTATATGTATATGTATATGTATATGTATATGTATATGTATATAGTATATTATATGTATATGTTATGTATATATATATATATATATATATATATATATATATATATATATATATATATATATATATATATATATAATTCATAAATATATTATCAATACCAATATTCTTTCCTACCGTTCGGTGAATGATAGATGAACTGGGTGCTATGCCACTCTCCAGACGACGCCACTGTGAACAAGTTTATGACTGCACTGCCAGTACTGTTGTGCAGAGGTAATAACTGACACCCTAGGTCTGACTAAGTTTACTACACAAGTGGGTGTAAGCTACCTAGGTACATCCATATAATACCGGAAAAAGTCCTCTCAAGAGTTATGCAGGTATGTTCACTGCATAACTAAAATAAATCCTCCCCAACAAACACCCCCATGTTCCTGTCAACCTCAGAGATTAATCCATAAAAAGTAGTTCCGGTTGTATCACCTGAGCCTTGGAGACAACAGCTAACGAACGTCACCCCTCTAAATGTGTCCCATTCATTCGCAGCCTTTGTTGTCAATCTACATAAGAAATGAGTCCGCCCGCCCCAAAAGTGACACCTCTGTTTGTTACCCTTGAAGTGAGTGGCATGCATAAAGACCACCTCCAGGGCCAACACAGACGCAAGCGGCCATTACCTCATGGTAAACGTGGCTCACGTATTGCATTACTGCAGGATGTGACTGTTTCAAGCAACCCCACCTAACAACCACAACTGTATTTACACTGGTTGTTGTCACTACCTTTCTACCAGACATTGATTTGTAAAATATTTACATTTATATTGGAACTTTATAAAGATCACCTGTCATTCGAAATAACGACACCGCTGATTAAAACTGAATTTACTAAACCCCTTGGTATTAAATATTAATGCAGTGTAATTCATGCAATCATTTGTATCTCAGTCTCAAAGATATTAATAACAATAATAAAATGTACAGATCATGTCTTTATAACAAATTATTACAACATAATTATTACTATTTAATTATAAATCACATCCCCAATAGCTAGATCAACTAAAGAACTAATTCATAACAAAAGGTGTGTGGTATAAATGTCTACAGTAACATGCTAACTGCCCAAAATCATTCATCTTGCATTCTATGTAATCTGTCTGAAATCAACCGACTCCGACCGCAAGACAAAACACAGGTCAGACCCACTGGCTCCACCTAGGTTCTTGTAGATACACGCTGATTCTAGCTATCAAACCCACAATACTGCCCGGAGAAATTGACGTGAAACAACAGACTGAGGTATTTCCTCAGGTAGCTCACAGTCTACTTATCTGGGACTACTCATTTAAAGTCAAACACTTAATGTTGATGTTGTAACAATATAAAACATATTATGAAGAAACTGTTACATATTCTTACATTTGCTATAATTATCCATTGATAAATAACTACAAATATTAGGTCACTTTTTGCAAACTGTATTAATGAGTCGTCTTGCAAAATTACAGCTATGTAGTATTTTTAGTACTTATAACTGGATACCTAAGGCTGCTTATTGGTGCATGATAATGGTTAGTGAATCTGTTACGTTGCCTGACAGCAGTGTCTGGGGAGAGAAATGTTTGTCGGCATGACTGTTCAAAATCTCTGGTGACCACATGGACACACAGAGTCTCTACATTATGCAGCCATGGCTCATTAATATTTCATCAACACTACTTACACCACCAGCATCATTAAGTTTACCTAACACTACCTAACATGTGGGTATCTGTCTCAAGTGCACCAGCTGCATAGTATATGGCCCAACGATTAAAGGAATACTGTGAATATTACACCAGAAACAAGCAAATCAATACAACACCACAGCAACCAGATCTGACTCAAACCTATTAAAATGAACATTAAAATACCCCATACTAGAAGTTTTGCATTTGACTATACCTTCCAGATTTTTCTTTACAATCATTGCTTCAGTATCAAGTAAATTCAAAGGATGCAATACCAGGCAGATTTATTGTTGGAATAATGTCATATTTTAAATTTAATTTTATGGTGTTATAACTGTCCGAAGAAACGTTCACTTGAAAACATCCCTCGCCCCTCAGAAGCCTTCAGGGATCTAGGTTGGTTGACTTCTATCAAGTCATGTATCACCACATACTGTATCATACTGTCTTATATCTTGTCATGTATCACCACATACTGTATCATACTGTCTTATATCTTGTCATGTATCACCACATACTGTATCATACTGTCTTATATCTTGTCATGTATCACCACATACTGTATCATACTGTCTTATATCTTGTCATGTATCACCACATACTGTATCATACTGTCTTATATCTTGTCATGTATCACCACATACTGTATCATACTGTCTTATATCTTGTCATGTATCACACA
Source organism: Ridgeia piscesae (assembly GCA_025642075.2). Taxonomy (NCBI): domain Eukaryota; kingdom Metazoa; phylum Annelida; class Polychaeta; order Sabellida; family Siboglinidae; genus Ridgeia; species Ridgeia piscesae. Next base: position 541,270 of record JAODUO010000016.1, on the reverse strand, counting down.
CATACTGTATCATACTGTCTTATATCTTGTCATGTATCACCACATACTGTATCATACTGTCTTATATCTTGTCATGTATCACCACATACTGTATCATACTGTCTTATATCTTGTCATGTATCACCACATACTGTATCATCGTGTATCATACTGTCTTATATCTTGTCATGTATCACCACATACTGTATCATACTGTCTTATATCTTGTCATGTATCACCACATACTGTATCATACTGTCTTATATCTTGTCATGTATCACCACATACTGTATCATACTGTCTTATATCTTGTCATGTATCACCACATACTGTATCATCGTGTATCATACTGTCTTGTATCTTGTCATGTATCATATGACTTGAATAGATGTCCTGTATAATATGTCTTATATATCATAATGTCCTATATATCATATATAACATGATCTATACACAACACGTAGCACAGTATAATATGTCCTGTCACATGCCCACTATCACACGCCTGGTGCCTACTGCCTCAAGCCCTCCTATGTCCTATGGATATCACAGGCCCTGTATCATAAGTCATATGCCTTGTATCAGATGCCCTGTATCATAAGTCATATGCCTTGTATCAGATGCCCTGTATCATAAACCCTGTATCACATGCTCTATCATGTCTCAACCACTAACAAACATAGCCTAGACAGATCACTGGACTAGAAAGTCGAGACACACTTGGACCACGTTAATACATTTGGCAACAGTTGGATATCAATGTTAGTCAATAGAACAGAGCAGTACATGATTTTTCCTGGAGAGGTTGGGTTTGTGTTGGGACAAACATGGGTGTACTGGTATCGACTTTACACTTTGAGAAGCACAGGATGTCATTACCTGAACGAAACATATCTTTTTCATGAATGGACATCACACAAATCTATAGCGGTCACCTGTATCTGACCAGAAATTCCTCAAAGGTCCTTGATCAAGATAACAGCCAATTCATGACCTGGTGACATTCTTGGTGTGACCCAGTTGTTACTGTCATTGCATAAGGAGTCAGAATGACATTGTCACAAACCGTGGGTCTATCCATCATTGACTACAGCTCTGTTGAACGCGCTGTGAACCCACAGACTCCTACTGATGATGATGATGAATGTATTGTCACATAATTACTGCACTTTGGCCTTCAGGTGTGTTACAGTTGTGACACCCATTCACAGGTGTGTTATAGTCGTGACACACCTTCATGCTCCTTCATACTCTTAGATTCATTCGGGACTTTCTCAGTATCAAAAGAATAATTAAATCCAACAACAACAGATGATATAATTTAAATTAAGGACATGTATAAAAAATATTTTTGATTTCTTGTGTACATTTTACAGAGTTGGTAAGAGTTACTGAGACACAAGTTGTTCTCGCTTCAGATGCCATTAGTCTCCTGTGATGTACCTGCTTTCCTGGGGGGTGTTTCCCCAGGTAAGGGGGCTGTGCACGTGGGGGGCACATTGTTGAAAACCCCTGTGTTTTACTGATCAACCTGATCCTTCTTCAAAGCCAGCGCCACAGACCCCACATTCTGACAGAACTAACCTGCTACTATCAGACAAGTGAGACAACCCATGAGACTGAGCGCTCAGGAGACCATCCGCTCAGGAGACCGTCCACTCAGTTATCCCACCTACCGCTCCTGTCCAGTCACACCAGTTGGGTGCCACTCACTGACCAGAGCAGAGTTTGAACTCTGATTTTCTAAATTATATCTGAAAACGATAGTTTGAACTGATGGGGAATGAAGCAGTGATGACTGTTCAGTCTAGACATGTGGAGATAGTTTAGCAAACTGACAATGATTTCGTTGCGTGGCACCTTATGGAAGACCTCAGTAAAAGCTACAACTCTCCTCTAGGCTCTACCTTGTGTCAGAAGCGTGGGGAATAAAAATCACAGGAGGTGGCTGTTTCATTTGACCTGACCTGACAAACCATGTAGTCACCGACTGTAAAACCGCTACCATAAAAACACACTGTTGTTTGGCCCGGTAATAACCCAGGCCAACTGGACAAATACCTACAATAGAAACCACAGAAATAGAAATAAAACCACAGAGCAACGTTGCCACAACCTGACACAGTCTGTGCAGTGTCCCAACATTCATCCCGCAGGCAGCACTTGGGAGAACAACAGCCCCATGTAAACCACCTCCCTTTGTTCTACACTGTTACCCCACCCACCCCAACTGTTCCTGGCTTGGATTAACAAGAGGGCCTCAATGAAGCCCTCCACCCAGGCTGCGATTGGTCTACCTGGAGGGCATATAGAGCCTGAATGCACAGCATTCAGTGGGATTGATCGTACATCAACATTAAAATGAAATGAGGCAATAGGACGGGCCAACTGTTGAGGCCATGACTCTTGAGACAGCTGTCACCCCACACTCCAAGCACAACGTCTGACAGCCTTATTACTGAGGCCTGTCTAATTACAGCCAGGTGGCTGCAACTATGTCTCACCACTACTCAATCTGACATGATTTCAACTAGCTCTGTCTATTTCTAATTTTCAATAATATTACGGTTGTTATACTAGAATAAATAGTATTCAGCCTGACTTGTTTACAATACTAGTATTGCACCTGCAAAATGCTCAACATATTTGATCTATTCACAATAGTTGAACCTAGCTCAACACTGGCATGTTGCCCTCATTCCTACATCCAACACAACAGATTCAATGAACCACCTACTAACAACACCATCCCCAGCTAACTCCAGGTGATGGAACAGATATTGACGCTTTAACAAGGTCTATTTCTGAACTGGACCATACTTTGATAATTTTCATCACAGATTATAATGACACAACAACATGTAATAACAATAAGTGAAATGTGAACAAATGAATATATAAACACAACCAATGACAACACTAACACGTTATGGTGACACCCGAGTACATCACCTGACCCCCCACCTAGTCACCTCACCCCATTCCCCTCCACGTCCTACAACCCCCTTGTATACATCCTTCATTATCTCTCTCCCTACAACTTTCCGTACTCACCTGTGCTAACAAGGCTCCACCGACATTTCAAGTAATAAAAGTAATATTCCAAGCACGTAGTTGACACCGTCAGTTAGCTGTTGACAGCCGTGTGTGTGTGCGATTGTGACACAGCTGGTATAGTGTGTATGTCAACTACCCCGGCACTATGACTGGTCAGTGGTCAGCGCACCGCCGGAACCAGTGGGCACCTGATGACACAGCGCCCAATGTGACATAGCTCGTGTCCACTCGACTGTGTCACCGTCGCCGTGGGTGCGACACGGCAGACATGCTCCGGCGATCGCGCCTGACATTCATGAAAACTGTGGCTCGGCGGCCCGTGCTCGGTGAAGCGTGACCACAATGGAGACCTGAGCCTGTCCGGATGTATTTAGGTGTTGTAATTAGTGCAGGAAGCTCGGCACGTCTCATGTCCACAACACACCTCCTCCACTCAATATAATATCCTTCTGTAGTTCATTTCACTTTGTCACACCTCTCGTTATTAATAGGTGGCGCTCTTGCACAATGACCGATCGACTCGGTGAATCTCCTCCAATGACACACATGCTTACATCATAGGAGACACTGATCATTTCTATCATGAAAACTTAATTGTATGTCATGCCATGTGGACTATCTAGTCCACTATCTTTGACCACCCAAATGCGTCTCAGTGGACCACATTTTCAGACATGATCACTATCTGTATAACACAGCTTTTTATACATGGTTTTCTTATAAGAAGCCCCTTGAGGTTTCCAGAGAATCTCCAGAGTTGTTCGGCATCTAGGATCTTATCAATAATAAATATGTAACCAAATAAATTCAATTAATCAATACGATTATTTCAAGGCACAATATAAATTTTACATTGCAAATAAAAAAATAGTGTTTACCATCCTAGAAGTAAATAGTTGTTCAATGAAACTTATCTGGGTTGTCAATATTTTGATATCGATTTATTTCATACTAAAATAGCGCGACTTACTATGAAAACATCCAGACTTTCTTTAATAACTCCAATATTTTTGTTCGATATCATGTATTAACAATATGGCACTTTATATTTCATCCAATAAACAATAATAATTCATAAGTTAATCTACAGGTGGCCCCATAAATGCTATCTACATCGATCATTGACCTGTCTTCGTACAATGTACATCTGAATTACTGTCAGACATCATATCTCAGGCAATGTGTGTCAGTGTAGATATCTAAGTCCACCGGCTGAGCAGAAACTTGCACTATCGGCCAATTTAAAGTGATGTGCAATTCCAAAATATACCCTCATTTATCGTCATTCACTTCACTGATCAGGTATGAAGTGAGGGTCACGGTTGCCCCGTTCATGTCGCGGATCACTGAACATTCTATCAAAGCACTGTGGTTGAATTATCTTGTACCATTCTACGTACAGCTATTTCATTCACTCCACTTGCCCTACTTCATCCAGCCGTGTACATGTGTAGATGGTTGTAGATAGTAGTGCAATCATTGCTGTCTGAACAGCTTTTGTGTAGTAACTGATGCGTGGCTGAAGTCTTCTCTGTGAGGTTTAGTTGTTGCCAGACCCACATTACTTGTCAGGGTTTTGTGGCAGACAAAGTAGGATTAGATTATTAGTGATACTAATTAGTCCTTACAAAAGATTTAATGTACATGTTTTAGTAACTTGTTATACAGCAACGTATAACTTTTATACACCAAAGTGTTCAAATCACATTAGCTTCACCCCCGGCTGACAAGTTTACTCAAACACTGCCTTGACTTTACTGGGATGCACTCAGATCATTCAATCTTGCTGCAGTATCTCTATTCTCTACACAAACTATACGTCCACACTTCCCTGGCTGTCTGTCAGAACTGGGTTCGCTTGATTTACACAACAGAGTGAACAGGGATAGGATAGAATGAACAAAAATTTTCAAGGTTCAAAACATATTTATCTGTGGGTTCACTCCATGTGTATACTTTAGCTTACTTTACAATCATCCACTTCACTGTTGCGTCACTAAAAAAATTGTTTCAGCATAAAAACATTCACTATCACTTCACTACCAACCTGCCAAACAGGTTTCATTTCACCAAATCCATGCACCTCTAACTCGGTGAATCCTCCCACAAACACGCTTACCATAAAAATGGACCCAGTAGACTTGTAAAATAATTACCATGCCATTGGGAATGTCATCACCAAAAAACATGTGGATCTTAATGTGTGCCTAAAAAGGTCTACAGTCTATTTCACTACCACAGATTCAATACATAAAAATTAATACGGTAAAACGAATTTTAATAGAATCACTGCAATCAACAATTCTGCCTGGTACTATTGAGGTACTGGCAGCCAAAGGTGTAATTGATCTAATCACTGTACTAAACGAGAAATGTTGATAATTAGCAGCGATGCAGAAATAGGACTTCCATTGTGAATCACAACCCACCAGACAGTAATTGTGCACACATGCATTCATGTCGGCATGCAGGAAGACTCATGAACAAAGTTATGCTAATCAAGATAAAATAAAATATAGCTGCATGCTGATCTTCTTGACAGCCTTCGAACATATCTAGATATATCAAATTATGCAAAATACATCACTTATTCGGCAGAACATGAAGTGACAGTGTATTCAGACACAAGGGGAGCCACGTACAGATACACTCGAAACAGGCGATTCTAGCAATTATCTTGATTGATAAATCACTCGCTGTTTATTGATCAGTGCCTGTGATAGGGATCAGGAGTGACAGCCTGCCTGCAATACAATGATGGAGCAAGTAAATAAATAAACAGCTGATTCGCTAGACAACCACTGATTTGTATACCTCTAGATAGATGTGTCACTTTTTGAAATGTACCTGCAAATGTCCATGGTGCCTGCTTTGTCAAAATGTTATGGTCAGGGCATAATCCATATCCCAGGTAATATTTCATTAACATTCTTATGAGCTGATAAGCCTTGCTCTTAAAAATCGATCTTGCTCTTTAAAATCTATTTTGCTCTTTTATAGTGAATTAGTGATTTTGTGTATGGCAAACTGTCAGCACCAGGGCGGGCCATTTAGGATACATTCACTGGTGTGTAAGTAACAGAAATAGCTGCGGCTATTTGCATTTGTGAAAAGTTCTTTAAGTAAACAACAACCTCTGGCTAATTTTGTGAAATTCGTTAAAATGTCACCATGAGTTCATTTTGAGTTGTTTAATGATCAATATTCTTATGGTGTTATTATATTGGTGAATAAGTGGCCTGGCAGTTCCTAATTCACAGTGAAGTGGTATGCTCTGGTGATAATTCTGTGTTTCCCTTAACCCACAAACTGTATTGTAGCCTGGAGACCACACAGCGTCTGTTGTCACAAGTCTATGTCATAACATATCAAGAATTCTACGACCACATCAGAACATTTGATCAGATGTCAATTCTCTCAGTTTTAAACTACAAGTTGCATTCTGGCCCAGTTAGATGGACCCCACACGGCTGCTCCAGTCAAACTATTATCTCTAGTCCTGTCAGCTGTTACGACTTAACTATTTTCTGAACATTTTCAATTTGAAGGTCTTGATGTACTTGTCTACCTGAGGCACTCATTTTGATTTTGTGCATTTTGCAAGTCCTTCCAAACTGTACTAAGACTGATCACATGACATGTCCTTCCAGACTATACTAAAACTGATCACATGACATGTCCTTCCAGACTGTACTAAAACTGATCACATGACATGTCCTTCCAGACTGTACTAAAACTGACCACATGACATGTCCTTCCAGACTGTACTAAAACTGATCACATGACATGTCCTTCCAGACTGTACTAAAACTGACCACATGACATGTCCTTCCAGACTGTACTAAAACTGATCACATGACATGTCCTTCCAGATTGTACTAAGACTGATCACATGACATGTCCTTCCAGACTGTATTAAGACTGATTACATGACATGCGAATCACAGATCAGCAATTCTAAACTCATGTCAAAACAGACTCGTGAATATTTTAGCGGTGCGCTGTCAGCGGCGCTGTCAATGTCCATTTCAGCGAAATAACAGTCTAATAGACACATTTTCTCAAACAAGTTCATGGAAAGGTCTAACAGTGTTATAGAGGTACATTTCTTCTGTTGTCAACGTCTACATTTGTAAGAACCTGCACATGTCTGACTAATACATGACTATCCTATAAGTATATGTGACATCACCTCACTGCAATGGCAACTGACTATCCAAATGTCACGTTTTTACAATATCGAAATGACCTCACCCAACCTGAGAGACATCCTGACAGGAAGTGACACCTTACCATAGTGTTTATTGATATCGTTTACTGTAACAGTTGTAGACTGGCAAACATGTTGTCATGCATAAAGACCTGGACCTTAGTATGTGGCCACCTAGGAGGAAGAACCAGAACCAATGCACACAACAAACTAATGGCCAAACAGCCAGTCTAAAAATGTCAACAAACCTGAAATAATGGAAAATATTTTTTACCAAAAAAATAATATAAACAAACACAGCAGAGGGTACAAATTGATCTACCCTTCACCTGGTGGCAGACTTGTTCACCCTAACACTGCCCTGTCTTCACTGGAAAGCTTTCACATCATTCAACCACTGTGTAATTACTCTACACAGAACCTGGCTCATTTGATTTACACAGCTGAGTGAACTAGGGCAAGGTGGCACGAACAAAACTGTTCAGGCTTCTAAAGGACCGCGAGAGGATTCACACACGGGTTGACTCTAGCCTGTGGCCTGTGAGCCCTAATGACACTACTACACTCCTCATGCACCAATGTATCACGTCTACATCCCTACTCAAATACAACAGCCTCCACTGTGGAACCTACAAAGACCCAAACCACAGAAACACCCCATGCATCCATACCCCAACCCCACAATACAGCAGCCACAAAGCACTGTGCATAACTAGCACTGAAACAAGAACACATCTCAGCACTTACCAGAGACAATCACATCATCCTACACAGCACCTTCACATGTGTTGTCATCTAAACACATGCCTCAGTACACAGAATCCTTGTACAACAAACTTAATGCTCAAGTACAGCCATTGACAATACGGTGATGACAACAGACCTGTACAAGTAACAACACCGCCGACAGAGAGAGGCTAGCCTCGCAACTGAAGTGCCACACCAGAACCATCAGCGTAGCAATCTGCTCAGGTGAAAGGTCTGTGTACAAAGTGGGAGGCTTCGACAAACATACGCTTTGCGCAAACAAGGAATTCTTCGTGTGTTATTAATCAGAGCTACAAACTCCGCATCGCTGTATGTTATTGATTTCTCCGCAGAACTGCCGCATACCATCCCAACAAAACCAGAATTCTGACAAACAATAAAACATTCGTAGAAACTTCAGGTCACAGACCCACGGAGATATCAGGCATTTATCCAGTACTTGGTAATGACTCCCTATTTTCTATACATTTTACAGTTGACAAACAATGACAGAAATGTGTGTCTAATCAGCTTAATTGTTCCCATTGTGATTGAATACTTCACAGAAATTGTTAGAATGCATGTGCGAATGTGAGGTTTAAGGAATTTACAAATCTGGGCAGGGCAGTCTGGGATGCTTGTGATAAGCTATTAATTGATAACTACATATGGTCTTCTCATTTCTAAGTATGACATCATGATGTCAGTCACCTAGCACATGGTCAGTGTTACAATGTAACGCAATACTGAGAACGCAATTGCTTCTTCTGTGGAATCAAATAGATTATCTTTGTTCGAATCACACCTTGAAAATTAACATAATTATTTTTTATTAGAGTTTACATTTAGATACATTTTATCAGTAAAATGCCCAGACCTATGCTATTTATAGACATAGATGGTTTCCCAAAGTATTCGTGCACGACGCTTGTGATTTAAATTAACATAAGTTGATGAAGTTCTTCATTAAGAATGCAAAACATCATCAACTGCTCAGCAAACCTCAGAAGAATTGCTCTTAAAACATCCATCTAGTATAAACCTTAAAACTAGTCTGAATCCATAATCCATCCAATCTTTTCTTCCATGGTGTTAGTCCAATGTGATAGGCAATAAAATACAGAAAGGAAATCTTTTTTATACCCACACCCAGACACATGCTAGCACAATTAGTGAGATTAACAATCATCTGAAAATAGTTTTGTGTCACTGAAATAACAACACATTTGCTGCACCTCCTTCATTTTTGTCATTTATGTAACCACATAATCTGACTTAGCGGGGTGACACACCAAAGGTGAAGCCACAGAGCAAAGAAATGACTGACCACACGGGCGTGGACAGTGGACTAAGTAGCTGAGTGGGAAGCTTCTGAACACAAGACAGGATCACAGCCACGGTCAGCTAACTCAAACTTAAACACGAGTAAGCTCTACACAAACATACTCAGCAATACACAAGATTATCAGTGATGATTCGTGACAGAAGAAGATGCTCTACCACCCACAGAAGTGACAAGAATCCGTTTGATTTTCATACTCGATCAATTAAACATTGTATAATTGGTTTGTGGGCAGAAATTTTGAAAAGTTTGTTCGCTAGACGGACGTAAGAGTATGACCCAAAGAAACAAAGCGATCAGTATGCTTTGATGAAGAACACAGGTCAAGATATTCTAACTAACATGTTTAACATCCAATATGACTTTGGAAGTAACAATGTTCTGTAGCTGCGTACTCCGTGCTGGAGGGGGTATTTACTGTCATCCTAACCACCACATCTAGTATTCATATCTCGTCATTAGGTATTTATGAGTGTCATAAAGTGAACCAGTTACCCGCCCCAGGTGAACGTATCAGTGCAGGCACGCAGGACACAAAGCAGTACCTGACACGAATGAAGACGTGAACAGTGACACACAATCAGCAGTGTCCCTCACGTGTGGAGATGACCTGTGTTCATTAATATTACTAATTATATCTCCAGAGGGACGTAATCTCACTTCTCACTGCTCGTTTACCCTGTGTCCTTAATCACACTTGTAGCACAAAAGATGGCGTTTTGCTGGAAACCAAAGGTAAAGAAAGGTATGATGGAGAGGAACGGATAATTAATTTACGTGTACAAAGTTTGATCGTTATTAATACTACATGTGTATTATAAAATCATCTATGTGTGCTTGTGCATGTTGTGACTGTACACGTCAAAATCACGGTTGGAGTATCAAGTACAACTCAACTCCAAGACCAAGTGGTACATTAACTAGTTAAGTACAAGTCCAAGTACATTAAGTATCAACAATAAAAACTATTCAGTTGCCAAATCATTAACTAAAGAGTATACTCGTGTATAACCCGGTTGTTACTGAAGTTATATAATCTAGACAGGCGTTCAGTGTTGTACATCATACCAACACTCAATGGAAGAGCAACAATTTTATTTTCTGTTGTATATACTAAAGTCCTGTTTCACGTTGAAATATACTGGATGTCTTGGCATGTACAATGTACAATGAACCAAGTACAAGTACAAGTAAAGTACAGGAACAATGTACTTGAGCCCTGATATTATTAACACAATGACTTTGGGGGCAAATGAACACTGTAAGTGTATCTCCTTACAGGTGCCAAGGTCCACATTCAATGTTCATTCACTTACTAGGATCACTGCCTTCTCATTTACAAACCGTTGGTGTATTGATAAGGCACAAAGGTGTTTATTTACTTGGATGTCTCTTTTTCTGCCTCCGTGAAAGATGGAAACTGGGTGAATAGAATAGGATGCAACACTCCAGATGGCACCACTGTGAATATATATTATAGTGGTAATAACTGAAGCATTTGTTTTGTTTCTCAATGGTAGCCAGTACACATGGCTTTATGCAGGATACAATTATTGCCAGTCACACATGTTTTGGTGGACACACGGATGTTAACTGTTAAGCCAGTTTACAAACTTTTAAATGTGTCTGATGACCTGAAAATGGACTACAAACACACATGACACCATTTTCACTCACTTCCAAGGCATAACTAACGATATATATGGTTTTGGAAGACTTTTCCTTCATTTTTTTACCCGTCCACCCATATTTCCATAATCATTTTTACCCATCCACATGACGGGTGGACGGGTCTCTACATAAAGCTATGCCAGTACATACAGTATAACTCAGCATTAATGAAAGACAATGGATGGCTCACCAGAATGACTAAACAACAACCAAGAAGACTTAGAGACAAACCAACGAGCTGATGGTGTGACTGAAATGATGAATAATGGAGCAGGTTCTCAGCTAGGAGAAGCTAAAGATGGAGAAAGATGGAAATATCTAACAGAAGGCTACATCCATCTGTCAGACAAAACTTACATGAATTTTTTTTACCAATACCACCAGCACCCAAATGTGTTTCATGGAATTACTATTTTAATCAAAATATGCATTAAAAATTAAATTTATTAATGTAAATATTGGAGTGAATATTATGTTTATATTGCATGCAAAGCAGAAATGTAATTTTAAAATCCATGTTAATGATACGTCATCGTGACATGATCACGTACCCATTCAGCACCTGACTCCAGTTCAACTTTCTCCAGACTCTGCAGACAGCAGAAATATTTAATACGGCTGTTTTGAATTTATTGAATAACAACATTGATAGTCATGCTTGATTGATCAAATTATGTATTTTATTACAGTTCTTTCAAACACTCCTGGCTGGCTAGAATAAATAAACAAGTTACCATAATGACCACGTGTGTGTACATTCATGAGTACTGATACATATACAGTGTGTCCCTATTGCCCCTTCACTCATGTTCACGGATTTCGTACTCTGCTCCATATCCAACCCTATTCATTATTCATCACCATTAAATCCTATAGCATCAACAGAAACAATGAAGCTAATCAACCGACACATTAATTCCGCATCTTCTCCAGAAAGTCAGTTTTATTTACAGATGAATATGGTCACTATACAGGTCAGTGAAAGACTATTGTGGACATCTCAATGGACAAGCAGTGGCCAGCAAACTTGAACAAGTGAGCCAATTCTCACTAGCTCATTCACATACTTTGACAACTGCGCAGTAGCTATTTGACGCATCGCACTGACCAATTTAGACAACACCCTCATCGAACTATGGCGTAATATGAATTACCATCACCATGGCAGTGCGACGTAGAGTGTAAACACTGCCACTTGGTCCAGGTTTGATGGTCAAGGACTTGTTATATATACACCTGCTCTTCAGCACCCAAAAGATCTTCCTGTCTGGTTGTGTAAGCTACAGGCCTAAGTGATCACAACTGCCTACTGGAATGGCCTCTATACTGTTCCTCACTTTTTCCTTTTTTCACCATCACTGTCACCCCTACCACTCTCCCAATCCCAGTCTCCCCTTCCCTCATCTTCCATCCCAAATATTAAGGGGCATTATAGTTATAACTAAGATGCAATAATTGTTCTGCAGGTGTTTTGGCTGTCACATGACATAACCCACTCATGACAGTGGATATAATTAGTTCAAGTGACGACACGATGGCCTGGCCAGTGCCACGTAATAGTGTAATTGATTAGGTCGTGATTAATCTAGACGGAAGGGCAGCTGGATCACCTTGCTGGTAATTAGTTATGATCAAAGGTTTTTTTTTAAATAATTATACCATGTCGCATCCTGACCGCTAGAGCTCAGATCTTCTTGTTACATTCCTGGCAAAGCACGGAACGTGTTTTCTTTTTTTGTTATCTCTGCGTGCCAAAGGGTTGCATGGCTCGTGCGAGATTTCATCAGTTCTGTCTGAGACGGTGCCTTGGGCTACCCTCATGCCTGTGTCAGCCCAGCGGCCTTAAATCTTTCTGCAGTTTTTTGGTGTGCCCTTTCTTGCTTCCTTTCTGGGGTCCAAAGTCAGTCAGCAGCTCGCCGGTCATTCTGAAGATATTTCCCACAGTTCCTTTTCAGAATGTTGTCTGACACTGGAGGATGTCTTATGCCTTATGGACACATTTTCTATAAGTTCCTTAAATAGTTTCAACTCTAACCAAGCAAAGAATACATGCCCAGATAGCCCAATAAACTGCTATGAAAACTACAACTTTCAGACATATCTTTAATTTAAATGTGTTATCATTTGATGTTATATTAACATTGTTGTAATGTTCGTAATAAATATTTAAAGAAATTCAATTTCTCCATTAACAAATCTGTATAATAACCAATTTGACCACATAACTCACAAAATCCAAACTTCACATAAGAAGTAAGCACAACACAACTGGTCTGCTCGTCAAGAGATATGAAACACATAAATCTGTTTGTTTGGCCAATATGCAAATGAAGTTTGTTAAGAGTCTCGCAACCAGACGAGTGCTACATACCAAGTGACTTGACAGAACAATCCAGCAATGTAACTCTTGTGTGTGTCGGTCTACACAACCGTCTGTACAACCGTCTACACAACCGTCTATACAACCGTGATGACCTGAACGAACACTATGTATTGTTATCATGTGAAACAGACAAGAAACTGAAATAGACTTGTCAAAATGCAGAAATAAATTTGAAAAATTACAGAAGAGAAATGCTTATGCGTTGAGTAGTAACAAGTATGTTGACTGCGTCAGTCCAGAGCCCTGACCGTACCATCAGTTGCTTGGGCTTTCAGTCTCAGACAGACTGATTAGAGCAGTAGAACTACCCAGGGCTATATGTTGGATAACATTTTTGATAATCAAATTTTGTTTACATGAACCTAAGATAAAATACAAACGCATGTGTGACACCCATTTTCAAAGCATAACTGACAATATCTACGATTTTGGAAGACCTTTTTTGCTCCTTATTTTTTGCCAATCCATTTATTTTTTTACACCAGGCTTTACCCATCCAAATGACAGGTGGAAGGGATTCTACATAAAGCTATGGCTCTACCACTAATTAGTGTGGCTTTCAATCATTAGAGCACTATCTGTTTACATCTATGATTGGTTGCATAAACTTTCTATTAATTGTATTATATTACAGTGCTCAGTTTGCTGGGTAGTTCTACAATCATGTCTAAACTTTCTAATACTGTATTGATAGCTCTACAATCAGTTGTTTAAGATTTCTAATGTTAGAGCACTAGCTCTACCACCAGTTACCAATGAATGAATGTTCAGCCAGTTGTGTATGCACATTATATATCACAGCGAGTTGTTAGTGTACCATAACACACTCACATTGTGTCCCACGGGAATATAAATACCTATCCTCTGGTATGAATCAAAGTCTCTCAATGAACTTTCGTCTACATTTACTGTGTTTCATAAACTGACTTACTATTATAATCTCTTGAATGAATGATCAACTTGATCAAGAATACATTTAGAACGCGGCGTGAAAAAAACAGCCAATGCAGAATGATAACCGATAACGGAAACACTGGCAACTGTATGTGAATTGAAGGCTTCGTGGACTTGAAAGGACACATAGGCTAAAGGTGATGATGGCACATCCAAGGTTTCCAGGGTAAACCAGACTGGAGTGAATGCACCAGCGTGTCTGCCGGCCTGGATCTATCCTGCCATCAGCCAGGTCTGATCTGAGGCGAGGCTGACTGAAGGTGTACACTGGACAGACAGCCATCTGTGTCACCAGCTTGTGACAGACCTTGAGGAGAAGGCCACATCTGGGCCACCTGCGCCACAGCTGGCCAAGGTCTGCCACCCAGGTGTTGCATAAGCAATGCTCAGCACTGGAGCAAATCAAGCCGACATATTTCTCTGACATGAAACACCTAGATCTTTCAGAGATAGCAATCTGAAGGTGAAGTTACATTTTATAACCATGTAAAAAGCATGAATAGTTAGTGGACAACTAATACATTTATGCAATACAAACAGTATTCATGAGATTTGCATAATCCTTGGATGTACTTATCATAATTATACTGTCCGCCTGAGTCACTATTCTGATTGTGTGTGTTTATGATACCCGATAATGTGTTATCTATCACCTCCTCACAATAGATGCTTTGTTCACACATTTATACCTCTCCCCACATAAGTTAACACATTGTTTTAGTAGCGAGACATGTGACAAAACTAAGACCACCGAGATAAATTTACCATAAAACTGCCGAACGGCCTACACCATTAACGTGTCGGAACCTTTCATGTTACCTGGAAGTGCTAACTAGTGGGCCACACAAGTACTATTTCAAACAAAAAGGTGTTTAATTATTCTAAATAAAAATTCCTGCCTTGCCTCTCTCTTGGTCTCCAGTTTTCTGGTCAAGCGGAGAAAAGTAAACAAAATTTTATGAACTCACACTGGTTCAAACCCCGCCTACTCCACCAAATACACAGTGTCAGACAATTTGCAGTAACACATCAATACTTGGTGACAACTACTGTATTATAATGTTTCAAACATATCTGAACAAATTCGAACCAGACTTACCATCCGATAGATTCATTCCAAAAAAGATATCCAAGTTACGCTTCCAAAACATGCACACAGAGCAGCGCAAACACATGAAACTACAACAGGAAAACAGCAGGAGAAAGTGGTAAAGAAAAGAACCGACTTGTAAGTAAAGTAAATGAGCCATCAAGAGACACTTCAAAAAGCCGTGTTTAGGCGTTTACAACAGGCCATTGTGGACGTAGACTGACGTGAACTCGCCATGCTTGTTGACTGACACTCAACTGCGGAATATGAATGCACAGTTAGCCTCTCAATCATGACTGTTTCACCTTCGTATCACGTCCTGGGCCGTCGGCCTCGGCCACGTTTCCCAATCATACATCATCTTAAAAAGTTACGCCTCAGTGAACTCACACACATCGTGACTTGACAATGTAACACAGGTATTTTTATGACATTGTAAAGAACAGTTTAATGGGCACTGTTCATGTGAATATGCACTGCTGCAAGGAAAGTTAACTTCTTGAAATGGTTCTGAGAATCTGAACACATGAACAGAACTTGCATATTTTCATTCATTGATATATCTCGTACAAACCTCAACATTTTCTTTACAGTGTGCACATGTTGTTGGAATAAATAAAACAAATTGGACATTCATTGATACAAAAGAAGAAAATAGTTAGATCAGGCTGCAGAGTTTTACAACAGGGTTATCGACTTAGAACTGCAACTTTCTAGCTGGCAATTATGAGCAAAAATAACGTAGTTATTTAAACACAACCAAGTTTTTATGGGCTTTACTTAGCATTTTCCTAATGACAAGACACCATAAAAGATATGTCATTGACCCTATCTTCCATAATGACCTAGTGCATGAATGACCCTACCCCTTCACTGACCAGTCACCCTATATGAATGACCCTACTACACCATTAACTGAGGAGCATTGCACCAAACATAAAAGCCCTAACACCTGAACAAGCCTCGCTCATGTGTATGAGTCCCAAACACAGCAGTCACTTTACTGATGACACAACAAGGATTCTTCACGGGTGTAAACAACTTTGGAACGTGCAGCACTGGCAGAATTTTTCTGGCACATTCATCTAAATCATCAAATTGCATGCAAGTGAAAGAGATATGAAAGACTGCATAACATTTACTGCATAACCTTCAAATAAATAAATAAAATAACAGCGTGAATTTATTTCTGTGCCTTTATTTTCTTGTAACTTTACTTGTGTCCACCATTGAAGTAAAGATATAAATAAAATAGACCACACTGGTGGAATTATATTATAGGGGAATGATGAATGATACTATAAGTATAGTCAAGAATTCTACCTCAGGTGAAATAACCCAATTTTCAGTGATTTATGAAGTGCTGACCCATTTTGTTTAATCACAATTTCTTCTGCTATCAAAGGCAATGTATTGGCCAAGTGCGTGCAGCAGGCACGGTGGTATTAAGCAGGTGTACTGGTGACACGAGCTCCCTCTATCTTGTTGCGTGGGTTGTCACCAGTCGGTGTCCCAACTGGTGCTCTACAGGTGACGAATAATGTATATAATCACCACATTAATAAGGTATCACTTTATAATTCCTTGTCACAGATGGTGACCGGATTCAGTGCTCAGATGTTATCACTTTATCTAGTGCACCGATGTCATCGGACAACCAGAAATAGTCGCTTTACCATATTGTACCATATTCATCCTATTAAGCATACAACAACATTTTTAATACTTGAAGCATAAAAAGATGTATAATTTTGTATTATGACCACACATCATTTCATATATTCTAAAAATTATTTCATTGTTATAATTTATGTTAACCTTTCATTTTGATGCAACTGTTACATCTGGTCACTTCTTGTGTATTAAAAAAAAATTGTTCATTCAATATAAGTTTGTCACTGAGCTTTCAACTGAATTTAATATGACACTGGTTAAGATTAAATCATATTAAGTTTAATAAATTTTATTTAATATGACATTGGACGAGGGTAAAATGTAAAAAATACAAATGTAATAAAAAGCCTTGATTGGCCTTGCCAGATGTTGATTAAAATGGTGGGTGCATTTATTAGGGCAGGTACTTTTAATAGGATGAATACAGTACATGCAAATCACCAAATCCATCACATATCAGACTACAGGGCCAAGTTACATCTGACCAAATTGAAGAAGCAAAATTTTGTGATTTCCTGTGCACACAAAAACTAAGCGATAGTAATATCCAATCACGGACTTATATGCACATATTTCATTGTTTAAACTGCTCTCCGAAGTGCTTCGTCATGGCCATGACAAACATCCTTGAAACATACCACACAGGTTGGTATCTTAAACTTAAAGGTGAAGAGGTGATTTATAAGTCTATCTTTGACAAATAAACCATGGAAATGAATACACCTGCTGGTATGTCAGCTAAGATAAATCTGAAGATCCCTCGACAGAGCGGAGATCGAAGAAACGCCTCTTCAATACACCCCCAGGCCACAATTATTTCTGTCATACCACAACACTGAGTGTGGCCTAGGGCCCTGTTCACAAATACACAAAGGTGTATTTGTGATTCTACTGTTATTTCACGATTGTGCAGCTGTCTATAATCACCTCAATTCTACAACTTTATATCAGAAATTATCTCAGTTACACAGTTATACAATGTCAAAAATGGATAATGTATCTGTTTAATCTGTGCCCTGTCTTTCACTTTGTCCCACAGACTTTTCAGATAATTCATCTGCTGTTTATTCTTTTCATTCCAACACCACTAATTCACTATCTTGTATCTCATCTGGCTAAACATCTTTTACATTCTGTATTTATTCATTCACCCAAAACCCCAATTCTCTGCACCGCCAAAGTCTTTCTGGTGACGCAATATCTCGATAAACACCAGCTGCAACTTGCCCTTCATATTAAGGACATTCTAGTGTTCACTTAGGATGATTAGAACGCTATCCACGACCATTCAGTGCATGACAATCTGGCTTATTGGTTATTAATAAATTATACATAATTACCTCTCAAGAAACCTGGTTTCCAATGTGAATATAACTACCTAGGTACACGTATACTGCTGATTCAGTGCTGAAGAAGACCACTGAATGTGGTTGAAATCTTCAAATCACAGACCCAGTTTCTTGACAGGTATTTACGTCTAATAATTCTATCCATATCCATATTGTTATATACACCATCTCTCAGTAAGTCCAGATATCCATTTTACCTTGCTATGTACATTTAACTGTTCATACAGGCTTTAGACCAGTCTAAAGTTACAACGTTTGATCAAAGATCTTTCTATATATACATAGCTTCAGAGCCAAAACCCAAAGGAATGCGAACAACACAGCGACAATGAAGTGTAAAAATAACCAAGTACACCACAGAAACAAACATAGCTGGGAACACTTCTATTTCCATTCTCCCAAACAAACAACGGAAATCTTGAATAGATTTAATCAACACTAAATGATATAGTTTTACATAAAATTGGCCCCTAGCCAGTGTGCACAAACCATCACAGACTTGAGAATGGGTTTCCTGGAGTTGTTACCACTTGGTGTACAAGTTTACCAATTTGAATGTTCGCTTTCAAACTGGACAAGGAAACTAATACGTGTACTGGGGTCTGGTGTATACACATTGCACAATCAATTAACAATGCTCTGAAAAAATCCCCCAAAAAAATCCAACGTATCCTTGATACTGTATATCAGTATCTGATCTAATTACTATTGTCTACTAAGCAGACATTTGTTTAATCAATCATATGTCCTAAGTTCCACAAAATCACAAATGTGTACCTAAATTCTACAAAATCTCACTTTGTATTCTTTAGCATGAAAAATGTTTTTAAAAGTTAACGCTATCTAGCCCATATTGTAAATATAGGATACAATTAATCACTTGTAATAAATTTCATCTTGTGTGACTTACTTGTGTCTAGTTGACCCATTGTTGGAAAGCTGACTGCCAATGAATGGGTGAGGTCACAGGCTTCTATTCTTTGAGGTCACAGGTCCTTTGCCCTTGAGGTCACAGGATCTTACTTCTTGAGGTCAAGCCCCTAGTACTTGAGAATGGGAATAAATGATCCTAATCCGTGAGGTCACAGGATATTAAGCTGAAATCACAGGCTCGTAGTCCACGACTTCATAGATTCCTAGTCCTTGAGGTCTTAGGGTTCTAGACCTTGAGGTCTCAGGTTCCTAGTCTTTGGGGTCACAGCCAAATGAATCCTGTAGCCAGAACCTGAAACATATTAATCAATCAATTAATAATAAATCTTGCAGTGAACACCAGACGGGTGAAGTCAGAATCAACAAGCACAGGTAAGTTGAGGCAAGGGGTCATCTCATAACAGCCATCTGCAGCATGCACTGAAGTCAGTGTCATGTAACTGTTGAGCCCCCCCCCCCCTATGTATGCCTAGTGAGATTTCTAATTACATGTAAAATGGTGCAATAAATCACATGCACGCTTCAATTTTTAAAGAAGTCGTATAATCTACAAATTCCTTAATTGTCCCTACTTTGCTAGGATTCTGTCTGACTTCCTAGATTATAAAAGACAATACATTCAGTGTTATGTATCTTATGTTAATCATCAATGTGTGTGTATCCACATACTGTTTCTGACATTATCCCTAACTGTTCAGGTTTTCAGTTGGCAGGATTTTGGCACATTTCTGCGACACACATATGAGGTAATGAAGCAGGAGGTAATTTAGCATGGCATATCGGTTGATGGCAGACTATGGGATGGCATTGGTTACAAGGTATCCTGATCTTAATCTAACACCAGTCAGTAAAAAGCTACAACTGTTGAACTGAAACCACTGGTCAGCAAAATTATAGACCAGCAGGCAAATACAACACCCTCACTTTGATAAATGATAAATAATTAATTCTTTAATCTGTATGTTAGAGGCATATAAGTTTGCATTTCAGATGGTGTGCTCTGGCAAACATTACACTGCTGGCCAAACCAAAGTTTGTTCTGATTCTGAGGACACAGACTAGCTATTCCTAAGGCTATAACATGGATGATAAGATGAATAGTTGAAGTAAAACTCTTAATTTCCAGCATTTGTTCTCATGATACTTGGACACATTATACTTTATCCTGACAAACTCTGTGACGAAATCTCAGTCCCTGTGACAATTTCACCACACAGCATATCTAGAAGTATCTTCATACACTTCACAGCAGTCAGCTGCACGACAAAATGTCGTGGGACAAAATGTCACATGTACTCATCTCTGGCATGGGAAAATGCAGTGAAGCATTGATTTTTATCTACCAGGAACTTAGCAGAAATGTCACCTTTAGAATCTTCTTTCTGATGACATTGTCAGCCGTATAAATTTAGACAAATCATACCTGAGAGCTTCCCACAGTTTAAGTAGGTGTCAAATGAGCTGGCCTACCAAGAAGTAAAACCTCAAGTACCATTAGAAACTGGAAACTGCTATTAAAGTGCAGAGCGTCCCACCAGCGTGTCACCTACGATACCTGCACGGGCTCTTCCTAATGCCACACTCAGGACACACAAGTGCTCTACTTCAAACCTCTAAACAAAGACACTACTTCATTACATACCCTAGGGTACTCATACTTGGTATATATATATTTACATAGTCAGATTATAAATCATCATAATTTTATTTTCATAATAACCTACAAAAAATCACATTCTCATTAGTTTTCTTATCGATGCAATAAGCATCAACCAAATGAAAATTTAATAAATTAAATACTAATAAAATAATAGGTTAATGTACATATTTACATTTGAAATATACAATGGCAACACAGTCAATTTTTCCGTTATATCTGGAGATGTATTCTGACAATTTTGAACAGGTTAAACTTAAAGCTAGACCAGCAGACTACAATTTGTTCAAATGAGACAGCCATACATTTCACCATCTAATAGTAAGGAGGAGAGAGCACCAGATGGCAGCACCAGGTGGCTGTGCCAGCCAGTGGTCACCATGTTGACGTTGATGTGTCACGCACGCCACCTGTCCACAGGTGACACAAAGGTAGCCAGGTGACACAATTGTAGCCAGGTGACACAAAGGTTGCCAGCTGATACCTTCACTTGCTGCATACCTTTGTCAGGTTGCACAAACTCTTAAGAAAAGTCACAGATGACTTTTGAATATCTTATATACCGGTATATAAACATCAGTTGCTGTTTGAATATGTCTTGTTGGTGATACCTAAGAAGATTGGCCAATTTAATGTATAATTTTGCTTAGGTTAGAATGAAGATTATTTACAGTTTGTCATAATTTAGCCATAGATCAATTGCATTAATTGTTCGCTGTCTTATGTGTATGTAAACAATAAATACACACGTCTATGGCGTATACATGTGTATTGTCATAGTTCATCTGTACACCACTTGGTACAGTATACTAAAATTTCTGGAACTGTTCAGATATTTTAATACACCGTAGTTTAAAAATTTATGTAAACGATTATCAATAAGAAAGAATAACTTATTTTTATTTAAAGGGTTAAAGCAGGATAGATTAACGTATATGTTAAAAATTAGGTAGAATAGGCTAAAGAAGTGTTGCAATTATTATTATATTAAATAAATGATAACCAGCCAGACTGACAGAACATCAGCAACTGGAGAAAAAAAAGCCATTTTAAGCATAAAACAGATTTCATTCATATTTTAAACTGCTTTTTATGCTGGTATTAACAATTATTTAAATTACAACATTTGAAATAACCTATCACTCAATAAAGACAGCAATTTTGTAACTCATTATAAATAAAGCTTTCGAGTTGACTTTGCAATAAACTGAAGACAGTCGACTGCTGACTGAAGCTGATGTCTCCAACTGATGGGTCATTGTGTATGATTGTGGGGGTGTGTCCCCCACCCTCACCCATACACAAACCAAACTCAGTCAGGACTGTACTCCACTTTACTGAGAGATTAATCAATTCCCATCACCCTCCCAGACTCCTATAGAAAGCGAAAGTAGCCATTCTTGTCTCCCAGCATGGCGTCCCATCTGAACACGCAATGTGCAGTCACTTGTCATGCTTCACTCACTCACTAACTGTTAACACCAACAGTTTCTGTGTCCACAAGTCTTACTGCATGTATTCATTTCACAAAATATCTGCATTAAAGGGACTAAATCAAATTCTTTGCATAGCAATGATATGTACACATCATTTTTAATAAAAATAATAGCAAACATGTTTAATATTTGTAAACAATGTTCAACAATTTACAATGTTCTTGGGCATATAATTAGCTCCCAAGCCCCCCACGATATTATGTTCACCCTTTGCTTACCTCGTATTTCTAAACAAAACATCCAGACCATAACATCCACATCAAATGGATTTAATGGTTAATTGATTTTAATGTACCTGGTAGTTCCAATAAATGGTATTTGTGTATTACTGAAGTCAGCATAGAGAGTACACTTTATTACTTTATACTATGACATGAATTTATCCAAAAAAAATACTTTATACTACTGTCCTCACATTTAAATCAAGACAAATTGTTACAAAGTGTTTATTTTCAACTTTGAATGTGTCGCCAGCTGGGTTTGACAACAGACATGTGGTACAAAGGAATGACTCAACTGCCCACATCCAGGCAAAACAAACTACGCGAGATTTCCCACGTGCCATGTTCAGGGCTCGGAGCTATATTAGTGCTAAAGCCCAGATGTATTCAACCGAAGAAATAACTGCCACAGGGGTTGGTTAATAACTTTATAAATAGTTATCCATGTGGAAAGGCAGATAATTGTACAAGTTTGTAATAGCTTGTTGTTGATATACTGTGCGTACAATGCATGCAGGGAATTAGTAACACGTATATAACATAAAAATTATATATTTTTCCCTAAAAGGCTGGGTTAAATACTATGGGAATTAATATCAGACAATGGCGTGGAGAGAAAGGGCAAGTCCTGGAGAGAAAGGGCAAGTCCTGGAGAGAAAGGGCAAGTCCTGGAGAGAAAGGGTAAGTCCTGGAGAGAAAGGGTAAGTCCTGGAGAGAAAGGGAAGTCCTGGAGAGAAAGGGCAAGTCCTGGAGAGAAAGGGTAAGTCCTGGAGAGAAAGGGCAAGTCCTGGAGAGAAAGGGTAAGTCCTGGAGAGAAAGGGTAAGTCCTGGAGAGAAAGGGTAAGTCCTGGAGAGAAAGGGCAAGTCCTGGAGAGAAAGGGTAAGTCCTGGAGAGAAAGGGCAAGTCCTGGAGAGAAAGGGCAAGTCCTGGAGAGAAAGGGCAAGTCCTGGAGAGAAAGGGTAAGTCCTGGAGAGAAAGGGTAAGTCCTGGAGAGAAAGGGCAAGTCCTGGAGAGAAAGGGCAAGTCCTGGAGAGAAAGGGTAAGTCCTGGAGAGAAAGGGTAAGTCCTGGAGAGAAAGGGTAAGTCCTGGAGAGAAAGGGTAAGTCCTGGAGAGAAAGGGTAAGTCCTGGAGAGAAAGGGTAAGTCCTGGAGAGAAAGGGCAAGTCCTGGAGAGAAAGGGCAAGTCCTGGAGAGAAAGGCAAGTCCTGAGATAAGTGAAAATGCCTGGATAGAAAGGGTACGTCCTGGCATCTTCTGGAAGAAAGTGGCAATTAATAAATTAGGCGCTTAAGTACCATGTTAATGATATGGCTAATCCTGTATAAAATTGCAATCCTAGAAAAGCAATTCTTGGAATAAAAATATAATTATATTATGGCCGTTTGTTACCATGTTAATGTCATGGCTATTGATATAAATTGCAATTAGCAGCTATTCTTGGTAATTAAATACATGGTTTTATTACTGCTTTTACAGCTACTTGTGAATCTTGTTTATATTTTGGTTTGTGCCAAAATCCCATTAATTAACCCACATCCCATTAATTATCAAAGTCCATGTTGATGATAGCCATAAGTGAGATCAAAATAATGGTTTTATGTAACATAGTTTGTTTCTTAGATTACATTATGAACTTCATATAAGCCATTTAAACAGGATGCCTATAGGACTTGTTATTTAAAAAAGCAATGTTACATTTTGCATGTTAACGTTGGTACTTGGTACACATGCGATGGCAAGCATGCCAGGTTACAAGTATATTCACATGATTTATTCCCCCCCATACAGACAGGAAGGCCATGCAGTTATTAATACCTCATTCGTGTACTGACAGCGCCTGTGAATGGATTTTATCTAGATTTATGCCGTTATATAAATGTTCTTATTTTATTCAAGAGACGCATTTCTGATTTACACATGCTTTACACATGCTTACATAGCAAGTACCACTGAGCCTCTGTGCCAGTTTGACATAATTCCATGACCCCATCCCTGTTATGATGTCACCGCCGTGCACACAAACGGACACCCTAATCGACACCCCACTTGGAGACCCTACACCAGCTCCACCCAGTATGACAATGGGGCTGTCTTCCAACAGGGTAATGTATTCTTCTGTGAACTCAGCAAGCAGTTCAGTCATGAGTCACAGGTATGCTAACTAAGGACTTTCGAGTTGCAACACTTTGACAGGCCACACAGGCCCACAGGAACTTCAAAGCAACATCTGAAAGACACTTCCACATAGTAGTACGGGTGTGACAATTCGCACACCTGAACAATATCACCTCTGCTGCACATTCAAACCATTATGAGTAACGATTCCTTCTACTGATGCCTGACTCTGGAGAAGTCCCATTAACAAGGTAGCTGATTAATCATGAACATGGACCATAGTACAATTTAAATAATCAATTACAGAAGGCGTAATTCCATCGCCATGAGTCAGAAAATAGATACATTAAACTGCAGCAAGCAGTATAAGTCTTAAAGAACACAGCATTTGTTTGATAAAATAGGATGCTAAAAGTGTAAGCACTTGTTTAGACTGTGTACTTTTGACTGACGCAGACAAATAAACACAACACCAATCTTGGATACCATAATCACTAGTCATAGATAACAACATCTACCATCAACATTTGTGTATATCCAGCACTTGAAGATTACACTGTTACTCTGAAATAAGTTCTGTATAATGCTATGTCATTTCCTGCCAAATCCTGCGTGTATAATAATACCAACAAATTGCATAATAACACAAATTTAATTTTAGTACATTTGCAAACTAGAGAATGCTTTTGTTTAACATATATTTTTGTTCACTGGTAATTTAACTGTGCTTGCATTTAAACTTGTCACTCAACATTTCTGGATAATTTAGTTCAAATATTTATTGTGCGAGGTGCTATAGGTTTTGAGATCACATTGCAATGTCTCAACAACAACAACAAGCGACATGTCCCGTCACCTAACAAGTAAATTACATGATCCAAATAACAAGCAACAGTTGAATGCCTGAGATTGTTATTTTTAATGGCTTGATTACAACAGTGGCTCAGATCACTTTCCTATCCAATCACTTCCACCATGGCCAATTTGACACACAAAGTAATAGGTATCATCTTATCAAAAACCTATTAACACTGCGAAACCTGACACATCACCGTAGAATGCTTCTGCTTAGAAAATATAGGATTACGGAGTGTTTCCTGTGTGAGAGTTTGCAGACATGCACAGTGCTACATGTTAGAGACAGCAGGATGCAGACGAAACAAAGACATAGTCCTGTACCTGTAACGTCACACCAGATGTCTCATTACATATCACATCAACCTGTAGGCATTATGTGTGACCGCAAGATCAAATGACAAACCTAGAAACACTAGGAAGTTTGGGTAATTGGCATTCATAGATGTAGTGGTGGTGTATGTTTCTGGTTGAAGAGAAAGTTTGACCAGGGATCCAGATTACATTACCATTTCATCCAATATTTGACCAGGCTCTCAGATTACATCGCCTTTTGTGCCAGTACTTGACCCCCCAGGCTACAGATTGTGTTATCAGAAGAAGAACTTGACACAGGGTCAAATATAATTCATTGTTAGGTTGAACAGGCCTGTATGTTACTAGGGGAGTACCCAGGTATGTTTTAATTTTAAGATAAATATTAAATGATGTTTGTCACAATACCAAAAAGAACAGTGTATACATGGTCACTTTGAGTTGTACACATTACGTCCCGAGTCACTTAAGTTTCAAAATTGTGGATGCAATATTTCAAAAAAGATAATAAAACATACTAAAACATGAATATAATTTTTAATAAATAAACAACAAAAATATATCAATATATGATTATATTAGCATGTCTAAAGCTTCAAATTAGTAAACTAAATTGAATTTGTAACATTAAAATACTGGTATAAAAGTTCGTTAAAAAATGAAATGCCAAATAACAATCCTATATATTAACCATGCATGCAGGGCAGCTAACCTGTTTTTTTTCTCAATTTAAGATTGTGCCATTAATCAGAATATTCACACAATATTATTATCAGCTTGGCAGAATTAATTATATTTAGCTGAGGCAGACGTTGACAGTATTTATTATGTTCGCCCTCCTGACAAAGAATCTAGACAGACTCATCTAAGTTGACGATGCCGATTACACAATACTAAAATAAATAGAATGCCCATCCTGATTCCTGCGGATTAGAACTAATCATACCTGATTGTGTATGCATGGATTGCAACAGGATTAAACAAATTTCAGAGAGAAACTCTGTGTAACTGAAAAGGAATGCAGCAGGGCTACGCTGGCTTGACTCATCATGGGCATGGCTCATGCCAGTATCGACCACGGGTAAATAAAGGCTTCTCACTGTCACAAACACATTTCCTGGTTCCCTCCAGGTTCTTTCTACTACACGTAATACTGGACGTGTAACCAGCGATGTGCAGCCGAACGTGTACATGTGAAACATAAATGCACTTTTATCACGGGTGCTAGACTGGAGCTGACGAGATTTGTAAACAATGGCGGTTTAAATGAACAGCGCAATTACAAGCAAGGGGCTAATCCTGATGGCGACTCACCGGGCTACAAACACAGTAACACACCTTCAGGCTTCATGGCTACACGGTTACAATGACTGATGCTGGTCCAGGGAATGGTATACGCTATAGATTGAATAGACAGTGGCTGCGGCACATAATGACACTAACCCAAAGTCTGATCACTTATGCCGTTGGTGTTTTAAAAAACATTCACTTGAGAAGTCCAGCACAAGTGTCCGCCAGTTTCCTCAATCCGTCAAGACTCAAGAGAGCTCAAGCCTCAGTCAAGAACTGACCATCGCATCGTCACGAGAAAAACAAACATGTGGTATCTAGTCAGTCATACAATATACATAACACCGTAATCACTTACCAGTGGCTTCAACGTTCATTAACGTTTGCAAATTAGTAAACACAACAGCATTTCACACAAGACGCTTTGTTTCGTAAGGCTGTGCTCGGGAGAAAAACATTAACTCCAAAGCCAACTCATCCGAAACTCTCGCCAAATGCGAGATTTAAATGATACTACAATATCCACTAGATGGCGCCGTGATGGATTAGTTAAGTGAATCCCGCTATATGGCACCACCGAACGCTTTCTCTATGGTTGGTTGGTTGGTTGGTTGGTTGACCATCGGAATCGATAATCATAATGTCAATAGTGCAGTCTTCGTTGATGGGTGAGGGAGTGGCTCGTGGACGCACAAACTCTGGGACAGTGGAAGGAGGCTGAAGGAGGCGCAGATGCAGAGGCCTTCCTGCGGTGCCTGGACGCAGTGATCTTTTCTTGGCGGCACTCTTCAAACTTCTGGAAGGCGCCCTTTGGTTGCTGCACGCCAACCTGGTCTGTCATGGGCGTTGCATTCTAGCTCTGCCCCAACAACGTATTTCCACTTACCTTAAAAAATACTACTATACAGTGTTATTTTATCGTATATTTATTCAAGCACGTTTGCAGTTTCTGAGTAGTTGTGTCATGAAAGGACTATGCTATGCTTTCCTGTCACATCGAGTCATTCCCTTACGCTCAGAACAAAGTTCTAGTCTTTACTTTACTCGTCTTCTTTTTCTAGACCAGGTCTACTACTTCAACTTGCTGAGGATACAGGCGGACAGACATGGGAGGCGAACAGGAAAAATGATGTTTTTAATTTTGATTTAGGGTGCAATATGAGATACAGACGTAGAGTCGGCAGAGATCAGAAGTTAGATAGGGTCCCGTTCATGGTGTCGGCGTTTTTTTTGCTAGAATTTTCCACTTTAAGACCACTTTCTGAATAAATCATTGATGTGAAAAATTTGATTGTAGATGCAAATGGTTAGTTTGTGTAAACTCTTTCCCAGACAGCATGCTAACGTTCATTTAACGTTCATTTAACGTTAGCAGAAACGTTGGTTTAACGTTTACATGTGAACGGTTTTTTTGCGTTATTTTGCTCGTTTATTTAACGTAGATCTACGTTTACTTTCTAACCAAACAAAAACAACCGAAAACTAACGTTTCGGGAACGTTAGAGATTTAACCGTAACCATGCAAAATCAAACGGT
Organism: Ridgeia piscesae; assembly: GCA_025642075.2. Lineage (NCBI taxonomy): Eukaryota > Metazoa > Annelida > Polychaeta > Sabellida > Siboglinidae > Ridgeia > Ridgeia piscesae. Next base: position 512,395 of record JAODUO010000016.1, on the reverse strand, counting down.
TCTAACCAAATGCAAACGTTAATGTAACGTTTGCATGCTATCTAGGTTTAGGTGCATAACTCCAAACCATTGATGATTTTTTGCCCTTTAAATGTATGAAAACTACAAGTCGGAAAATTCGAACCTGTAGCTACTCTAAGCGTAGTTTTGCAGATTGTTGATCTGAGCACCCAAAAGCGCAACAACATACCATTATCTGCGATTATATGAACACATCGACCTGAAACGCACTCAAATGTATAGGAGCGCTCAGGAAATGTAGCACATACCACATGGCGGCTGTGGCGTCTCGTAGCGCGTGGCGCCACATCCAAGAATGCGGCATTAGTTATAATAGAGATCAGTGGTCCCAAGTCGCTTATGTTCCAAACTGTGGACGATATGTCTCAAGAAAGAAGCGTTATATATAAACACAGATTTGTACAAATATTTTAAAATTACAACAAATGTCACCTATATGCTTAAAACTAATTGTATTATTGTATAGTTAGCTTTGCGGCTAAATATCCAGCATCCACAGACATCGCTATCAACAATTTGCGTGCGTGCGTGCGTGCGTGCGTGCGTGCGTGCGTGCGTGCGTTTGTGTGTGTGTGAGTGAGTGAGTGAGTGCGTGCGTGTGTGTGTGTGTGTGTATGAGTGTATGCGTGCGTGCGTATGCAACCACATAATATAATATATATATATATGTGTGTGTGTGTGTGTGTGGTTGCATACAGAAGATGTATATACGCGTGCGTGCGTGCGTGCAGTATATATATATATATATATATATATATATATATCAGAGCCGTAATGTAACGAAGTACTTTTACTTCGTTACTTTACTTAAGTAGAAAAGTTTACTTTTCTTGAGTAACGAAGTACATTTTTCTGGAAGTACTTTTACTTGTAACGAAGTACAAATATGTGTACTTTTTTCTAAATGTAGTGAAGTACTCATAATTTCTTTGTTAAATTTGAAAATGTCCTAAAAGTTCCGCGAATGATCTGCGTCGGAAGCAAGGCAATGTTTGCAGTTACCATAGATTTATTTACAAATATCAGCCGGAACGTACAACAAACAGACATGTTAAGTGTCCTGGACTGGCCGGATTTCTACATCAGTTGAATAAACGATTTGCTTTGTCACATAATGAAGCCAGTGAGATAATTGCAATCTGGGGTCTGATGCTGAAGCCACGGCACCTGAACTGGGTGTCACAACTGCAGTGCAAGACTTCCTGACTGGCCGCTAAGACAACAATGCCCATGAATGGCATTGGTCCTGAGGTTATTTAAAGCCTTGCATTGAATAGATATGAAAACACCTGCCTTACTTGTCTTCTTGTGTCTTGCATATTGTTGTCACACTTTATTAGCTTTAGATGTTCACTGTGAACTGCACATGCTGTAGATATCGAAGGCTCCCCGTTATCGCCCACCGCAAACCTGATGGTCTTGTGGAACCACATATTTACCATATCTATCTATCTATTTAATATAGATCAACGTGTGTAACTGTTTAATTTAACTAAAATATTATATAAATGTTACAATTAGTAATTATTACAAATGAAGACGTACTTTAAAAGACACGTTATTATAACCATTCATCTAGACTGAATGCCTCCTTCAAGTAACACAATATAAAATTCACCACCCGTCCATCTATAAGAAAGATATAATACCCCTATAACAATGTGAATTACTACTAGTTCAACTGGTGAAAACGATGGTTGCTGTGGGCCTATTATTAATAAAACATGGTGTATTTACAGCTTGTAGGCCTAGTTGGCTTACGCAGTGTTGCTTGCATCATTAGGTTCATAGTATTTATGCATAGAACAACTAAAATAACATTTTAAATGTTTGGTGTACACACTAAATTATAATTGTGAATGTTTTATTTTTGTTGCCCATTGAGAACTACTTCAAAGAGAAAAGTACTTTTGTGTTTACTTCAAGTACATATGTTTACTTGTACTTCAAATAAATTTTTCTAGAAGTACTTTTACTTGAGTAGCTTTTTCTAGGGTTACTTTTACTTTTACTCAAGTACAAAATAAATGTACTTGTTACAACTCTGATATATACATATATATATATATATATATATATATATATATATATATATATATATATATATATATATATATATATATATATATACTTCAAGTACATATTTTTACTTGTACTTCAAGTACATGTTTCTAGAAGTACTTTTACTTTTACTTGAGTACAAAATAAATGTACTTGTTACAACTCGTCCTCTGGTGTGAAATAACCTGCTGTCACTCGTCACTCGTTCTCTAGTGTCTCGCTGCAGACGTTGACAAAATGGCTCTCCAAGTACCTAGGTGGCGTAGCCATAGAACGTTTATAACGTGCTCCTTGTAATCAAGGTTGACTTGGCAGACTGCCAACCATTTTCGTTCTTTGATATAATCTGCATTTATTAATTAACCCATAACTTCCCCGTTGTCAACAGCAGTTCTCAATTTAGCTGTCTCCTTACATAGTATACATACATATACATCGTCATTGTGGTTACCTGAAGCTGTCCATGATCTTTCATTTAGTAGCTGATGAAAATGAAAAGCGTCTGTAATTGTTTCTGTTCATTGTAATCGGTGTACATACTTCTATACAAGTTAATTTCCGTAGCTGCTGATTTGCCCTGAACGCTTAGTTGTTGACGACGAATCAAACCGTATAACAACGGGAATAATGCAGTATTTAGTACTTGTTTTCTCATGTGTCATTAAAATGACTCCAACCCAGGAAAAACGTTTGTACATCGCCAAAGACGAAACGAAACCGGTTTCGAAATTTCGATTAACATTAACAAATTCTCGTTGCCTTATCGGGGGACTGTACATTGCAAATGAACGTGATTATGTTCACGTTGCTGATAACTGAATTGTCCTGAGTTCGTCATCATTGGCCGGCCTTCATTTTCCTTCATCTTCCATCTTCTCCAACGAATTCAGGACAATCAAAGCATACAAATGTGTTATTTAATTATAAACTATTGTAACTAGACACATGCAGGCGCGCCTCCACACACACCTACATATGCACATACGTACGCGCATACGCACGCATTCGTAGACAAACACCTCATCATCCCACATTTAACACACCACACACAAAACAACACTCACCACACACCACTCACCACACCACACATCACTCAGAACACACAACACACAACACACAACACACAACACACAACACACAACACACAACACACAACACACAACACAACACAAAAGATTGTATTCCAATCATACTCACACAGAGTATGACTCCGGGATTATTATTACAGATATGACGGACCACTTTGGAATATTCCATTTAATATATGGTATGCCTACTGTGCATAATATAAAATATAAACAAACACGCCAGCTGAACGAGTATAACATTTTAAAATTTAGAAATATATTAGCAAAAGCAGATTACACTTCTGTGTTATCTGCTATTAATCCAAATGAAGCATATAATAATTTTATGCAAATATATAAATCATTATTTGAAATATCATGCCCAGTCAAAACTACCAAAATAAATAAACAATATATTAAAAGAGAACCCTGGATAACGTCTGGCCTACTTGTTTCGTCAATAAATAAATAAAAACTACTGTGAAGAAAGTTACATAAACCAAATATGGAGAGAGAGAGAATGCTTATAGAGCTTATTGTAGACTATACAACAAGACAAAAAGAGCGGCAAAGACTAAATATTATGCTGAGATATTGGAAGAACGCAAATACAGTATCAACGACACATGGATCATACTGAGGCAGGTTATCTCAAAACAAAAAGTATGTTTACATTTCCCTGAAACTTTCAGTGTAAATGGAGAAAAAGTGTCAAACTATAGCATTATTACTGAAGAATTTAATAATTTCTTTGCCAAAATAGGTAAAACAGTAAGCGAATCTGTACATTCTCCTACAACCTCATTTCATTCGCACTTAGAGGATAGATCTTCTGTAAATTTCTTCATGCAACCAACTGATATATACGAGATTAAAAATGTAGTAACAAATCTAAAAACAAAATGCACTATAGGTTTTGACAGTTTATCTACAAAACTTATCCAGCAGACTATAGGAGAAATAATCATACCACTTAGGCATATTATAAATCAATCCTTTGTTACTGGTGTTGTCCCAGAAAATCTCAAGGTTGCTAAAGTAATTCCAATATATAAATCAGGAAATAAGAATGTTTTAATAATTATAGACCAATAAGTATTCTACCTGCACTTTCCAAAATAATGGGAAAAATCGTGTGTAATAGATTAGTAAATTATTTGGAGAAATATAATATTCTATATAAACATCAATATGGATTTCGCTCTAAACATTCCACTATACACCCAATATTGCATTTACTCAAAGACATAGCAGATGCAAATGACAAACTTTCTAAAGATATTACAATGGCTGTATTTCTTGATTTATCCAAAGCATTTGACACTATTAATCATGATGTATTGCTATATAAATCATGTCATTATGGAATTAGAGGCATCAGTAATAAATGGTTCTCCAGTTACCTCTCTAATCGTAAACAGTACATTGAAATGAATGAGTGCAAATCACCAGTGATAACTTTAACTCATGGAGTACCACAAGGATCCATATTAGGACCTGTGCTTTTTCTCATCTACATTAATGATATATCAAATTCGACCTCTCTTAACTTATTATCTTTTGCTGATGATACAACAATTTATCATTAAGATTGTGATATTGATAATGTAACCCTAACACTAAACCACGAATTAAAAAATATATACAATTGGCTGTGTGCAAACAAACTGTGTTTGAATGTTAAGAAGACACAATATTGTATCTTTAGTCCTAAAAATAGTAACTATGAAGTAAAAGGCAGTGTTAAAATAAACAATGAAGTTATTAACCAGATTGGCAAGTATAATAAAGATGAATCCGTAAAATTCCTAGGAATATATATAGATAAACACTTAACATGGAAAGAACACGTTAATATAATCAGCTCGAAAATATCTCGAGCCATTTTTGCAATAAATAGGGTGAAACATATCTTACCACATAAATCACTAAAATCATTATATTATACTCTAATTCACAGTCATATAACATATGGTATACAAGCTTGGGGTAACGGAAACACAAAGAAACTAGACATTTTACAAAAACGTGCATTAAGAATAATTAATAAAAAAGGATTTAGGAGTCACACGGACCCCTTATATAAGTCTGCAAAAATACTGAAAATCGTAGATGTATTTAAACTGCAGGCTTCGTTATTTATGTATAATTTAGAACATGATTTATTACCTAAATCGTTCAGAAATTTTGTAATGAAAAAAAGTTTTGATACAGATAAAAGAATAACCAGACAATTCAAGCTTCTTGTTCATGAGAAACCCAGAACTAACTTTTCTTTGAAGCTACCTAAACATAATTTTACAAGAATATGGAACAAAATTGATAAACAAATAAGAAATGTTAATCACCGGTTGAAGTTTAAACAAATGTTACGTGTTTTCTACTTAGACACTTACAAAAGTCTAGTAATATGTTTAAACCGTCAAGAATGTAAGTTGCTACATACCATAGTGTTTTATTTCATAGTTATAACATGAACAAGTCATGCTAAATCTTGTTTGGATTTGTACATGCTTATCCATGCTTATTACAAAAACATACTTATACTAATTTATATTGTAATTGGTTCAACAATCTCAGATATCACCAGAAACAGTGACAAACTGCATACTTGATATTTTCATTGTATTAGTACAGTCTTGGTGATGTCTAACAATATGTGTAATTTTACTTTGATAATTCTCCTCTTGTACTGTGTTGTAATACTACAAACGTGTATTGTATATCTATAGTAATGATGGTTATTTTTTAATGATGATGGTGTCACTGGAAGACGGCTCTTAGCCAAGTGACAGCCATGCAGTGCAACATGCTGACAATTTATTACTATGCTTGTGTTTGTTTTTGTACATGCTGCGTTGCGAATAAAGTTACTCTTACTCTCTTACTCTTACTCTTACTCTTACTCTTACTCTTACTCTTACTCTTACTCTTACTCTTACTCTTACTCTTACTCTTACTCTTACTCTTACTCTTACGGACGGACGGACGGACGGACGGACGGACGGACGGACGGACGGACGGACGGACGGACGGACGGACGGACGGACGGACGGACGGACGGACGGACGGACGGACGGACGGACGGACGGACGGACGGACGGACGGACGGACGGACGGACGGACGGACGGACGGACGGACGGACGGACGGACGGACGGACGGACGGACGGACGGACGGACGGACGGACGGACGGACGGACGGACGGACGGACGGACGGACGGACGGACGGACGGACGGACGGACGGACGGACGGACGGACGGACGGACGGACGGACGGACTGAGTGGCTGGCTGGCTGGCTGGCTGGCTGGCTGGCTGGCTGGCTGGCTGGCTGGCTGGCTGGCTGGCTGGCTGGCTGGCTGGCTGGCTGGCTGGCTGGCTGGCTGGCTGACTATAATATAATATAAAACTTTGTCAGTTATTAGATATGTTCATTGATTCAGGTCTTAATATATTGTTTCATTAAAATGACGTAGGGGAAAGGCGTGCAAAATTGGCCCCTTTAGCGAGATGTGTCAATACATTTTGTTTTATTATTAATACCTATATATTTCTACTGCTATATTATCCCATTCTGTGATTACGGCTGTACTTAAATGCGGTGCCCTACTGTCAAAATTACTATTTTAAAAGGTGTTTCATCCCTTTCCCCAAAAATTAGCCCCTGTTCACATCACCATCAAAATCTTTACCTTTTCTTCCCCTTCCCTAATCTCGAAAACAGTTCGCAGCAGTAAAGACACGATGTGTTGTCGTTTTCTTCATTTTCTTCATTTTTCTTTTTCGTTTATTTATATTTTATATTTTTAAGTTTTGGCGTTAAGACGTTTGAGTGGCTTCATTTGTTTTCTCTTATACAAACATTTTTGTGAGAAGCATTTTTTCATTTTTTGAAATTAATGTCTGTATGAACTTAGGTTGATACTGCACATCTTCCCTTTGTTGTTCAACTTTGGCGACGGTGTCTTTGAAGGGTCGTGCGGAGTACCTCACTATAGGCGTAGGCCCTGACCAATCTGCAGCAAAACAACAACATTGTGAATGTCTTGTACAAGTTTATCAGCACCCATTGGCTATATCGCTATGCATAAATAGTGTGTAGGTTTTAATATTTGTTCTATTGTGATTATTACTGGTGTTATTTCGCAACTGGATAATATACTATACACTATACGGATGTAAATAGCAATGCATGCCTGTAATTTCAATACACGTGTAGAATACTAACAGCATGCCAGCTAAACTAGTTCCTGATGGAAAAACACACATCTCTGGAGCGCCGAGGGGGCGTTTTTGGCGGTACTCTGAGACCTGCGATAGATCGCAATACTATCCTTGGTAGTTCTTGTAATGAAAATTGCACATATCAGATATGAGTTCTATTGTTTTTTCATCGCATACAAATGGAAGTGTGACGTGTTGAAACCATGCTAATATTTTAAGAAAAGCATGAAACAATGTATTTTTAAGCTCACCTGTTTTAATTTCCGTTTCGCGCTTCCGTTCGATCAGTGGCGCCCCTTGTGAGTGACTATGCAGACGAAACATAAATTTTAATAATTATACTTAACTCACTAATGCGAAACGGGCGAGGGCCTGTTTTGGGAGGGTCCCGTTTTGAACGCCGTTCCCTATAGTATAGATGTCAGAGTAGCATTTTTATAGGCAATTATTGATAATTGCAAATCGTACGTGCCTTTTGTGAAAATGTGCACTCAGTGACTGATCGTTTACAGTTATATGTTGATATCATATATGTTATTTAAGTTATTGTAATATGTTAAGACAGTTATCCGTAGGCCCATTATTTCTCAATAACACTAGTGCTGGTTTAAGTTACCTGAGTTTGGTATTTGACAATTAGAAAATCATAGTAACTATTACACGTTGGCCCGGTTTAATAAATGCAGTGCAATTATACTTATCTGTTCAAGCGTGGCTTTATCTCTTCGCATATTTTCGTCATGCTGTACTGCCGCAGGCCTGGTCGTTCAGGACGCGAGGTATCTTCGTTATGCGCCGCTAGCTAGTTACGTTTGTTACGTCATTTGCGTAACTTGAATCCGCCTGGTGGCGTTGCTAGGTTATCTCGGACAGAGCCTTAGATAGATCTGCGTATGGCCCTGGTCGCGGACAGAGCTCTGATCGCAACGCATTCGCATAGGAAAAATGAGTTAATGCGTTACATAATTATGTTATCAACATAATATGCAAATATATCCCCCCACATGCTATCATGGATTATTGTTTCAACGAGCAGGAGACATATGACTCATTAGAACACAATCACTCTTCAGAGACAGGTCCGAGGTAGAAGGCTATGAGGGGCACGTGCCTAAAAGTAAAACCTTTGCCTGGTCTGTGCCTGCGTTAGTCTGACGTTGTCGCGCTTACATTTTTCCGGGCGTTAAAAACGTTCCGGTTGACGTTTCTGCGCATGCGCAATAAATGTAAAATCACCAATGTCCAGCGAAACAACAAAGCATTTTCGGTATAAATGCAACGAGCTGTTCGTTAACTTACCTGTGAAGAGTTTCTTAATATGTCGTTCAAGGCAATAATTATTTTTAATAAATCACTGTCACGGATTATGGCGCACTACTGTCACGTGATTTACGCTTGCTATCAAAATATGCCTCAAAACTTGTTTGCCTCGTGTTAATTTGCGACAAATAACTTTGCTGAGAGGTTATATACATCCTAACGAACAACCCGTAATATTTATACCATAAATGCTTTGTCTTTTCGCTGCACATTGATGATTTTACATATATCGCGCATGCGCAGAAACGTCAACCGGAACGTTTTTAACGCCGGAAAAATGTAAGCGCTACAACGCAACAGTAATCGAACTAGCGCTGGCGATGGTCGACTGGCGTATTCGACCCGAGTAGTCGGCAGGCTCATTTGGATGGCCGAGACAACTTGCTACAGAACAGTTTTTTGAAGAAAAAAACATTCTTTATAATGTCTTACGTGTTACATTCTAATTAATCACTGTCATGTCGTGGCATTGCGATCTTTTTTTATATATACAAAAATGCAATGAAGAAACCTACAGTGTCACTGTCCACAGTAGACGTTTCTGCTGCAATACATCTTCGGTCAAACCGCTGCACAAGTACGCAATGTATATATGTAAGCATGTTGTTTTGGCGACCTCCAGTGTCGAGGGCCTGAAATTGAACAAAACAAAGTGTAGTGTTTAGTAAAATAATAAATAATAAATGAATATATATAGCCCAAACTGGCAATACAATTTACATAAAATGTATACATCAAAAATACAAGTTTCTCTTCTTAGGAAAATACTGATTTGTATAATTTATATATTGATGATTATTCAAGCACAATAACATAACACCATCACTTGTTCTGTTCAGAGATGGAGTACAAATATACAATTATATAGCGACAACGTCGCGAGGTTATAATATTAGTTGAAATAAGCTGCAATACAATTCTGCTGGTACTTTGGTTTTGTGTCCTTCTGAGTGGAAATGTTGTTATATTACAGATGTAAATGATTACAATGATCTGGCTTGATGGAAGAGAGAAACACCAGCATAAACATTAACATAATTTCAGCAAAAGGCCTGTGTTCTGTCACTCGGCTGCGTAAGCCGTAACTAAATTCGTCGAGAAGAGTTGAGGGGCTGAAAGGTGCTGCCACCTCACGGAGTCTTGTTAATCGAGGCTACATCGAGGTGGGCCCAAATTATACTCAAGTGCCAAAATGTGTTTTCATTTAAATAAGATTCAGTTACTCAATGTGGAGGAATCTTCCACTTCTGTCGTAGACGATAATCACCCAACTATCTGGTGCCTAATAGGTGACAGGGCACCGAAAATGTCATCATTCTCAATGCGAATGGTGGCTCTTAATAATAATATATCAACACAATGATGCAAAATAATAGTTGACTAAGGTCAAAGTACACGTTGTAACAAAAGCAAACAATCTTAAACTTCAAGACTATTTTATGTTAAAAAAACGAACACCAACCAATATACTGTCAATTACTGTCAGAGGTATACACATGGAACGGTCTAGCAACTGAAATAACACGTTACAAATTTTCTAACAATTTAAGAAAATATTCAAGTCTGTGTTACTTTCTTCCTATTTATGAAGTTACTACAATGTTAAAAATAATTACTGTTACTTTGTATTCTATCTTGTAACTCTTACTACAGTTACTGTTTTAGTTTGATAAAGGCATATGCCTTACAAGTCACATGACTTCTGCTGTGTCCTTTCAACAGCCGCAGCAACTCACCAATAAAGAAATTATAATATCTTTCCCCTAATGTATTGTATTATATTTCCCATAATATGTTGTACTTTTATTGTTGTTGAATAAACTGTCATTCATTCACATATAAGAACGGTAATTAGTGCATATAAAGTTATATGTACAGAACCAGTTATGTATAAAAAGTGGAATAGTGCAGTCTGCCCATTTCTTATCTCTCACTTCCTCATTCATCCTTCCTCTCTCTTTCATAACCTATACTGCCCCTTTCCTTTCCCACCAATTATTTCTCCCTCTTTCTCACCTTCCCCTCTCTCCCTTCCCAACTCTTTCCGTCCCACTTTCTTTCTCTCCCATGCTCACCCCTCCACCTTCCTTCCTCACTCTTTCACCCTCTCTCCCTTCATCTTCCTCATCCTACCTCTCTAATAAAACCTCCCTCCCCTCCTCGTTTTCCCCCTTCTCCCCATTCTTCCCAACTCCCATCTCCTATGTGCATGTGTGTGTATCACGTGTCACAGGCTGTGTGATAACTCCACAAATCTGACTACTCAACTAGAAACTGCACAAACTTAACTTACTTAAATAAATATGTTTAATATCTCTCAAGACGTATCCTAGCAAAAATCAAAACCTATATGTAAACAATGTTGACATACATTTATTTATAAATGACAGTCTACTGACAAAATGCATGAACCTGCTCTGCTGTTGACATGAACTATATGAACATGTCGAATAGTCCCCCAACACCTTTGAATAGTGGACAGCAGTGGCACTGGGAATCGCAATGACTAAGGACAGGCTGTTTGCCACAGACAAGAACCATTCAAATGCAATACCAAATTCACCAGGCAATGCATTTTTGCACAAAGTACCATGTAAGACTGTAAACAATGTATTTATTGTTTTGGTTTATCTTACAAAACCATGTGAATCAGTTTTCTTGTTAATCCACTATCTCAAACAAACAACATGTTCAATGAGAATTCAATGACAAGTGTAAATTCTGACTCCACTGTTCACATTTGGCAGTTGTCTGGTGCGACACGTTTGTGGCAGTTTAAACCTGATTACAAGCAACCTGAGTCCATTCTATAAAAGTGTCAATTCTAGAAAGGTGCCTGTTTTGGCAAGATATCTGCAAATGCCAGGTTTATCTACACTGGACATTTCAGCGAGCAACTTGTAACTGTGCGTAGTACAACATACAACAACACAATACATTAATCTAATTCATAAATACACCAAGGGAACATATTCTGTTTTAAAGAGTTGATTATGTGCATAAACATAATTTACTAGCCACACAACAAAGTACAACATCATTATAATGTTACATAAAGGCTGGTTACCAGACTAATTCAATCCAATTTGTCTCTAGACATGGTTTTCGCTGTGTATAATGTTAAGAGAAACACCTGAACAGAATCGTTTATTTAAGCCTCCAGTTCCAGAACCAGTTATGCTAAAATTTGGAAGCGTTGGCAAATCAGATACCGTCATTCACAGCATGACCTCATGATAATATTTTTCTGAAAGCTTAAAAATGGAGTGGTGCATGTCAAGGTCTGTACATTTACAATTGTCTGTTGACAATCAACACATGTTCATTTGACAAATTGGAACTGAACCACTTCAAGTAAACCAGCCTTTAGAATTGATAAAAAGAACCATGTGTTAACAAGAATCAAACATGCACCAGTCAGCGCTAATGTCACATCAATTCAAAACCATCTTCTAAACACCATTACCGGATATGTGAATGAGTATGCTGTAATAAATAAGTTTCTTGTATATACAATATCGGCGTGCAGGATGCTGAATGTGTTTATACACCTCCCTACTTACACCAGCAGTTGGCAAGAATGGTGTTCATTGCACGATCGTTTACGTTTGTAATAGCAACTATTGTTATGCATTACAATATGTGTTACAACACAGCGACGGCAGACCTATAACCAACACCTAACCATTTTAAGAACACATCACAAACAACACTGCAACTAATGGACGGCGTACATCTATGTATCAACTTTAGCATTTAACAGATGTTCCCAAAATCGTAACTTGAAATGTTCAAATCCTAAAGCCGGGCGTACTACAGAACCAGTAAAACTGACTGTGTTAAGTATCATTCACTAGAACAAAATATGTTATTTGATTATGCAAACATGTGCGAACATCTAAATGCTTCCCAGAGAAGTCAATGTGGTGTTAACTTGAACTGGTCTGCCAGTAAAGTGTAAAACATATTAAGCAGTCCTGAGAACTGACTACTGCACTAAAGAATTTACTTTTAGTTTTACTTTTTAAACAGACCATCAGACTTATTAATTAATCAACTGACATGAATTTACCATCCTGACTTAACATGAATTTACCATCCAAGTTCATTAAGCCGAGAAGGGCAACATTTGGCTGGCAACTTTCAGAATGTGCTGGGCAGTATGCATATATCAAAATGTATCCTTACAATAGTACTGGCCTCACAAATGTCATTTAAATTTTGGACCACCAAGATGGCACTAACTTGACAAAGTTGAAAGTTCTGGTGACAATATCTCCCATCACATGGAGCCTATACTTCGCAAAACAAGTTTCAATAGCCACACACAATTTGATTCGTTTTACCAAAAATAACCAAGCAATTAAATGGACTTGCCAATAAGAAGATGGGAATTACTGCACAAAAATGCTCAATAAAAATTGAGCTTTTTCTGTTCCTGCAAATTATAAATACATAGAATTTGTAGCACATATGGACAATTCACTCAAGCTCAGTAAACAGTCATAAAAAGATTGCATAGTGAACACTGAGTACTGCTACAGCATACACATGCTGGTTTGTTTGGGGACGCCAGAGCTGGTGGCTATGTCTTTAGTTACAGACTCTCTCGACATGCATAAACATAACATTATTAACATTTGAATAAATCACAGTACACTGCTTAAATAATACCACAGAAATTAACATATAATTTACAGCATTGACTTGCGTATGACTGAGTATATGATCTATATAAAATACATGTACATGTGTACCCAATTTGGAAAACTGTTCTTCATTGCCGACAATTAGTTGGACAATGGTCGAAAAGGTTTCTCTCCAAACAGTTTTCTTGCCTAGTTTCCAACTGTGGTGTCCACACGTACTGCCACACAATCTGTATACAATGTTTGCTGTACAACATCAAGTAAAATATGTATGCAATGTATCTAGATCCACATCGTATAAACTAGTGAACAAACGTGTGCACACTGACAAATTGTACAAAAGACAGCTGTGTACTGAGCAAGAAGCACAAACTGCTACTTCATCGTCTCACACTGAAATTTTTTGTCAATGGAGTGTTCAGTACATTATGGCTACCAACTTACCAAGTGGACATTAACACATCCTTTGTCACGTCCACCACCGCCCGTGCTGCATATTCTAGTGTACATCACAAACGAAACATCAGAAAACAGTTTCACTTATCACAATGTGAAGTTTGACCATTTGAAAACGTCACACGTTAAGTGAAATATTTAGCTATTTCTAACTGATGATGTTTTAATTCGGCACCCAGCAGGATTTACCTAATCACTAAACTCACAGACCGTGAGAATATTAACACAGTATACATTCAGCTGTTTGCCATAACATGACCTCTATAAAACGCACAACATTATTATTGAGTTTGATCTACAGCTATCAAATACACAGGACAACTGAGTGACCTCTACCAAGGACACAGGACAGCCAAGTGTGACCTTGATCATGTCACTATTAAGTGTAACCTAGACATGTCAAAGTCACACAACTGACTTGCTTGTGTCAATGTGACCAACCTGCATAAAAATCTCATGCCAATTTAGTGTAACCTTTATCAAGAACACCAAGCAAATAAGTGACCTCTATGAAGGTCAAGGACACAGGATAACATAAACCCATCTGTGATGGACAGGAGAGGGAGACAAGCTTTGCATTGAGCATTAGATGTTGCAGTATTTGAAGCAGTAGTGCGCACTAGCTGTAGTAGGTCACGTCACCACACGATGACACTTCTAGTCCTTCTCCACAATAACAGCACACTTCTGACAGTGCTAACATAATCACAGTTAAAACTCAACATAAACAAAACAACCTGATATATGTAGATAACACAAGTAAATGAGTAGAATTTCTTACAAAAATCAATACATTATCTTCCATACAACGAGAACGTAGCTCTTGGCAGGCAAGAGCCACACACAAAAATTTATAGAAAATAAATATCTCAAGAACATCGACAAGGAGCAAGGAATTCAGAATATTTAGCCTAAAAATAGTTAAGTACCAAGTTCATAAAGCCGGTATTCTGTTAAAGCATTTTGCACCGACACCAATTTGACTATCCTGGGAAGCATTCAGCCATGTCGCAATTACTCCATGCAAGTAACACTTTCCTATCATCATGAAATAGATTCACATAATTCTAAGCAAATACGGGTAGTGGATTGGGTACAGTTATAAGCACAGAAGGATACTCATTTGTACAAGCTGTGTGAAATAGGGCAATATGATGTAATAAAATACAGAGTGCTTCAAATGTTGGCAAGAAGATTTGAACCATGGTCCTCTCAACCCGGAGTCTAATGTTCAAACTACTCCACCACTGGTCCGTCAGATAATTACAAGAGCAAACTGTCTTCCTTGACATAATTATTCTAAATGTCTAAAATAGGAAAACACAGGAATAAAGACCAACTGTAATGTCACTGTCATGTTGCAATTATTTATAACCCCAACTTGATGGGGATAAAGACGTTGGTCCTCTAGAAGTTAGTGAATGTTGTCATTTCTCTTTTCTGTGTACCCTGTGCAAGACAAACCTCCACTCAAGACAAAGACCCTGATCAGAGATAAGATGTGTGAATGTCACCCGTCGTCTTTGACGTCGTGACGACTTTGCGGGGCGAGACGCGTCCCCTTGAGTCTGAGTAGCCATTGTGCATGACAGTTTCTGCGCTCTGGTGGTAGGTCTTACTGGACGATGTTGACCTCGGCCCAGTTGGTCCATTCGTGCTGTAGGCCGGCTCGTTCCTGGTCCCTGTTGGTCTATTGCTGGTCCACTGCGGTCCGTTTATCCCGGGTTTGTTTCTAACCCCAGACACGTCACCCTCCGCTGCATGGTAACCATGGTTACCATTTGGTGACTGCTCACGAAAGCCATTCACCTTGATGTATGTCCGACCCTGATGTTGGGTGATTTCATCATCAAACACAGAGTCTGCGTTTGCATTTGTCTCACTGTCCTTTTCCGTACTGTTTAAGTTATCATAGTCGGAGTTATTTGACGGTGACGTTCGCCGTACGTGCCTGTCATAGCCGCCGTTATCACGCATCTCAACGCCATCCTCCATCTTGTTGAGCATCTCGAAAGTGTCTACAAAGCCAAGCGGCTGCCTATTCGATATCGGCGGTTCGGCGACATCAGCGATTTCCGCCAGAATTGATGCGTGGTTCTCCGCCTCTCTCACAGAACGGCGACTCCGCACTGAGGCTCGAGAGCTGCCCGGGACGAATGCTGGCCCGCCATCTGGTGGCACCATGGGGTGTAGGTCATCGTCATCGCTCAACTCGCCATTGATGATCTCCGATTCGCTGCGCAGTGTCCGCCGACCGAGGATCTGTTCAACACTAGGTGGCACAAACAACCCAAATGGCTTCTGGGGCAGTTCGTTGGGCTGCAGGTTCGGTGGGATGTCCATCTTGGCCTTGCGTAGTTCCTCAAGGCTCACACGTAGTGCGTCCATCACCTGGTCATCATCATAGCCAAAGTCTTTCACCAGCGAGCCTTGCAGGAAGCCCACCAGTTCTTCCATCGACATCTTGAGCAGCCTCCCTGTAAACAGTGTCACCACACACATGGGGGTTTACAAGTACTGTGTAAAGTATCTTAGGTCTACAGTACAATTTAGAAGAACTCTTAAAAATATGTTTCTTTGATAACAACAAAACAGTCGCACTATCTAGCAGCACTGGTGTAGTTCTACTGTTTCAAGTGTCACTCGCCAGGTGGAGATATAAAATGTCCCCTTTCCATCGTACTCTCACATGGCATTAATGACATCATCTAGTTTAGTAGTTTTAAGCAAACCTCCACGTACAAGCGCATGTAAACACCCGATGTCAACCTTGTCAAAAGTACCTTCAATCTAATCCTAAACTTAATCCTAACAACTAATATAATCCTAACACTAATCATAAACCTTTTTCCATATAACAAGATTTAACAAGATTGCCACCTAGAGAATCAACTCTAGATGGCAGGTGGACTTAGGAAGCCCTTTGGCTTATCGAGAGTCAAACCTATCTATCTAAATGTACCCCGCCCTTCTTAGGTATATGTCGATTTTATTTTTAAATATATTAACACTACTAGCACCTACACAATCAGTCGATAATCTGTTCCATTCATTTACTGTTCTTTGTGATAATGAAAAAAATTGGCATTTGTACATGGAAGGATAGCATAATCTGAGATCACGTATGTCAATGTAAACTAACTGGAAAAGATTGATTTATCCACACAATGGTGATATTATGGTCCAAGGAGTCACAACGCTGCAGAAGCAGGTGGAACTGTCTGTCGGGGAATTAATTACAATCAATGGTGAATTTGATGATAACCATCTGTCATAGTGCCAGATATATGATCTTAAATTCACTTGTTGAGTAATTCAGAAAGTAGCTACAAGCACAAGCGGCTGCCTATTCGATATCGGCGGTTCGGCGACATCAGCGATTTCCGCCAGAATTGATGCGTGGTTCTCCGCCTCTCTCACAGAACGGCGACTCCGCACTGAGGCTCGAGAGCTGCCCGGGACGAATGCTGGCCCGCCATCTGGTGGCACCATGGGGTGTAGGTCATCGTCATCGCTCAACTCGCCATTGATGATCTCCGATTCGCTGCGCAGTGTCCGCCGACCGAGGATCTGTTCAACACTAGGTGGCACAAACAATCCAAATGGCTTCTGGGGCAGTTCGTTGGGCTGCAGGTTCGGTGGGATGTCCATCTTGGCCTTGCGTAGTTCCTCAAGGCTCACACGTAGTGCGTCCATCACCTGGTCATCATCATAGCCAAAGTCTTTCACCAGCGAGCCTTGCAGGAAGCCCACCAGTTCTTCCATCGACATCTTGAGCAGCCTCCCTGTAAATAGTGTCACCACACACATGGGGGTTTACAAGTACTGTGTAAAATCTCTTAGGTCTACAGTACAATTTAGAAGAACTCTTAAAAATATGTTTCTTTGGTAACAACAAAACAGTCGCACTATCTAGCAGCACTGGTGTAGTTCTACTGTTTCAAGTGTCACTCGCCAAGTGGAGATATAAAATGTCCCCTTCCGTCATACTCTACCCATGGCATTAATGACATCATCTAGTTTAGTAGGAATCACAGTGTGGGTTTTAAGCAAACCTCCACGTACAAACGCACGTAAACACCCAATGTCAACCTTGTCAAAAGTACCTTCAATCTAATCCTAAACTTAATCCTAACAACTAATATAATCCTAACACTAATCATAAACCTTTTTCCATATAACAAGATTTAACAAGATTGCCACCTAGAGAATCAACTCTAGATGGCAGGTGGACTTAGGAAGCCCTTTGGCTTATTGAGAGTTAAACCTATCTATCTAAATGTACCCCGCCCATGACATGACAGGGAGAATGTTACTTACGCTTGTGCATCTTGAGCAGTGTGTAAGACATGGCCACCAACAGTCTCTCTCCCTCCAACATGTATACGTCCCACAGGCGCAGGGTCAAGTGGAATGGCACCTGTCAATCAATGCCACAATACACTGTATATGCTTATGCCAATCAAAGTCTCCAATAGGATGGCACCTGCATAGAACAGCATTTGTCAACCAATGGCTTTGTTATTCATCCCAGTTATAATGTTAAATTGAATGGCACATGTCAAACAATGTCACATATTACTCAACCCGGTCATAGTCAGATTGAATGACATCTGTCAATCAGTATCGCATTACATTGCTTATAACACCAATTGAAATAACATTATGTTAATAACAATATATTATTTATGTTTTTATACAGACGATGCACTATTTTGTGTACTGGTAGTTTTGTCCAAGACATCAAATCAGCAGGATATTACAATGTATTACCAGCAATAGTATTATTATTACATCACTCAATTTCTGCCATTAGATCTAACTACAAATTTCAATAACTGGATCATTACTTAATCATAGTCCGGTAGCAGAACCACATAATTATGAAAAAGCTTGCAATGTCTGTTTACAATAATCTAGATTTTGAAACCATGTGGCAGCCATCTTGGATTCTAAAAAAGTCAAGCAGATGGCGAGTGACCACCCAGCTAAAATTTCATTCAAACACCAAGAAATATCGAAAAGTGCCAAAAAACAATTGTAAACAGACACTGCAAAGCTCCCAGGCCGAGCCACTGCACTATCAGAACTGTGCTAATGAATGGATGCTTGTGTGCATACGCATAACTTATAGATAGTATTCTATATACACAATGTGTAATCTACCAGGCACTGTTACTCACCCGGTCCAAGAAGCACTGCATGAACCATTTGATGGTGTAGAGACTGGCAGGGATGCCTTGTCTATCCTGAACACACAAAACATACACAGGAAAATGTTTTAACAAGATTTAACAAGATTGCCACCTAGAGATTCAACTCTAGATGGCAGGTGGACTAGGAAGCCATTTGGCTTATCGAGAGTCCAGCCTATCTATCTAAGTATACCCCGCCCGTCTTAGGTAGGTACATCAACAAAAATTTCAAAATTGTCATAGAATCATTTAAACACTTTCGTGTGATAGTGTATGCTATGTAGTTTGTTTGTAGTTTTAAAATAGACAAATAAAAAAACCGGAAATTATATATTTGAATAAGTTGGATGTATTGATTAATTTCTTATATCTAGATCATACGCGCGTTTGTGTATGTTGTGTATGTGTGCGTGTGTGTCCATCAATTTATATTTATGAACAGTAACATTTTACTGTGATGTTTACATGAAATATTACACAGATGAAATAGACTTAGTCTTAAGATAGAAAATTTGAATGAATGCACAACTTACCAGGTGTTTGTGTAACTTTGGCAGAAACTTCTTGAGAATGCGGTCATGATGCTCTTGGAAACGGATCAGTTTCGGGAAACATGGGATGAAAAATCCTGTAAAGAAAATGAAGAAAAGTTAACAGTCTGCACAGTGCAATCATTTCTTATATTTACCTATAATCAAATGGTGTGTGTGTGTGTGTGTGTGTGTGTGTGTGTGTGTGTGTGTGTGTGTCTGTGTGTGTGTGCGTGTGGTGTGCGTGCGTGCGTGCGTGCGTGCGTGCGTGCGTGCGTGCGTGTGTGTGTGTATCCACTCAGCATAACCGCTAAAGGTTCAATTTTCCTGTAGATAATATTTAACATTTCTACAGAATCTCAATTAATTATACAGATTTTCTGCAGCAAACAAATGTGGCAACTTACAACATTTGGAGTATATTTTTGACACTGAATTTGAATCGAAGTAAATAAAAAGCTAGTGGCAGCCCTCACCGTGCAAGGCATGTCTTCTGTCACTCATCAGTGATGACATGGCCCAAAACGCATCCTACAGCAAAAAAAGATTAATCAAACCAATCACGACAAAGTTTACCATGAATTTATATTGTTGTTATATCCTGTACTTCTAATTAAACTGTTGATAGGTTCAGTATACACAAACAAATCACAGAAAAGAAATCTGATGATTAGGCTTGTTTATATGGTTTATTTACAAATAATTTATAATTATGTAAACTGATTACAAAGTCCTAATAGAGATGTAGAGATTTATTTTGAAGTGTACGTCACATAGAAGTGTACATCACATAGAAGTGCATGTCAAATAGGAGTGTGTAGGGCATAGGAGTTTGTATTATGTAGAAGTGTATGTCACTTATAAGTGTACACCTTTAGAAGTAGCACACACAACAATTATATATATATATATATATATATATATATATATATATATTATGTTTTATACATATATACATTTTACATATATATATATATATAATATATATATATATATATATATATATATATATTATATTTTATTAAATTTAAAAAAAATTTATTATAAGAAAATAATCCTTTGAATTTATTAGTGTTATATAACTTTTGGAAAAATTTTAATTAAAAAATTTATTTAATGCCCTTTTGATTGGTTTCCCAATGTTTTATAAAATATAAGTGATCTAATTATTATGTTATACATATAAAACCGTGTTTCATATAGAAGCACGTGTCATGTAGAGATGTATACTGAATGAGGTTAAATGCATTGTTAAGATGACCTATGTACACTCCGCTACACTATTCTGTGAGTAGGTTTATGCAGTATAGACGTGAGCACACTGCACAGACTTTATTGATGATTAACGTTGTTTTTATTCTTCTAAGGCGCTACATGTCGAACTGGAGAGGACCCAGAAATGGCTGAAAATGCTAACAAAATGGGCGAAATACTTTCCGGGTGAAAAGGTAACGTAACTTACAAAACCTTTATGTTGGAAATATAAACACAAATTTTCACCACTTGCCACTGGTCAGTAGATCTAACTATGACACTATTGGTGAGTAGTGCGGTAGTAGTCTAGTAGATTGGTTAGAATGTTGACATCGCAATTGAGATTTCTCGGGTTTTAATCTGCATCTTCTATTATTGTTTCAAACCATGTTAACTCTAGTTGTTTCCAGCACTCGGCAGAGTTCTACTAACTGACTAGTCTGTCTACTGTGGTTACAATGTTGTGATCTTATGAGGTCTCAGCCTTGTTCAGAACATTTACACCAAGCCGACCTTTCTATGCTGGCACTGGGGGTGGTCGCTGGCAAGATGCTTGTCATCCTCAGTGGTTCTTTTTCATCCCAAACTGAGACGGGACCGAAATTAACGTGATTCTCTGATTCAAAATATTGAGAGCCATGTGTTAGCACCAATTATACTTTGCCTGCTGTGACTTTGATTGAACCTGGGCCTCGGCATGCCAGGCTGATGTGCTAACCACTGCACTATCTGTGCCTTTCGGTTTGTTCTCTCCACATTGTTCCTGTTCACTCAGCGTATGAATCTGTCAAAATATGATGGATAATATTTGTGTACAACTATTTTTGTGTAGTAATTTCAGCATACCTGAAAACTGCCAAGGGAAGTTTAAATTTGTTCGAATGAACAGATCTGTCAGAGAATGGTGTAAGTACAATTATATATTGTATTTTGAGCAGTGCTAATACCTGGGGATGACGTTCTATAAATACTTACCTGTGTTGCACAGGTGTCTCGCCGGGTGTACAAGGGGATCCCAGACTCCCTTCGGGGGGAGATCTGGTGTCGCATCCTCAATGTCTACCGCATCAAACAGGAACAGAAGAACGTCTACCATGAGATGCGCATGCGAGCCCTCCAGTGGTCACCTGACATACGACAGATCGACCTTGATGTCAACCGCACGTTTCGGGACCACATCATGTTTCGGAAGCGATATGACGTCAAGTGAGTGAGGGAGACAGATTTCTTGGTCGTTTTAAACAAAATTGATAGATATTTAAAATTATTATATATATATATATATATATATAATTTTTTTTTCGAAATTTTATCAATTTTGTATATATATATATATATATATATATATATATATATATATATATATATATATATATTTTTATAATTATATATATATATATATATATATATATATATTTTGCATTATATATATATATATATATATATATATATATATATATATATATATATATATATATATATATATATATATATATTATGTTTTATATGTATACATATACAAAAATTGTTTAACTGTAGATAAAACATCTGTTGCGATCCATGCCCACAGTCCATCTATTTTTGTTCTGTCTGGACGACAGTCTTGTTGACCTGATTGTTAATTCAAGTTTGTTAAAGTTCATTTGAAACAATACCTGGCCACAATATATTACTCACTTACTTATGACTTGGGAGTCCTCGGGTGCCACCTGTCGCTTAGGGCTAATAATAAATTATGTACTACATAATGTTAAATTACATTCTGAGTTAAACTAGTTTTTTTTTTTTTTTAAGTAAAGTAAGTTCAATATGAACACTGTTTACATAGTTGACAATACAGCAACCATAAAAGTCACTTTGACATTTGAGACGTTATTTGATAAATTTGCAACATTTCTCACAGCCAGAAAATTCAACATTTGCATTTGACAGATTTATTATTCCACTGGCTATAGCCAGTGGAATAATAAATCTGTCAAATGCAAATGTTGAATTTTCTTGTTTGCATTATATCTTTAAATTGCATATTATGTGAAATAAAGTGACTTGGTGGTGTGGGAAGTATATATGTATAATGTACATGGCATGTTGATTTCCTGGAAATTTGGATATAAATATTGGATAATCTCGTAATGCATCTGTAGGGTCATCAGAATCAGAACTGTGTTATCCTAGTGAACTACACGATTATAATGTCAAATGTTTAGTTATTATTAACAGTTCAATTTCACATTACAACGAGCGTAATTGATAACTGTACACACCAGGGGGCAGGTGCATATGTAAAATGTGAATGTGTGGCTTCGTGAGAGTGACCTATGGCCAACGGTGTGACACGTGACTCACTGACACCTGTCACTGTTTCAGACAAGAAGACCTGTTCCACGTCCTGGCTGCCTACTCCATGTACAACACAGAGGTTGGCTACTGCCAGGGCATGAGTCAGATTGCTGCCCTCCTACTCATGTACCTCAACGAGGAGGTAACTACTTACTGCTTCCTTAACGACATACACTAGACAACATTTACTGTCACAAACGTTGCATTTCAAATATGTAGTTGCCGTGAAATATGCTTTTTCTAGGTGGTCCTAAGTGGGTGATTAAAAAAAATATTGGAACAATAGTTACTTATTCTTTCCATAACCCGCCTGGTTGGAAGGGACATGGGAGTGATGCATGATTCACTAATCGATGTGTCTTTGAGGTAGTGTGCTAGTGATTGTGTGTCCATCAAAGTCATCCAAGTCCATTGTGCTGTGTGTAGGTGCATCAAAAGTTACCTTATTGTTTTGCATAGTTTGTCTCTGACCTGTTTCTAGAAGTCTGTATTTGTAAATTTGCAATTCATGTTTGGTATGTTGCATGAAATACACAACAAAATACAGGACTTTGTAATCAGTTTACATAATTATAAATTATTTGTAAATAAACCATATAAACAAGCCTAATCATCAGATTTCTTTTCTGTGATTTGTTTGTGTATACTGAACCTATCAACAGTTTAATTAGAAGTACAGGATATAACAACAATATAAATTCATGGTAAACTTTGTCGTGATTGGTTTGATTAATCTTTTTTTGCTGTAGGATGCGTTTTGGGCCATGTCATCACTGATGAGTGACAGAAGACATGCCTTGCACGGTGAGGGCTGCCACTAGCTTTTTATTTACTTCGATTCAAATTCAGTGTCAAAAATATACTCCAAATGTTGTAAGTTGCCACATTTGTTTGCTGCAGAAAATCTGTATAATTAATTGAGATTCTGTAGAAATGTTAAATATTATCTACAGGAAAATTGAACCTTTAGCGGTTATGCTGAGTGGATACACACACGCACGCACGCACGCACGCACGCACGCACGCATGCACGCACGCACGCACACCACACGCACACACACACAGACACACACACACACACACACACACACCATTTGATTATAGGTAAATATAAGAAATGATTGCACTGTGCAGACGGGTTAACTTTTCTTCATTTTCTTTACAGGATTTTTCATCCCATGTTTCCCGAAACTGATCCGTTTCCAAGAGCATCATGACCGCATTCTCAAGAAGTTTCTGCCAAAGTTACACAAACACCTGGTAAGTTGTGCATTCATTCAAATTTTCTATCTTAAGACTAAGTCTATTTCATCTGTGTAATATTTCATGTAAACATCACAGTAAAATGTTACTGTTCATAAAATAAATTGATGGAAAACACCCCGCCCCCCACATACACAACATACACAAACGGGTATGATCTAGATATAAGAAATTAATCAATACATCCAACTTATTCAAATATATAATTTCCGATTTTTTTATTTGTTTTTTTTAAAAAATTTTCCCTTGTTTTTTGTTTTTTTTTGGGTAAAAAAAAGGATTTTTTTTTGGGGGCCCAAAAAATTTTTTTAAAAAAAAAAAAATTTTTAAAAAAACCTTTTTGGGCCGGGTGATAAATCCTTGTTCACATTGTGTTTAGTATTCTATAAACTTCACACGCATATTTTACACAATGTGATGGTTGGGGGGATTTTGGGGTTTTTTTTTAAATTGTTTTTTGGCATTTTCTTTTTCGGTTTTTAAAAAAAACTGGGTAAATTCTTTTTTTAGAATCCGGGCTGCCCATTTTTCAAAACTAATTTTGTAAAAACTTTGCAATTTTTCATAATTTGGGTTCGTCCGGAATGATTAAGAATGATAAATTTTTGAAAGTTTGATCTAAGGGTTTTGGGTAAAATAAAATATTTTGGGGAAATACTTTAATATTTATTTATTTTAAAAATAATAAAAAATATGATTTTGAAAAAACATAAAAAATTATTTTATTCTTTGTTTTTTCATTTGTTAACAATTAACAATGATTACAGATTCATTAATCTGACATGCCGGGTTGAGAAAGGAATTATTGAATTATTAAATTTTAAACATTTTGGGATGTAACAAAGCCTTTGGGTTGAAAATGTTTTTTATAAAACAATTTTGGGCTTTGATTTTTTAAAAAATGAAAAATTTATTTTTGAAATTTTTACCTTCCCCTTAATTCATGGGAAAAAAATGTTTTTGGGGCATTTAAATGAAAGGTTTAAAAACTTTTTTTCCTGGGGGAAAATTTTTGGTTTTTCCAAAAAAAACCAAAAAAACTTTGTTAAAAATTTTTTTCTTGGGGAATTTAAAAAAAAATTAAAAAAGTTTTAAAATTTTAAATTTTTTTTTGGAAATTTTTTTTAATTTTTAATTTTTTTTTGTTACTGGTTTGTAGATTTCAAACCTTGGGTTCTTAAAATGTTTTTTAAAAAGGGAAAAGGGTTTTTTTCTTTCCCCCACTAAATAAATACCTTTTTGATTCAAAAAATTTTTTTTTTTGGGAAAAAAAATTTTTGCTTTTTTTGATTAAACCTAAACTTAAAAACTGGTAAACCGGAAAAATTTTTTGGGGCTGAAATTTTTGGTTTTTTTCCCAAAACCTTCTTTTTTCCGAAAAAAAACCCCCGGGGGGAATTTATAAAAAAAAATAAAATTTTTTTTTTTAAACTGGGATTTAAAAAAATTTTTTAATTAAACCCTTTTGAAGGGGACCCCCAAAAAAACAATTTGATGAACCCCTTGGGTGATTAAAACAATGAGGCTAAAAATTGAAAACAAATTTTTGGGGGGGCATCGGAGGTTGGGGGTTTAAAAAAAAATGAAAATTTAAGAAAAAAACTTAAATTTTCTTTAAAGCCCCCAAAAAAACCCAAAAAAAAAAATTTTTTTCCGGAAAAACCCCCCCGGCCCCTTTCAAAAAATTAAAAAATTTCCCCTTTTTTTAATTCCCTTTTTTTTTTTTTGATTTTTTAAGAAAAGGGAAAAAACCAGAAATTTTAAAAACGACCGGAATAATTTTTTAAAAAAATTTTTTTTTTAATAATTTTAAAAATTTTTTTTTAAAATACCCATTTATTTTTAAATTAGATTTTTAAAAAATTTTAAATTTCTTTTTAAAAATTTTTTTAAAATTTTATTTAAACCCGCAATGTTTTTTAAACGTAAATTTTTTAAAAATTTAAAAGAAAAGGGGGAATTTTGGTTAAAAAAGGGGTTTTAAAACCGGTTTAGGGGTTTTAAAAAGTAAAATTTTTTTCCCTCTGGGAAAAGGGGTTTTTAAAAAATTTTTTTAAATTTTTTTTCTGCCGATTTTTTTTAAAAAGTATTTTTTTATTTTAAATAGAACAGCATTTGTCAACCAATGGCTTTGTTATTCATCCCAGTTATAATGTTAAATTGAATGGCACATGTAAAACAATGTCACATATTACTCAACCCGGTCATAGTCAGATTGAATGACATCTGTCAATCAGTATCGCATTACATTGTTTATAACACCAATTGAAATAACATTATGTTAATAACAATATATTATTTATGTTTTTATACAGACGATGCACTATTTTGTGTACTGGTAGTTTTGTCCAAGACATCAAATCAGCAGGATATTACAATGTATTACCAGCAATAGTATTATTATTACATCACTAAATTTTCTGCCATTAGATCTAACTACAAATTTCAATAACTGGATCATTACTTAATCATAGTCCGGTAGCAGAACCACATAATTATGAAAAAGCTTGCAATGTCTGTTTACAATAATCTAGATTTTGAAACCATGTGGCAGCCATCTTGGATTCTAAAAAAGTCAAGCAGATGGCGAGTGACCACCCAGCTAAAATTTCATTCAAACACCAAGAAATATCGAAAAGTGCCAAAAAACAATTGTAAACAGACACTGCAAAGCTCCCAGGCCGAGCCACTGCACTATCAGAACTGTGCTAATGAATGGATGCTTGTGTGCATACGCATAACTTATAGATAGTATTCTATATACACAATGTGTAATCTACCAGGCACTGTTACTCACCCGGTCCAAGAAGCACTGCATGAACCATTTGATGGTGTAGAGACTGGCAGGGATGCCTTGTTTATCCTGAACACACAAAACATACACAGGAAAGTGTTTTAAAAATTTAAAAAATTTAAAAAATTTCAAATTTAAAATTTTTGGGGGGAATAAAGTTTGGTTTTTAAATTTTTTCCCTTTTTATCTAATATACCCCCGTTTGGTATGTTGTGTATTTGGGTGTGCGTGTGTGTCCATCAATTTATGTTTATGAACAGTAACATTTTACTGTGATGTTTACATGAAATATTACACAGATGAAATAGACTTAGTCTTAAGATAGAAAATTTGAATGAATGCACAACTTACCAGGTGTTTGTGTAACTTTGGCAGAAACTTCTTGAGAATGCGGTCATGATGCTCTTGGAAACGGATCAGTTTCGGGAAACATGGGATGAAAAATCCTGTAAAGAAAATGAAGAAAAGTTACCAGTCTGCACAGTGCAATCATTTCTTATATTTACCTATAATCAAATGGTGTGTGTGTGTGTGTGTGTGTGTGTTGTGTGTGTGTGGTGTGGTGTCGTGCGGGGCGGGGCTGCGTGCGTGCGTGCGTGCGTGCGTGCGTGGTGTGTGTATCCACTCAGCATAACCGCTAAAGGTTCAATTTTCCTGTAGATAATATTTAACATTTCTACAGAATCTCAATTAATTATACAGATTTTCTGCAGCAAACAAATGTGGCAACTTACAACATTTGGAGTATATTTTTGACACTGAATTTGAATCGAAGTAAATAAAAAGCTAGTGGCAGCCCTCACCGTGCAAGGCATGTCTTCTGTCACTCATCAGTGATGACATGGCCCAAAACGCATCCTACAGCAAAAAAAGATTAATCAAACCAATCACGACAAAGTTTACCATGAATTTATATTGTTGTTATATCCTGTACTTCTAATTAAACTGTTGATAGGTTCAGTATACACAAACAAATCACAGAAAAGAAATCTGATGATTAGGCTTGTTTATATGGTTTATTTACAAATAATTTATAATTATGTAAACTGATTACAAAGTCCTGTATTTTGTTGTGTATTTCATGCAACATACCAAACATGAATTGCAAATTTACAAATACAGACTTCTAGAAACAGGTCAGAGACAAACTATGCAAAACAATAAGGTAACTTTTGATGCACCTACACACAGCACAATGGACTTGGATGACTTTGATGGACACACAATCACTAGCACACTACCTCAAAGACACATCGATTAGTGAATCATGCATCACTCCCATGTCCCTTCCAACCAGGCGGGTTATGGAAAGAATAAGTAACTATTGTTCCAATATTTTTTTTAATCACCCACTTAGGACCACCTAGAAAAAGCATATTTCACGGCAACTACATATTTGAAATGCAACGTTTGTGACAGTAAATGTTGTCTAGTGTATGTCGTTAAGGAAGCAGTAAGTAGTTACCTCCTCGTTGAGGTACATGAGTAGGAGGGCAGCAATCTGACTCATGCCCTGGCAGTAGCCAACCTCTGTGTTGTACATGGAGTAGGCAGCCAGGACGTGGAACAGGTCTTCTTGTCTGAAACAGTGACAGGTGTCAGTGAGTCACGTGTCACACCGTTGGCCATAGGTCACTCTCACGAAGCCACACATTCACATTTTACATATGCACCTGCCCCCTGGTGTGTACAGTTATCAATTACGCTCGTTGTAATGTGAAATTGAACTGTTAATAATAACTAAACATTTGACATTATAATCGTGTAGTTCACTAGGATAACACAGTTCTGATTCTGATGATCCCTACAGATGCATTACGAGATTATCCAATATTTATATCCAAATTTCCAGGAAATCAACATGCCATGTACATTATACATATATACTTCCCACACCACCAAGTCACTTTATTTCACATAATATGCAATTTAAAGATATAATGCAAACAAGAAAATTCAACATTTGCATTTGACAGATTTATTATTCCACTGGCTATAGCCAGTGGAATAATAAATCTGTCAAATGCAAATGTTGAATTTTCTGGCTGTGAGAAATGTTGCAAATTTATCAAATAACGTCTCAAATGTCAAAGTGACTTTTATGGTTGCTGTATTGTCAACTATGTAAACAGTGTTCATATTGAACTTACTTTACTTAAAAAAAAAAAAAAAAAAATAGTTTAACTCAGAATGTAATTTAACATTATGTAGTACATAATTTATTATTAGCCCTAAGCGACAGGTGGCACCCGAGGACTCCCAAGTCATAAGTAAGTGAGTAATATATTGTGGCCAGGTATTGTTTCAAATGAACTTTAACAAACTTGAATTAACAATCAGGTCAACAAGACTGTCGTCCAGACAGAACAAAAATAGATGGACTGTGGGCATGGATCGCAACAGATGTTTTATCTACATTTAAAAATATATTATCTGTATTTTATACATATACACACATAATATATATATATATATATATATATATATATATATATATATATATATATATATATATATATATATATATAATACTTTAATATATATATATATATATATATATATATATATATATATACTTTAATATATATATATATATATATATATATATATATATATATATATATATATATAAAAATTGAAAAATAATTTAAAATTATATATATATATATATATATATATAAATTTGCCCTTCTGAGATATCTATCAATTTTGTTTAAAACGACCAAGAAATCTGTCTCCCTCACTCACTTGACGTCATATCGCTTCCGAAACATGATGTGGTCCCGAAACGTGCGGTTGACATCAAGGTCGATCTGTCGTATGTCAGGTGACCACTGGAGGGCTCGCATGCGCATCTCATGGTAGACGTTCTTCTGTTCCTGTTTGATGCGGTAGACATTGAGGATGCGACACCAGATCTCCCCCCGAAGGGAGTCTGGGATCCCCTTGTACACCCGGCGAGACACCTGTGCAACACAGGTAAGTATTTATAGAACGTCATCCCCAGGTATTAGCACTGCTCAAAATACAATATATAATTGTACTTACACCATTCTCTGACAGATCTGTTCATTCGAACAAATTTAAACTTCCCTTGGCAGTTTTCAGGTATGCTGAAATTACTACACAAAAATAGTTGTACACAAATATTATCCATCATATTTTGACAGATTCATACGCTGAGTGAACAGGAACAATGTGGAGAGAACAAACCGAAAGGCACAGATAGTGCAGTGGTTAGCACATCAGCCTGGCATGCCGAGGCCCAGGTTCAATCAAAGTCACAGCAGGCAAAGTATAATTGGTGCTAACACATGGCTCTCAATATTTTGAATCAGAGAATCACGTTAATTTCGGTCCCGTCTCAGTTTGGGATGAAAAAGAACCACTGAGGATGACAAGCATCTTGCCAGCGACCACCCCCAGTGCCAGCATAGAAAGGTCGGCTTGGTGTAAATGTTCTGAACAAGGCTGAGACCTCATAAGATCACAACATTGTAACCACAGTAGACAGACTAGTCAGTTAGTAGAACTCTGCCGAGTGCTGGAAACAACTAGAGTTAACATGGTTTGAAACAATAATAGAAGATGCAGATTAAAACCCGAGAAATCTCAATTGCGATGTCAACATTCTAACCAATCTACTAGACTACTACCGCACTACTCACCAATAGTGTCATAGTTAGATCTACTGACCAGTGGCAAGTGGTGAAAATTTGTGTTTATATTTCCAACATAAAGGTTTTGTAAGTTACGTTACCTTTTCACCCGGAAAGTATTTCGCCCATTTTGTTAGCATTTTCAGCCATTTCTGGGTCCTCTCCAGTTCGACATGTAGCGCCTTAGAAGAATAAAAACAACGTTAATCATCAATAAAGTCTGTGCAGTGTGCTCACGTCTATACTGCATAAACCTACTCACAGAATAGTGTAGCGGAGTGTACATAGGTCATCTTAACAATGCATTTAACCTCATTCAGTATACATCTCTACATGACACGTGCTTCTATATGAAACACGGTTTTATATGTATAACATAATAATTAGATCACTTATATTGTGCATAAATCATTGGAAACCAAGCTCAGAGGGTCATTGATATAATTTTGATCTCACAGTCAATAAAGAGTTTTCAACAGATTGACTGATAGGAGCTACGGTGGATAGGTAAAGTTGCAAAGGTATGTGATTTTGACATATATCCAATCCAAACATACACACCAATATATAAATATATATATATATATATATATATATATATTATATATATATATATATTATATATGTATATATGTATATAAAAATATATATATATATATATATATATATATATATATATTATATATATTATGGCATTGTGTGTGCGCATACTTCTACATGGTGTACACTTATAAGTGACATACACTTCTACATAATACAAACTCCTATGCCCTACACACTCCTATTTGACATGCACTTCTATGTGATGTACACTTCTATGTGACGTACACTTCAAAATAAATCTCTACATCTCTATTACAGTATCACCACAATATGACACCCACTATCACTAGTACACATTGTAACACACCCAGTGTACACACCTGTACATCCACTAAGGCAACATTACACCCCATGTATTCAACCCACCTACGCCACCACTGCAACTTACATACTGAGCTGATCTGATCTGATCTGATCTCAGCCAATGACCTTACCTTCTCAGATTACTCAAAATCCTTCACATTTCATTTTTACATATACAAACAAACTTTACATCATAGATGCCTTCATTAGCATTGCATGTAGGCTTTTTAGTACCTAGTGACACTGAATGCCATCATGGTACACATGAGGTAGGTCGTAATGTCACTTGTCTTGACTATTTATTATTCTAATCTATTTTATTTATTTATTTTATGGCTTCTTCAGGTGAATTCTTTGTAAGTTTCACTCCCTCCCTTTATGAAGTGAAGACTTTGACACATAAAAGAAGCTATATAGACAAGGAAGACCAAAACAATAATTAAACAAAACAAGGGAAAATACCACTAACATCACTGAAGGAGTCAGCAGGCAAACTTAAGAAAAGTCACCAGGTAAAACAAATTGGATATCATTTACATCAAAATTATTCTATTATAATTTGGCACAAATGATATAATTTCAATTAAATGTCCTCACCTTTGATTCTGCCTCTCCCTGTGACCGGGGCAAGGAATGCTCACTGAAAACAACAACATTGTGTGACTACAACATTTACATACTGTGTCATCAGGTTCACTTTCAAAGTTATCATATAGCAGGTGCTCTCGTAAACAGAAAATATTTGTTGTGTATTTGATCAATACCAGTTCACATATGCAACTAGTATCAGCTGTTTGTCATCATAAAATATAGAAAAGCTTTGAATGGACTATCATACAATAACTGCAGACAGCCAGACAAACATATAATTATGTACCATAAAATGGAACAATTAACACAAGTTGATAAGTAAGCAGTGTTAATTTTTTTATTTGAAAATAATTAGTAGGTCCTGTATACACAATATATAACTATATATATATATATATATATATATATATATATATATATATATATATATTATTTATATATATATATTTATATATATATATATTATAATATATATATATATATATTATAATATATATATAATATATATTTTATATTTATATATATAAATATATATATAAATATATATATATATATGAAACATACATACATACATATAAATACATCCCAGTAATGCATAATTAAAACATAGTTAATGCATTTAAACCATTGAAAATAATAACAATAAAAGTGATAGTAATTATTGTTTTAAATAAAAAGTTTCTGTAACTCCCCCAATGTCATGAACAAAACAAACAAGTTATGGCACAATACATATCCGACCGTACTGAACTGAAAGATAGCTACTGAAGTCTTTCAGATTACTGTGACAATTAACTTAAGAGCTATCTGACTTGTACTTACTGGAGAAAGCCGTATCTGTCAGTGACATGGTACAGTTCGAAGGATGGGTCCTCCCATGGGTCAATCTCACTCTCATCCTCACGGCCCTGGACAGACATGAAACTCAGTTGTCTTGGAAATGAAAACTGAATTTGCCAATGTCATATGTGTGGTTTTAATTAACAGCAACAATTTTGTTTTGTTTTTTAAAATGTAACAACATGTAACTGCTATAAAAGTGATGTCTTTGGATAGTAAACATATAAAAATATTGGAACATGGAAGAAAGAATTTATACGATTATTAAATGACATTAAATTACATTAAATTAAAGTAAATTAAATTTCGCTAGCAGCCATATCTCCTTGTAACCTACAATTGGCAACATGGTGTCATTACAAAACCCAATGCAGTGAACAGATTGAGGTTCAATAACTTTGGTGAACATATTTCTGTCGAGGAAGACTCCTAGAGTTTGCACATGTGAATGTATAAAGAAGACTACTCACTCTGGCGTATCTAGCAACAATCTCTGCTCTCTCCTTGCTTGCTTTCTCCAGCAACTCTGCTTCTGTAGACTTTGGATCTGGAATAACAGAAAGCACGTATATGCTGATAGTTCTTAAACTAGCTTTAGCTGTATTTGCAAACACATAACTGTTTGCAAACGAATGAATATTTAGAACAATATTACATTCTCAGGTCATTCATTAATATAAATAAAATGCCATGGTGCATTCAGTTATTTCTTATACCATAACATAAGAAATGCAAGTCAGTGTATAAGAAAGTGGACTGCCTTTAAAATCACAAATCTATCTTCAGCAAGTCGATCATATGCATGCCAACATTTCGTGGTGACTAGTCACAGACAGTGTGTCAGGTGCTGGATAGTCTACGAGCCAGACAACAAAACAGTAATTGGCACCACCTAAGGGGATGACATTCTCTGACTCATGGACTATTTGACAGCCAGTGAGCTGTTGTCGACTAGAAGTCGGTTCACAAATGCTGCGAGACAACATACCGAATACATTTACTTAATATCTGCGATCTTGCTTTCTGCTAATTCAAACGCAGACAATGTACTATCAGTTAGCATAGAAATGTTCCTGTGTTATCAGTTAAATGAGATAGCACTTGTATGTTAACTGTAGGTAATGCGTATACTCTGCCAGCATTGCCACTCCCACCAAACACATGTGTTACATCAATGAGCTGTCCTACGTCACGCTCCACTGGCCAACTTGAATGGTCATCACGCATGAGTGAATTCACTCAAAGGTCAGTGAATAGAAATAAGAAAAAGTAACACACACCTTATCTCAAAGAGGTCGGTAATGTAACAAAAAACTAAACATACATAATAAATACCTTAGACGATTTCACATGAATACATGATATTACACCTGTAGCAGGACTGATGACTAAAAATTCAACATCTCACGCACATCTGTCATGGCAGCATTACTAGAGAATGAGTCACTTGTAGGGAACAAAGGAGACAGTCAAGAACATTTCCACAGACAGCCAGACACTGAATGAGTTTTCCGAGCAATAGCCAGCATTTGGCTATTCTAAGCATTATGTGTGTAAATGCAATATACAAGTTTCTACGCCTAGACGTCGTTGGCCAGGTGTGTCAGTGACAGTGTGTGAGATTGCATGAAATGGTACCTACTCATTATATTGGTGACGGTGTGTCGAGGACCCACAAGATGCAGCTGTCACCTGCCATGTCTACAACAAGATACACAGGTGTAAGACAGTGCAAGGAACTGACAATTGACATACATTATTACAGGATGGTTCAACACATGCACAAGTTCAGTGTACACACTTTACTTTACTTGTTCTCTCCGTCAATTCGTCACTCTGCCACAGAACTGATAATTTTCAGATTGTGTGGGCAGCATAAATATTTTTTAAATAGAAAATGAATATCTACCTCCGCCAACTAGATATAATATTTCTTTCAATAAAACAATGACAACTTTGTCTTGTTCTTTACTCTCTGCCGCCATCCGTGAGCCTGTCCAATCATTAAACTCACGGCTAATCTGCACAGCTTCATGCAGAGACCCATCCACCTGTTATTTGGACGGGTAAAACACATTGTGGACGGGTAGAAATATCAGTGGATGGTGAAGACAGGTAAAATAATTAAAAAGGTCTTCAAAAATCACAGCTATTGTCAGTTGTGCATTACAAATTAATACAAATGGTTGTCACATGTGTGTTTGTAGTTAATTTCAGGTCATAAAACACATTTCACAACTGGCATGTATGTTAACATCCAAAAAAAATGTGACTGGTAAAATTGTTATCCTAAATAAGGCCCTGCTAATCTGTGACAGTTGGCAGGTCTGACCCTAGTGGACAACAGGTGTATTACAACCCCCCTAGGGATAAAATTACAATAATACAAATCTCTACCGGCTGTCGCCCATTTGTGGCCAAGCATGACCTAATTTTTGTCAGATAAACATGCTATTTCTGTACATACATTTGGGCTCAGGATGCAGAGAAGAGTGCAACATTTCAGCACATGATGCATCACTGACACGTTCCTGCATGCTAAGGGGGTCCCTGCTTACTACTACAGTTTTATGTATCACTCATATATATATATATATATATATATATATATATATATATATATATATATATATATATATATATATATATATATAGACTTTAAAAAGCCTTATGTTCCTGTGGGTTGGCAATAGGAAAACCAGTTTAATTATCAACTTTGTCTAGTCCAATCTGCCACCTGCAGCGGCTGTACATGAAACAATTACTGAAATTATGCAATTACTTTGCTATTCTGATATGTATGTCAGGAATGTGCAGACGCTAAACCTTGCCAAGCTAACACAACAGATGGGAGTGGTAGATTTCAATGTGCATGAAACTTGCTCTGTGCCAATTATTTACATTGACCAACAAACCAAAGAACAGTTTATTAGTATTATTTATTACACAGAATTTGAAGAAGATTACCGTAAATTCCTCTAACAATGGCCACAACAGTATGGCTGGGCTCATAACAGAAACATTAAAAATCAATAACATGTTGAGATTTAGTGCCTACAATTTGCTCCCACAAATTATTTAACATATTGATTTCTACATCTGCTAGACCAGACAATTAACACACAACATGTGTTTGTACTTTGTAGTAGTCGTATTATCAAAATACTTTTGTTGAATTAAGAAATATAAAACTAACTAAATATGCTAATGCCATGCATTTGTGTTTATAATACCTTTTAGTTTTACCCAAAATAGCATGTGATGCATCTGACCTGCAAATTATATAGTACTACTGTGACTACTACGTGTATTTCCTCATGTAGGACTCATAATAAATTATGTACTTTAAATGTTTAGGATGTGACTAATGGCAATTATGACAAGTCAAACAGTCATAGTCATCATCAGCAAGTTGTATATATCACTGTAATATCCTAACTTAGAAACACCGCATTCCAAAGCACCAAGGTCCACACGCCTCTTCCTATGTCCATTCAATTTCTTCAATTATTGTCCTTTGCCATTTTTGTGATAGAATTTTTAAAGTCTAAATAAATGTTGTGACTTAGAGTTACAGTAAAACCTTCTTGGGAGATCTGCACGGCAAAACCAGTCTCTCAAGACAGGTGGTCTCTCATAACAGGCTGTACCAAAAATCATGACATCATAATTATGAATATGTACTTGCTTATAAATGGCTACATCTGCTGTGTAAACCAACGTGTTTCCTAATTGACAAGACATCGTGAGTATTCAAATATGTTTTCAAGCTTGGATTTTTGATTTGCTATGACCTGTGTTAACGATAGCGTCATTGACACCACATTTTCAGCGCACATTTTCACAAAATCACAAATGTAGTTCACCAAATAGATTATGATCCATTAGAAGACTTAGATCATTGTACAGAATATTATGTTGTAATTTTAATGATATTAAATATGTAGCATTTAAAGATGAGTGTATAACATAAAGACTGCTAGACCAATGTCAAGTCTCAGTTTAGCATCATTTCTGCTAACAGGTGAAGACAACGATCGCATGAACAATTTGTGTGGTCACCATAGCTTTATGTAGAGACCCGTCCACCCGTCATTTGGATGGGTAAAAATGAATATGGACGGGTAGAAATATCGGTAAAAAATGAAGGAGCAAAAAAGGTCTTCCAAAACCATAGATGTTGTTAGTTATGCCTTGAAAGTGAGTGAAAATGGTGTCACATGTGTGTTTGTAGTCCATTTAGGTAATCAGACACATTTAAAGGTTTGTAAACTGGCTTAACAGTTGACATCCATGTATCCACCAAAACATGTGTGACTGCACAGCAATAATTTTATCCTGCATAAAGCCCATGTGGTCACTGATAGTGTTTGTCAGGTAGTTCATTCATTCACTGCAGATACATTTTAATCAGAAATGATCCGTGCCTAGGAAAACGATCATTCAAGATGAGTGGTCGCTCATGACAGAGGCCATGCAAAACAGGTTCTACCATGTTTACTATTTTCCATGAAGTATTTTGGTTTAGAAACATTTGTCAGATGGCACCACTCTGGGTCTCTGGTCATGTTTAAATGACCGATAAATGAGCACCACATTCAATGATTCAGACCCATTTATTTTGACCAAATCAATGTATAATAATATTAATAGAACCAACATACATAAAAATGGTCAGGGAGACTCCCAATAAGACACTGAATATGTCACTATAACATGGGAGCCACATCTGTGAGTGTAATATTAAAAAATATGTTGTCTCTAAACAGTATATTTTAAGAAAAAAGGCAAATTATTCATAACTATTCCCACTTTTAATTACATGTTATCAGACTCAGTTTGGCCTGTCAATATCAGTGTCATTTTATTGACAACAGATATTATACTAGCTATTTTCCCAGCCTAACAAAACGTTACAATAATAAAATGAGACCTTAAAACATAAATATTTACTGGACATAACAAGGGTACTGTCATTGCTTTGGAAATAAAATGATTAGCAAAACTTTGTTGACCGTGAGTTACTGGCATGTTTGCATGGAAGGGTAGTTTTGTTGCCGTTTTATTCCGTTCGCCAAAGCCAAGGCGATGCATGCATAAGCCACTTCATACAACACTTCAAACCAAGATACAGTCTCTATATTTGGGACAATTCATGTTAGATGTAACAATGGTTGTGTATTACCACACACTGTCATGACAGTGGCTAAGACCTCACCTCAGTAACCAACCACAAAAATGCAGCAACTTATCGGACACTATGCACCACACACAGCTTGAAGTTGATATACCTCGTTGTCGACAACATCGATCTCACAGACGTCTCCATCTTTGTCCGCTATTCCTTACGCGTTTGCTAGCCTTTAATAAACCCATGCGACAGCTACGGTATGAGGGTACATTTTACATTTATAGTTATTATCAGGCAAGTGACACTTACATACCTTCCACGTACCCTGTTTTTGTCGACGATTTACTCGGGCAGGATACACCTCCTATCACGTGACATAATACTATCAGGAAGTGAACGAAAGCCAACAACAAATATTGGTTTTATTGTCGTATTTTGTCAAGGCCTACGGTAGCTTCGATCGGTTCATAGGCTGCTTCCAGATATAGTAGTATGTGTTGATCCATGAATTTATAACGTAAATGATTTAGTTTCAAGTATTTTTTATAAGTGTCTATACTGCAGTCCAGGAGGTGCATGCAGGCAGAAACTGGGGTGTGTTTGAACCGAACCTTAGCTCCCATTTATACTCATAACTCGGTCTAGACTCAGCGAAAACCAGAGTTTTGCTTGAGTTGAGCCAACAGAATTCAGCTTGAATCCCGACCAGATCATAAATGGATGGCTTCAAGGGGTATACTTGGCGTGCAGTTTCTGTGAGCATGTGGGTGATGAAAAACAAAGCTAAATTATGTTAATGGGTTTTAATAATCATTTATTATTGTCAACAAATATATTTATAAAATTATATAAATTTTAAGCATCTTAAATTGTTATGTAAGTCAAACCAATAGCCCTATGCTAGGTTGGGGTACAACAGAAGCATCCCCTGCTGAGGCAACACAATTCCACTTGATCATATTAATAAAAATCATAAGAATATCTTCATTATTTTTTTCATTAAAAAAACATATTAATATATTATCATAAATAACAATTCCATCCAGGTTGTGATCCTAGATGATCCTTCTCCAGTGAGCTTTTTATTATGAATATTGCGGGTAAATCTGCAAAATAGATAAACAAAAATTCACCCATGCATGCAGAACACATGATGCGTGTCAGAATTAGTTACTTTGTCCCAGGCATGCATGAATGAATGCATATATGGTAACATATATTATATATGTATATAATGGATGCAAACTAATAAATAAGGAACACTCTGGAACTTATTTTTAAACATATGCATTTGCAATACTGTACAGCTAGATCAGAATGTGGACTTGGATGAATGGATGAATACTTCTTTACACACGTAGCAGCTAGGACAATTTATATGCCCAAAATAGCAAATAGTTTTTTTTTCATTGGCATTATGCTGCAATATGGCCCATTTTATTCTTTGAATTGTTATATACACTGTATACAGTATATATAAACCAGTTTAAATAATAAAATAGGGTATATTGCAGCATAATGCCAATGTTAAAAAGGCAAAAAAGAATTGTGACAATGGTTATCACCATTGTTAAAAGCTAGTTTTAATAATGACAATGTGGTATATATATATATATATATATATATATATATATATATATATGTATAAAAGTAAAGGTAAGTTCTTGTATATCGCAGTATCCAGTCCTCAGGACCGTTCAAAGCACTTTACACTTTACTTCCCTGACAGACCTGTTCACTCAGACACCATCTCGGCTTCTCTGGGAAGCATCCAGCCATATGCTACAATCATGCGCAAAGGCTGCTCGTACTGGACATTATCCCCACACGTCTATAGTTCTAGGTACTTCATTTATTCAGCTGGAGTGAAATTTTTTTGGAGTCAATTTTTGTAAAAAGGAGTTTTGAAAAATATTGCCTCAAAGGTTTTTTAAAAACCACAGCACAGGTTTTTTTGAACATGTGGGATTCTCTTAAACAATGCAGATTAAGTCCGAAGTTCACCCCTGACCGATTCGGCGATTCTAATTTTAATATATATATATAATATTAATTATTATATATATATATATATAATTATATTTACAGTGTATATATATATATATATATTATATATATCACATTGTCATTATTGAAACTAACTTAACAATTAGGTAATAATGTTGCATTATATCAATAGTGACAAGCCAAATAAAAAAAATTGTGACAATGGTTACCCAGACCACTGACCTGGACACCCTCACCGTGAATGCTTTGTCACGATTTCCCAATGACACCCCACCCACCCTCTAAAGTATGATCACTTATTACTCTTACTCCTACTGTAGTACCTGCTCTCTAGGCAATGGTGTTATCCACTAGATGGCACCACGTGTGCACTTTTGAACAGCAGTTCAGTGTAGACGGTAGTAGGATATGTTTAGGTCATGGGAGAATTACTTTGATAACTACATAACACCTGGGTTACAACGGGGTCGTTCCCATATTGTAGTGAAAAATTAGCATATCTGTGATAATCGTGTCAGTATTTTTCTAAGGTTCATAGGACTTAGGTGCCAAGGTAATTCATATCTGATATAATTATTCATTTTTCTGAGCTAGGCACAACTGAAAACAGCATGTTGATGCCTTTGCCCAATGACAGGAGACTATGGCTGCACAATAATTATGATAATTTCTAAGATTAATTCATGGTCTTGTTCCCAGATTCCACATATAGCATTATATGTAGTGTTGTTTTTGAGTTTCATGTGGGGTCTTATTTCTAAGGTGATTGTGTTTTGCAAATGATAGTGGTAGATTTGTTTTTAAGGTGATTGTATTTCTTGCATTCATTGGAGAATTTATTTCTAAGGTGATTGCATTGCTTAGATTTATTTCTAAATTATTTGTACTGGATATAATGATCTATTTCTAAGGTCATATTGTGTGTTTCATATATTCACTGGTGGATTTATTTCTGAAGTGATTTAATTTCTTGCCTGAATGGATCTTATTTCTGAGACTCCATGTGTTCACATTTCAAAGGTTCTACAGAACTAAAACAACACTGGTCAGTATTGATTATTTATTACTTTTAAAGTTGATACATCACAACGTGACAACGCTACCAAAGTTATGAACATGTTTTACCTGATTCTTCAGTCAGAGTCCAGTAGCAACGCACACACATCCAACTCTGGACACTAACGTCAATAAATATACTAACTTTAAGTAATAATATCAATAAATTAGACTATGAATAATTAAAAATGTCATTGTCATCGATGACACAATACAAACACATTTAGATTGTGACTACTTAAAGTTTAAATGCACATAAAGATGCTATGACAAAACAGCAACGCAGATACGAACAAACAAATAACTGGAAGCAGATTTGCTGATAAAAAACAGTCGAGAAGTGCACAATAAAAGTGAACAGATAGAATGATTACAACTACGGTTGTAGAGATAACAAGACACTCTTAACTACCTTGGAGGTCTAAGGCTGCATTTGATGAGGTGCCGATGGCTACATCATGTGAGAGAAGACTAAGATGGAACAATGTAACACTGTGGTATGTATTAATATATACCAACAATTACTAACGTAATGTTATACGACTGGGTGCAAAACCTATAACAGGAACCACTTATAACACTTATTGTTAATTGAAACAACTGAAGTTGAAGAGATTAAACAATGCTGATGCTAAGTTCTAAACAAGTGACGCTAAACTGCAGAACCTTCCAAAATGACCACATGGTGATGACTCAAACATACATCAAGAACCAGAGAATTATGAGCAACCCCCATCATCCAAGTTACAATTATTATCACTGCCAAGTTAGAATAGAAGAAATTACAACAACATAGAGGCTACCTAATAAAGTCATAAACCTACTGGACTATCTACTTATAAATGTGCATGCACAAGTTTCTGTATGTGTGGCACTGAGCAAGTTTGCTTGTGAATGCATAGCGTGTGTATATGTGTGTCTGCATGCATGTGTAAGCATTCATGTATGTATACATATTATATATGTATACACACATATATATATATATATATATATATATATATATATACATATATAATATGTATACATTGCATGCATGCACACACACGTTTTGTGTAATGGGAAAAACTAATATAACCTGACTGGAAAAAATATCTAAACTAAGTGTTGCTATTTTATTTATCAATGTCACTGAGTTACCGAAAAGATAGTACCCCACTAGTGAAACTGTACTTGAATTATATAACAAGACAAGCGCTACAGAAGGGAATCTCAGAGGTGTCAACAAAGTTAACATAAAGTGGTGGATCAGTCACCACGAACCAGACAAAACCTAAGCAAGTAGAGTGGCAGATTAACATCACATCACGCTAGGCTAAAACAGGGAAGAGAAAATAGAAGCAACCCTTAAACGTGAGCAGACAAACACAATGACGGGGCTGAGTAGCAATGAAGCACCGAAAACCAATGTGGCAACATATTTACGCAAAATGATGATTTCTTTCAGCCATGCTGACCAAACAGCCAATCAGCATTCACTGCTCGGTCAATGCAGACAGTGTTACACTGAACCAATCAGTATTAAAGGCAGTTTGTAGTGAGTCAAGTCAACATCTTCCTGAAGGGACCTCCACTAATAGCAGTCGGAGGTGATGACGTATCTACTCGTAGAATGTTTGTTAATGTCTTATGTACATATGGAGATACACGGAACAACGGTTTCTCGTGAGGCTACTCCTCGACTTAACATTCAATAACGTCTTTTTACAGTTGTACAATTCATCCAGACATTGTTCACCAGGGAGAGCCACCTCTGCCACCAACCTTAATGACTAGAAAACACGGGCAACAGGGGGCTGCTGCCCAGGGGGCATGGGGGGCTGGAGCCCAGGGGGCGAGGGTGACTGGCAGGTTATAACTCACCCCAGTGAAGCAATGAATGGTACCTGAGTATGACCTGCTTGTGGCAGCGGTAATATATGTGGTAACCCTAGAACCTCTGTACTACGACACATAATTGCAGTAGTACATATTAACCAGGGCTCGTTAACCTTGCTTCTGCGTACAGTCCCACTGGAAGGAAGCGTGTATCCCTGGTCTGTTTCACCTCTCTACTGTGACACAATCCCTGGGCTGCTAAACCTGTCATCTGCGTACAAACGTGGCATCCAAGGTCTGCAGAACCTGCCTACTGCGAACAGTCCCACGGTAGTATTCCACCCAGTCTGCTAAACCTCTGTACTATGCACAGTGCCGCCCACTATCCTCTGACCGGTGGCACAGTGCAACGACACTTAGGGCCACTCAGTAACATGGCAGTGATAGTGACTGTGTCAGGGCAGGGCAGGGCTTGGGTGCGGACTCAAGCAATGTTTGTTTTAAGTCTGACGCATCAGTCAGTGATGCTGGGTCACCCACTCCTATGGTTAAGGACACCACCATGAGAGCATTCACCGCACTGTCACAAGGAACGATGAAAATGTGACATAACAAGTCCCTCTGCTTTTGTGCTAGCTAGCTGGTAAATGTACATTGTTTTGAGGAGTTTTGTTTGAATAAGTGAAACAAATATAGATGTAGCTTGAACAGACTGTCAGTCATTGAACTACAAGTATCAGGAGACCTGGATGAGTTCAAGACTGTCAATCATTGAACTACAAGTATCAGTATACCTGGATAAGTTCAAGACTGTCAATCACTGAACTACAAGTATCGGTAGACCTGATAAGTTCAAGACTGTCAACCACTGAACTACAAGTATCAGGAGACCTGGATGAGTTCAAGACTGTCAACCACTGAACTATAAGTATCAGGAGACCTGGATGAGTTCAAGACTGTCAATCACTGAACTACAAGTATCAGGAGACCTGATAAGTTCAAGACTGTCAATCACTGAACTACAAGTATCAGGAGACCTGGATGAGTTCAAGACTGTCAACCACTGAACTATAAGTATCAGTAGACCTGGATAAGTTCAAGACTGTCAATCACTGAACTACAAGTATCAGTAGACCTGATAAGTTCAAGACTGTCAATCACTGAACTACAAGTATCAGGAGACCTGGATGAGTTCAATACTGTCAACCACTGAACTACAAGTATCAGTAGACCTGATAAGTTCAAGACTGTCAATCACTGAACTACAAGTATCAGGAGACCTGGATGAGTTCAAGACTGTCAACCACTGAACTATAAGTATCAGTATACCTGGATGAGTTCAAGATTGACAATCACTGAACTACAAGTATCAGTAGACCTGATAAGTTCAAGACTGTCAACCACTGAACTATAAGTATCAGGAGACCTGGATGAGTTCAAGACTGTCAATCATTGAACTACAAGTATCAGGAGACCTGGATGAGTTCAAGACTGTCAACCACTGAACTATAAGTATCAGGAGACCTGGATGAGTTCAAGACTGTCAATCACTGAACTACAAGTATCAGGAGACATGGATGAGTTCAAGACTGCCAACCACTGAACTACAAGTATCAGGAGACCTGGATGAGTTCA
Source organism: Ridgeia piscesae (assembly GCA_025642075.2). Classification (NCBI taxonomy): domain Eukaryota; kingdom Metazoa; phylum Annelida; class Polychaeta; order Sabellida; family Siboglinidae; genus Ridgeia; species Ridgeia piscesae. The sequence goes on along the minus strand of JAODUO010000016.1, from coordinate 467,576 downwards.
AGACTGCCAATCACTGAACTACAAGTATCAGGAGACCTGGATGAGTTCAAGACTGCCATGCAGGGAGCTGCGACTGCCTCCAGATGAGATGCTACTGCTGGACTGATGCGGGTCTCCCCGGCAGTGGTTACTGTCAAGTGCGAGAGAGGGTGGGAATATCTCAGCAGCGACATGACTGCGGAAAGGCGGGTGGCTGCGCACTGCGGTGCATTCGACCACGCTATACTGGTCGTCGGGAGAGTTCAATATGTCCTCGAGACTGCGTGACTTTCGCCCCTTCTCGAAGTTGCTCAGAGCACCAATGGTGTTGCTTGACTTGGAGTGTCGCATGAGGGCCTGTGTGTTCACTGGAGACCCACACCCATGTCCATCCACGCACGGCTTCTGTGAGCTCACAGTTGGTGCTGCCGTTGTACAAACTGCACTAGCACTGTCTCGTGTGACCTCCATGCCTATCTGGTCGCGTGGTTGTGGCTGTGGTTGTGGTTGCGTTGTCATCGCAGTATCACTGTCAAAGAGAGGGTACGAGGAAAACGCAATGCTGTTCGGCCGCACAAGGCGCTTTGCCTTCGTTTCTGGCGACCGCAGTGTCACCTGCTGGCCGCAGAGAAAGCTATCCAGCGGTAGCGGATGATAGCGGAAGTTTGTCAACGTACTCGAGGTGGATGCGATGTGGTCACGTGACTCTCTGTCCGCCACATTGATACTCAGTGGTCGTTTCGTGCCCGTTGTACTTTTGCTCCCCTGGGTTGACATGCTAGCAGTCCGCCGCGCATGTTCCTCCTTCGTAAAACACGGCACGAAACTGAGCTTGTCCAATGAGGTAGTGGGGAACTGACGTAATGGAATGGTCGGCGACGATGTCTCGATGATGGTGGCGACCCCTGTTGACCACTGCCAGTTGTCGATCGGGTCCTTCCTCGTTGGACTTGGCTGGTTAAAGTTGAGCTTCGCGAGGGCGCTAGTGGGCGACTGGAGGGTGGTGGCAGTGACACCTAGTGGCAGGGGTGGCCGCAGGGAGAAGCGCTTCAACTTGGGCAGGGCCTGTATCGCCCTGGGTAGTCGTGCTACCGGGGTGGGCGGCTGACGTAGTTCATCAATGCACTGTTTCTTGAGTAGACTCGCCTCACAGTCGCTGAGATCCCGCTGCGACCTCAGTCGCTGCTCGTGTTCAATCAGCTGACCCAGGAAGTTGAAGTTGGGCGATATCGTTGGGCGCTTATCCTTCACGTATCTGCAACACACAGAACACTTCTTAACTCCACACCTGTGACCTGTTGCCTAGTAACAAGATCTATCAATTCAAAATGGATGCTGAATGCGTAAAGCATTAAATAATTTTAATCTATATTTTGTGGAAATATCTTTATGAGAAAAAAATGGCATAATTGTTAAAAAAAACTTCTAGATTTAGCTGTCATACAGTACTTGTAATTTATGTCCAAGTTTTTACAAACCACCAAATTACAGCATAATGAGGAAAATGGCATGTCTGAACAGATTACATTTGAGCACATTTTGACAGTTCCACATATCAATTGCATTTGAAATACATTTAATAAATATTGCTGTTTGAAAATTCAGTAGTAATTTAGAAGCCATTGACATACAACTTTCATCCTTCATAGATATACTCTATGTGTGGCAAACTTGCAATGTTCTTCTGTTTCAACAGTAAAATGTCTCATACTTTTTTACATTAGATTTACAGTTGTGTTAACGTCTAACCAAAAAAACAACTTGGCCCTGTCTGAATGGTAAATGTCAATACAAAGGTTGCTCTTGTTTTGCCTAATACATTTACTGTTTTACTTGCACAGTGAGCTACGAGTCTTGGTTATGAGTCACACTCATACAATGAGGCTTTCTACGTTCTGCTTTTCAAACGTTATTTATGTAAAACTAAGCAGCTACACTGGGTACTGAAAAACCAGTCAGAGTGGTGATTTAGGAGAATTCTCACAAGTGACTTGGGAGAAGTCTCACAAGTGACTTGGGAGAAGTCTCACAAGTGACTTGGGAGAAGTCTCACAAGTGACTTGGGAGAAGTCTCACAAGTGACTTGGGAGAATTCTCACAAGTGACTTGGGAGAAGTCTCACAAGTGACTTGGGAGAGGTCTCACAAGTGAGTTGGGAGAAGTCTCACAAGTGACTTGGGAGAAGTCTCACAAGTGACTTGGGAGAAGTCTCACAAGTGACTTGGGAGAAGTCTCACAAGTGACTTGGGAGAAGTCTCACAAGTGTGCTGTCTTCAAGCCACCACCCACCAAAACATTGTGTGACACTTTTATCACTAAAAATGGCTTCGTAACCCACCAGAATCAAATGACATGATTAAGATTATTAAGACAACATGCTATCTACTTTTGTTACCCACAACAACATCGACATCAGTCCCATTGGTGATATGGCATTGTATTAATTTATTTCTATTATTATGATCAAACCACCACCAGCCCTTTTGTAATAATACAATGGAACCTTGACTTAGTCACCTCTGTAATACAGCCACCTCACGATTAAGGTCACATTAGAACAGTCCACATCTATTTGCAGATATAGAATACCATAGGATATTAGTCAAATGATCAATTAACTTCTCTATTCGGGTCACTTTTAACCAGTCCCAAAGGTGACCCTAATACAGAGGTTTCACTGTATACATTTATGGGACTGTGCAAACTTATGCGACTGCCCCCTGGCGGCGCCACTGTCTAGTAGACGTACTTGTAGGCTTCATCTGTTGACATGCCGAGGTGGTGCATGATGTAAGCGATGGCGAGTGTGGGCGAGCGAGAGATGCCAGCCAGACAGTGGATGAGTACGCAGCCGTTCGCCTCCCGTACCTTGTCTGTCAACGTATCAATACGCCAGTAAGTATGATGAGACCACACACTACACTACCACTTATCAGTTGCTGCATATTGTCAACACAGCCGGTTTTATTACCTTTAAATACTTTTGTCAGTTTTTTAGTTTAACACAGTTCATTTATAATAATCTTATATTTATTGTTGTATTTGTTGTCTTAGATTGTATTGTTGTAATTATAAATAACTTCATTATGTCTCTACTTTGAACAACTGTTCATTCGAAAGTGATTTCAAGCATGAATATGGTGTTATATAAATAGTACCAATTATTTAGTACATTCACTTAATCATCAGGTCAAATCGTTCAAAATCGACTCTGATTTGTTCAAAATATTTTTTCTCCAAATCTTAATAAAAATTCCCAATCTGCTTTATATATATATATATATATATATATATACACATATATATAATATATAGACAATTATTTTCATAAAACATTATTGTGGGCAAGAACAAAATGAGAAGTCTGTTCAAACAGACCAGCACTTATAACTGATGTACCTAGAAACTGGAAGGCCTCCTGGAAGAATGGCAGCAGTTTGTCAGCGTAGTTGTCGTTGACTGGAATGCGGAGGAAGTGACCTTCTGAGATGAAGGTCGGCCGGGGACACGTGTTGCTTACGTTCACGATGTGCGTGATGCCTGTTTGCTGCAACCCCAGGTAACGTAAACATGAACTCTACTTCCCTGTCTCCATTACGTAACTACTTGACCGCATTTGCATAAACACTGAACTTTTACTAAAATACATAAATAATATTTAGTTTTTAGCTTACATTGAGTACACCAGATGGCAGCACAAGTGTTACCTTGTACACAGTCAGTTAGTGCAGTGACCACACTACAGGGAGATTGAATGGGACCACTAAGATGAAAGCAGTCACAGACTGTATGCTGTCAATGTAAACATGTGTCACCTGTGAATGGTGGCAATCTTTTGACACATCAGACCTCAGCAGATGAATGTGTCACATCGTCTATGTATGTGTCATACGTCAATGAGAACAAAATCGTAAATCGAGATGACTGCATTAAACCATTAGCATCATTAATTATTAAATCTTTAATAAAAACTCAACATATGATGCTGTTGTATTGAACAAAATATAAATATTTCTTTTTGAACGATAACAGAAATTATGTATTTTATGCAAAATGTCACCAACATTTTTGCTGAGTGACCTTTGACCTACCTGCACAGTCTCCATAGAGAGAGCATCTTTCTGAGATCCAAGGTAGAGATAAGGCAGTATCTTGGTCGGACCAACGTTGGCGACGGGCATACAAGGTTGTGACATAGATGTCAGTGGCGGCACCTTGCTGCCGGTGCTCGAACTATCACCCCCTGGTGTTTTACTGTCACATAATGATGGATGTGCTGCTTGGAATTCAAGAAATCCCCCTGCAAAGAAACAGATCGAGTGGTTAATTTTATCACATGTATGATTGCAAATATGTATGACTGCATCTGTACGTACAACTACATGTATATTATATCACGCATTGTCTTGGCTCTATAGATTAATCTAGAGACCCATCCACCCATCATTTGGATGGGTAAAGTTTGTTTTGGACGGGTAGAATTGAGAAAAAAAATTAATGACAAACAAATTTAAGTGGATGTTAAATGGAATTTGGAAAAAAAAATATATTTCATGCATATGTTGTCAACTATGCCTTGAACATGGGTGACACACTTGTGTAATAGATTGCAAGGATTAGTGCATATTACTGAACACATAATTATAGACTCGTGGGCTGGCTTCCATGTACAGGTTTACTGGGACAATTCTGAACATGCAACATGTCTTCCTGCACAAAGGCCTGGTCGACTCTCAATGAATACCTGGGTAACACAATAGGTAAATGTACACAGAATGAGCAACTCCTGTCTGACAGATAAACCCACTGTGTGTATGTTTCTAAGTACTCATTGACAACCGTGGAGCAGGGGGGTCCACCCTGCACCCAACCAAGCTGAACTCACTAAATCCCCTTAAAAAACCAACGCAATGACAAAACTATTCCAAACATTCTCTCTTTGAAGAGATCCCACTGCAAATACCTTCATTCCGAGAATGTCAAATGCAAATCTACGAGTAATTATATTTAAATGCATTCGAAGGCAAATACATTATATGTACGCACATCTCACCCGCAAGTGGCAATGACTTGTGACTGACTTGTGACTCAATGTTGATGTCACTCTACTTAAAAGTGTACACTGCTGTCTTGTTGACACTGGTACCCTGCCGCGTGACTCACCGCGGGACCTGGCCACAAGTCTCACCTGCTGCACCAGTTCATTGTAATATATGACTGTCAAAAACCTGTCACTCATTCTCTGTGTCATAGCTGTGTTCTCTTTACACAAACTAACAACCACTGCTGGCCAACACTGTCTACATGTGAGTGGGCTTGCACATGCATGTGTGTGCGGTGTGCATGAGCGTGCATGTACATGCATGCATATGTGTTCCAAGTGCCTATAAAAATTTACTTACATACATGTACATGCTCACGGACACTTAGATGATAATCTATACATATGCGCAGTATTTGCAAATAAATAACGTAAAAAATACTGAATGTTTTTTATATTCTGCATTTACTGGAAGATTACAATATTATAAGCCCTCAGTGTTCTTTCTGTACATACATACATACATGTATACATACATGCATGTATACATGCATGTATACATGCATGTATGTAATACTATGTATACATGCATGTATGTACACATGCATGCATGTATACATAGGTTCAACTTACATAACACACACTAGTGCATGAGTGAATGTAATTATGTATCTGTGCATGCATATGTACATACATACATACATACATACATATAAAGTATAACATTACATGTATGTAAGTACACACACATACAATATGGACGTTTCAATGCTTTTGTCGGATGTCTCACTTTGACCTGACAAGTGCACAGTAAAATCATTAAACAATTAAATCTGGGTAAGAAATGAATTAAGGAAGTGCTTGGAGGCAGCCAGGCATATCTGAGCATTCATTGGCCAGGCCACTCACACTCTATCAGCCATTGGAGCACCTAGCTCTATGTGTACTATTACTCATGCATTCTTGCTCTGTGAAGCGAGCACTATTAATAGCGGTCCGATATCCTGCTGGTATTTATACACTTGTACAGAAAGGTTTAGGGACAGCCCCATGGGGACACCAGAAAGGCAGTGGGGACATTCTCTCACATTTAGGGGAGATTTTATTATCAGTTTCTGAAAGGACTCATTGCTACCCAACCAAGCCACAGTTTCGAGCAATTACAACATGACGTAGGCAGACACCCAGTACTGCAACTGTAATTTGGCAGTTATGCATGATTCATGCAATGGCAATGTATAAACTATGAGTCTGCAAAGCAATAAACTGATTTCTTTTTTGTGTCTGGCAAAGATTGGGCACATTAAAAACAACACGTTAATACACATAATCTTGCATCATGTTTGATAAATTTCTGAATAAAAAAATTCTATTGAATGTACGCTGTACAACTGACGCAGGAGTAATATCGGTTGATAGTTTTGTTTATCATTTCAATCGCAATATTTGATTAGATTTAAAAAAAACATACAAATAAAACACAAATATTTGTTGATGTAAATTTAAGCATTTAACCCTTATGTTGAGTTAGATGACATGGCACTGGTATTGAGATATTCATAATCAATATGCCATGTAAACAAGAACGTGACTGACAAATACAAACAAATATGTATATGACAAGTACATGAACCATAACAGAATCTGGACATTAAAATAAAATGCCCTATACTGACCATTACACGTCAACGGCGCCGTCTTCAAAGTAACACTCTTCTGCCTCTGTAACGCTGCGAGACGCGCACTTTTGTTCCAACAGAAGTCTACCTTCGGGTGAAACACTTCTAGAAACATCCGACACTTTGTGACGTGCCGCGTCGACACGGCCACCATCGATGTGGCCAGTGTGCGACTTTCGCTCCGCTCGATGCTCTTCTCGCATCCCTCCATCTTCGACCTCCCTTCTCGCGGCCACTTCGGCATCATGAACAACAATATCACAGTGACTGTGTAAGTGTAACATACGGCTGTACCACACCCAGGCAGTACGGTCCTCGTTGGGTGATATCACCTGATGATGTCAACAAACATGTACATGGTCCGTGTGAGAGACATGGTCCTGTGATGTGTATCCTGTGGAGGTCTGTGTGTCAATGCGCCACACACACATGTGACTGACCGGCCAGTGTCAACAGCTGGTGACTCAGTCTTCAAAGAGAGTACACACACAACAAAGACAGTCCTGATTAGCTCACAGCTGATCTTGATACTGGCACCAATCCAAACCAGCTGGGATCACAGCAGGAAGTGCAGTGCTCTTGTCACAGGCAAGATGACTCATTAAAAATGAGTTTCCATATGAGGCCACGCTACGTGCGTAGTCGCGGGAACGGTGTGCCCGGCTATCTGTGCGATTTCTGGAATTCTCGAGGTGGAAGTCAACAATGTTGTGTGCAATAACAAACCAACCTGCCGGTGGAATGCAAAATGAGACAACACAAGGCGCAGTCAACAGCCCGTTACCGTCACGTGTAAGTTACACCTGTGCAGACGTAAACACGCGAGTACAGAGACTGCGTTCATCAGAGATACCTGCTACCTGTTCTCACGGCCATGACTCATCCACAGTGACCCAGCAAATATAACATCCAGGAAATCAGCAATCAATACAAGCTGCCATGTTTGGTGGTGGTTGTCATCACAAACGTACAAGATGTCTGCCAGTACCAGCTGTAACAACACTGGCTGGTAGCATTGTAAAATCACTGTCAATGATGAGTCCTCTCCACAGCAAGGTTGTCACAGATAATGAATGTCTTTCCTGCTCTGCCAGTCTCCTCAGTGGTGCTTGTTTATCTCGCTGACCTGCTTTCCTTTCTGCTGAACCAGCGGCCTTCCTCCCTTGCTCCCTCTATCAATCCAACCCTTCTTTCCCTACACCCACAGGGAAGTCAATGCTGCCCTTTTAATCCCTCCTGTCTGCTTGTGGTTCAGGCAGCTAATGGCTTGTCTGTGACTGAGTGCTGGCCGTGCATGAATGGTCATGACCCCTCCTCCCCCCACGCCAGCACAATGAACTCAACCGATGAGTCACCATCACGAAGGGCCATTCACACTGAGCATACCTGCTATAGTCTTTTCAAGACGGCCTGTCATACTCAATTAGCCAGTGACTAATACAGTTTGTACTCAACTGCACGTTCTGCATTGGATACTACGAGTGCGTAACTAACCAAAAATCACATGTACCGGTAAACAAATATTTTAACTTGAGCGAGTGTGTGATTATATGCGTGCACTTGCACTTACACTTACTGAATAAAAATAGTATTACATAGCAACACAGCAACATGATAAATTACAACGTCATGGTTACCTGATCACGCAAAAATAGTTGTTAATTTATATACTTCCTGATTTCATAACACCATTATTTATTAAATCAAAACACGTTCTGTTGATTTATGATTTACCTGGAATAAAATACAATACACACTAGTACACACTAGTCATATTTCCAGTAAGTAAAACAAACTGCACTGACATTTTTATTACATTTATAAAAAGTTTTTGGAATGAAAACAAATTATAAAAGTTAATGCAACAAAAACAGGCAAACCTAAAGACAACGAGAGCCTAAGCGTTTCACACACACACAAATTAATATCCATATAAAAAAGGGATAATGAATATATAAGTGGTCTGGCATTACTCATAGAGTGCTCTATCAGATACGGTGAACACAATAAAGAACATGATGCCACAGAGATTACAGAGTTGACAGCTGCAGTTTCCTCTGTCACCCCACTGTCATGGTGATTACCCCCCCCCCCCCGTCACGCCCCTGGGTGGCACAATTGGAAGAAATCAAGACTGATGAAGCAGCTGGTATAAAGATGAGTCAGAGGCGAGTACAAAGACAGACCACTGTCACCAGCATCTGTTGGGACACGTGTGACCAGAGCTAGGGTGACTGGGCAGTTGGAAGCTGCTGCTGCTACAGTTCAGTTGTTCTACCTATCGCCCATTGTTATCACGTCCATTGTTATCACGTCTGTGCCAATGTTTTATTCAGTTTTTATCAAACCATCACACAGATCATTTAATCAATTGATATGGTGTCTACCGTATTGACTGTGACATGTTGCCTCATTATCAAGTGTAAATGTTTTATTTAGATTGCATAAAATCATTGGACACAGTATTGAAATAATGTCGTTTTTTTATAGCATAGACTATGACTTGCAACCTTATTTGTACAAATATTTTATAATGTCTTCAAATTATTTAACAATTATTTATAGGCAAGTGGACATCAGCTCCAAAAAAAATACTGTTACACTAAACCTAAGTTATTATAAAAAAAATTACAACAAAAGTTGGTTGTAAATCTTGTAATATTTTCAATTACATATATTTATTATTATTATTAATAGACTTAATGTTATAATATTTAAAGGTCACAGGAACCATGCTTTTAACAAATGATTACACAGTGTATTTATGACAGTGAAATTAACTTAAGTCATTATTTATTTTAGGAATGTGCTTCAAACATCCTTGTATGACGGATGGGCCACGGAGCCGTGTTACACACGCATCTAGCAGTAAATGGTCCAATCTATTGATTTCACAAAATTAGCAGCTAACACTTTAATTCATGTACAAAACACAATTTGTATTAACTAAAACCTATTGATCACAATATAAAACTTCTGTGCATTTCTGTCACACATTGTTGCATGTGCTTACAATGTCTGAGTAACAGTTTATTCAGGAGATATTCACGCACCAAGCTCGTGTGTGCACCAGGGAGGTAGACAGTGGGTGCTGCAGGGCCCAGAATAAGCTGGATGTAGGGTGAAAATAGCATCTGGGGGAGATAAAGGAGTATTTATGTTCAACCAAAAGGAAGCTGGCCGGGCAGTAGGGGGCAGGAGGACTGCAACCTCAACACTTAGCAGCTTAGGAAAAGATGTAGACAACAAACTGAAGATGTCAACAAAAGTGAAGGATTGACCACTATTGAACAAATTGTAATATCTATCAGACAGGTGAAGAATTTGGAAGAAAATGCGAAGAGACAAACAGCCTAATTGAATCTGCGGTTACTCATTATCCACTCGTTATCCCATGGAGTAAACAAAATGAAACATCACCATCGAATACTTATAATATATCATATCTGCTAAGTTATGCAATGCAAATTAACTTTTCCGTAACCCTATATGGGCATGTGTTAGTGTGCAAGCAAGCATGCACGGATGTATGCATACAATATCATTATCATATAACATACTTTTGGACACTAAATGAGTGTTTTCTGTAAGGCTATGCGCTGCTATATTTACATTTGCCGTGCTTCAGGCAAGTGCTACACCATAAACCACTGGGAAACTACAGACAGTGGGAGTCGCTCGCACTATTCACTGTGGTCATATATTATTGATGTATTAAGTACGACCCATTGAGACTACCCTTCTGTCAGTCACTATCATACTCTGATGACATCCCATTCATTCATGTAATAACATCTGACATAAACCGTAGAGAACAGCATCGCAATCACAGACTAAATTTTCCGAGAAAACACAAAATGTACACTTTTCTGAATAAAACACAAAATGTACACACCTATAAATCTACTATTTGTGGCTAGGACTATAATTTTTATATAAACTGGTATTCAGAAATGCAAAATGTGGAATATTACCTCATTAATTTAACAGGGTAGAAACAAGACCCCATATGCATGCATAAGCACCTAATTATCATATTAGATGTTTCCTGCAGGATATTGTTAATTATTAAATGCTATGGGGGTGTGGTGTGTGGTCATTCTTACATTTTCCCACGATCCATGAGTCATCAGAGCAGGTCCACAAACAAAAGGCTAGCAGGATGCATGACATCACATGGGGGTCACATGACATGTCTTTCACAGTATCTTGTATACACAGACCACTGCAAAGTTAGTTCATACCTGAAATTTTTCATGCCCAAGCATCCTCAAATTCTCACACATACTATATCTATATATCTCATAATTATATATCCCCTTATTAGTTGGGCATCAGTCAGCTGCAAAACAGCGGCACTGGTTAGAGCTTTGCCAGGCTTAAAAAATACATTTCTAACACATGTGAAGAACGTTTAAGATATAACTTACCATTTGTAATTATATAATTTTTTTTATTAAGTCAGTTACCAAACAAAAACAATTCTGCACATCTGAGGATTTAATATTTATTAATCAAGTTTAACAGCTTAGACATTATCATCTAAAACACTTCCTAAACCAACATTTCCATAAAAAGGACCACCCAGACAATACCCATTGCACTGTGGTTGCAAAATTGCCTTTAAATGTTTCCTATTTTCAACGACCCCATCCCTCCTACCACGGCCACCGTCTGCCTATAACATGATCCAGTCAATCCCTCAGAACCCCTTAAAATAGCTGCCAGAGGGTGTGAGAACGTATGAAGTGGTTTCAGTGCAGAGATTGTTAATGACAGTTTAGGTGCAATATGTTGTCATCTGTTTGGCTTCTGTGACCACAGGTTACAGTTCCCGGGAAATGGGAGTCAGCAACTTGGGAGTGACTGGTCAAAGGCTGGCCCGGCGTGACCGCGCCCGTGACAGTCATCATGACAGTCACAATGACGTCACTCTTATTCACCCTCATTCTGTGGCAGATGGGTTGGTTGGGGGGAGGGGTAATTGCAAAATGGAGCCTGATTAATCGGCTGGTGCCTATGACAACACAATTAGAGGAGACAGCATGTGTCACCCTGTTGTGCATATCCAGTCACATGTCCCCAACACCCTCCAGACACCCCCGAGTCACCGCCTGGAAAGACAAACTACAGCCCAATGCCGCTGTCATATCTAGAATATGGACCCCCATTGAAAATGGACCTCGGGTCCATATTCTCTATAGAAATAGAATATGGACCCACCCCATATAATTTTGACCCAGGTGGGATCCATATTCTATAGGGGTCCCTGTCCTATATGTCTCATAGAATATGGGCCCTGGGATTGGGTCCACGATCCATGGGTTTGACAACAGGGACCAGAGTATTTATAACCTTTTGCTCATACAAGACATTCAGATGTCAGTGACACAACAGTTCACGTAGAATACCACGACTGCAGATAGACATTAGATGACTTTATTCACTTGCGATAACATAACTACACACGGTGAAAGAACACAATTACGTTCACCCAGTGGCATGACAACGTTCACATGCAGTGTGGTACCATTACTGTGAACCAGTACCAACTGCACCGATCTGATGCTGTCTGCAACAGTGCAGTCTCAACCAGTTCTGACCGCATTCTGTCACAGTTTCTGTGTAACCTGTGTGGTCACAACGCGTCACGCCAAGAGGACATCACTGCAATCTGAGCCAGCGACTGACTCTCTACAGTGAATGCAGCCAGTCGTAGCATCAGGTACATTGCAACTGTTGCTTCCTGGCCAGATACAGATCTATCTTTTTACTCCCCACCCCATCACCCCCGACCTCTGATCACAGGTCATTGTCATCCTATCAGGTACTAAGGATGTGTCACTGTTGCTTCATAAAAAGGCACCTGGGTGACTCTATTAAACTAGATAGAGCCTATGAGGGCATTCAGTGATGTGTACAAAGGGTAAATAGGGGTGTCTTACCTACCCAATGGCCAGCATGAACTGGCATGCACCCAATGAAGGGCCCAGGATAGAGTCCAAAGATGGAAGTGATATAAGTGGACGTGATTCATCAGCTGGTATGCACCAATATAACTGTCTACAGCACTGGTTGCTTGTATAACCCTGGCTGTCCTCACCTTACACACTTAGTGCAGTCTCAGGTGAGTGCCTTCAGAGACCACAAGTGGGGTAGAGACTGTCACAGTCTCTGATGGGATTCAGTAATTAACCTCTCTTCATGAATTACCTTTATGAAGGAGCCAATTTGAACCAACCAACATTAACCATCCAATATGAACCAATTCAATTAAATGAGATGAAGTGTACCCCATGAAATGCAATATAAAATAATATATTAATAATATATATTTACATGTTCACAGTGTGACTCAGTTCAATGTACTGGGATTTTTACAACTGCTCTAAAATGCTTAAGACATACTTACCAATATTACAGCTATTAAAAAATTCCAATTAAGGTTGAGATGAGCATTGAAATCTGACTATAAAAATAAAACAAATCTGACTATAAAATAAAACTACTCTTAAGGGTTTATTATACAAAACTTTGCAGACAACCCTTAGCTCACAGGAACTATAAAATACTATATAACCTCATACATGTACACAAGTATAATAAACTATGCTTGACACGGATATGCAGATTGCATGACTTAGTAATTATATGCATATAAACCGACAGTCCCACTGAAAGAAAAATAATTAAAAACAGACAAGTAAATAGAAAATGTGCTGGTGTTTAGACACGATCTGAAGATGATTCATCATGCGGTATGTGAAGCCTGTCTTAGGACTCAGTAAGTAAGGCCTGCCACCTCTGACAACTCATCATAGACTCAGTGAAGTGCACTGGTAGAACACAGTACTGAGTCACCTCACAGGGCAATGCCAAACTTTGTCCTACGGTGTCAACTTCGGGTGGTGTCCATATCTGCCCGGCCTCCTATCCAGCTATCACTTTCCACTGTCAACAACAAAAATGACCTTTCCCAGGCTGTGCCACGACGTACCAAGTCTCAGGTCAAATCTGAATCATCGAATTGGATCTGATCCCAAAATTGTGAATTTAAACTGAACCAAATTGTAAAAAACACACAAAGAAGACACACATTAAATGGGAACATATTCATGGAAACTGAGAACAATTTGACTGATTGAAAACAAAACATTGATTAACTATTTTTTTACATTTTACAAAGTTACATGTTTAAACAATAAAAAATCAAGAAAACAGGCTTGAATTTATTTACTTAAAGTTGAGTTCTACTATGTCCGACTCACAATTAAGGTCAATAAACATCGTCAACGCTTCAGATATGAGATACTTCTTCCTTCTCATCATGATGCAACATCTCTAAGTCACCCTGTCACTCCTGTGTTCTGGGTCAATCGGGACAAACTAGTCGCATTTTGCTCTTCGCTGAACTTAATCGCAGTTATTCTAAGATTGTCGGTGGATTGCTCCTATTTTAATCTAAGCACTGCAAAGACTACTGATAGTGCAACGTTTTTTTGTCACATACTTAGACGAAGATAAGAAACCCCAAAATGAACCTGAGTCGTGAATCACTTGTACGACTCTCACTCATTTTTGCTTTACATATACAAGATTTTATATCTTTCATTTCATTCTTAATCCTTAGAAAACAACTGTAAAATATCTGCTATTATCAACACGGAAACATATTAGTTATACCGATCCAATAACTAAATATGCATACTGAAACAAAATCACACATATTATATTACTATTCCTACACATCATACTCACTGAATCATAGATTTATTTATCTTATAAAACAGCATCCAGGCCAGTAGATGTCATTATGATACATCTTGGATGTGATGACTCGTGGTATAAAGTTGATCAGGATGCATGGGGCAACATTAAAGTTAGATTCGGCTCGTTTTTCCGGAAAGTGCACCCTGGTTCAATGCGGTAAGAACCACAAAGTCATGTGTCATAACCGCAACCACCAAGTTACTCGATTAAATGGCGAACCAGTTCCCTTAGGTCAAAGAAAGGGTAAACGGGTACTCAGACTGTATTATGTAAACACAACCTTTTCCTAATTTTATTTTCACAAATTAATTTATGTACACAAAATAAACGAGTGGTGTGGGAACTGCCGAATAAAGGAATTGTGGGTAACTTTTGGAGATATTTGAATACTGCAATATATCAGGGAATAGGGAATTCCCAGGAAACATTTCCCAAAAGCAAAACTGTTGTGTGATGCTATCATTCAGCCTTGGATGTACTCGAGTCCCAAAATAATGAATCCATTAATAATGCTGGCTGATGTTGCCAATGATTGTTGACTTTAGGTCAGTAAACAAGTAAATGTATAAAGTGATATTAAAAAGCATGTTCAGTTTGTGTTGTTTTATGTGGAACAAGTGGTGTACGCCATCTGTTTGCCAAGTATAAATAGATCAGTGTATTATTGCCAATACCAATGCAAGTTAAATTTACTACCAACATGCACTTATTACCAACTACAGCGATGCATAGATATTTTGATGTATTACAATTGTTAAAGTTTCACCCGAGAACTTCGTGAAGGGTTTACATCCGAGTGACATACACATGTATCACACCACCTGGCGAGCAAAGGAAGAACTGTTGCTGATGAAGATACTCAAACTAGTCGAACTACCATAACGAGATGCAATAAAACCACAAAAATTAAATAATTTTAAACAAAAACAACACTTCTGCGGATAAAATATTGCAGCATCGTAATTATTTTGAGACAATACAACAATTTGTAGCACAGGAAATATCTACATGTTAGCGTTTTTATCTAGGTGCACCTGCATAGTTTGTCACTTGTATTCTCAGCCTGTGACTCACGAAATGTTTGGTCAGTGACACAGACTTAATGCACATGCTGCAAGCACTTGTATATGTCACACTGTGAGTAGACCATTCATATGGCGTCGTTATTATGTGTATGAATATGTAAACATGTAGATGTAAATTATATTAGCATGAACACCAGTATCGGCCAACCTTAGGCACTAAACAAAAACTGTTATGACATAGTGTTTAAATGACATGACACAGGACATCACTGATTCAGATGTGTGTCATCCCTATTTTTATAACTTTCCTTTAACTCTTTCTTTTTTCGATAACATTTCTATGGACCCAATTAACCTACACATGAATGCGTTGGAGCGTTACATGCAGAGAAATGAATTATCATGATAATACACAAACGTTAGTTCTAAATATAAGGTGCAAGGAACACTTTTAGTGAGATTAAAGAGGTCCTTAAGCCAACCATGAACACCCGCATGCTAACACAGGAGATATTCGTTAAAGAGCTCTTAGTTGCCATGGGGACAGTGATGTGTCACAAATGCAGGAAGTCAAGGAGCACCTTGCCTCCATTATCTCTAATTCCACACCAGCTCAGACGCGTTTCTGTGGTGTGTCATATCATAAATAGTCAGTTCCATTGTGTGAAATCAGACATGACACACCGTCATAGAATTCTCTTGTTACTCAAAGTTCTCAGTCTGAAGTATTTATATTTGCAGATTTCCAGCATTCTGTTAGCACGACTCACTCATGTATCCAGTACATTTTAGTAGGAACTAAAAGTGAGCAAGGTATTCTAAATTGTGCTTACAATGGTTATGGAAATGTTTTTGCCCTGTAAATTATTAGTAAATTGTGTAGCTACAAGTACAACCATCGCCATATTGCTTAATGCCTTTGTTGCATTTCATACAGATGTGATAACAGTTCAGCTACATATATATATATCTTCCTGGGGAGATGGGCGGTCAACCGTGACCATGTGCAGATTCTTCCACCGTGGTGATCAGTCAACCATGACCAAGCTAAGAGTCTCCATGGAAGCAGTCGATCAATCGTGACTATGCCCAGAATCTCTAGGGCAGAGTAGTCATTCAACCATGACCACGCCCAGATGACTAGTCAACCGTGATCAAGCTACGACTCACCTTGAAGGAGTTCTATCCTGAAGAAGACAGAGACGAGCTTGTGAAGGAGGACACTGAGGAAGCAGTCGGGAGAGAGGACGAGGGGGTCCGAGGTGCACTGGTCGTAGACGATGATGCGACTGCGAGGAACCAACTTGTAGTGATGACACGCTTGACTTAACAGTTCCGTCACCATCACCTGAAGACAGACCAACACACAACATCTGTAATCATACCACTATCACACGTGATGAGCAATCCACCCATTAACACAACTACCCCGGTAGTAAAAGTTCCCATCTTCAGGATGGCAATTGGTATACATGTACATGTACACGCAAGACAATTTCCCCGCAATATTCATAAATTATGTAAACTTGCAATGCAAATTTGAAGTTCTTGTCACCAACTGATTCGCTAACCTGGTTATTGTAAATGTAGTCTATTCACTCAATGAAATATTAAGGATTTTTTTTAAACATCAGCAACTTAAGAAGATAAAATCTGGAGAAATCAAGAGATTCACAGAATTACTTGAGTGCCTCATGCGTCATGCCTCATGCATGGGCACGCATGCATCACATAAAACTGTGTTATCCTGTAAGGTCTTTATACGTCTGATATGGCAGTGTAATGTTCCTCTCAATGCTGGCTTCATGCACTGACACAGTAACAAGTCAACTGTTATTAGGGATGAGAAGTTGCTGTTATCACTCATATCTTTCTTATCTCAAGAATGTGACTCAGAGAATGCAGCACTGAATGTAGTTTACAACAGTGTGTATTATGTACAGGTTTTATTATACAATAAGACTTCTTTCTTCTTTATTAATCACATCCTGCTGTAAGACTGCAATGAGATATGTTTGATGGTAGATTGTGTGAGACAGTACCCACTGTGTAGCAGTGTTAGGAGAGAGACCATCACATAGAATTTCTATTATAGTATTAGTGACTGGAGAATACATGACTGACCACATTGAAGGAGTGACTTTACTTAATGACCTCCTGAATGAGTGACTCTATTTGCTTTAATGATGACCTCACTGAATGAGTGGCTTTATCTGTTTTAATGAATGACCTCACTGAATGAGTGGCTTTATTTGTTTTAATGATGACCTCACTGAATGAGTGGCTTTATCTGTTTTAATGGATGACCTCACAGAATGAGTGGCTGTATCTGTTTTAATGATGACCTCACCGAATGAGTGGCTTTATCTGTTTTAATAAATGACCTCATTGAATGAGTTGCTTTATCTATTTTAATGAATGACCTACCTCACTGAATGAGTGGCTTTATCTATTTTAATGAATGACCTCACTGAATGAGTGGCTTTATTTGTTTTAATGAATGACCTCACTGAATGAGTGACTATTTGTTTTAATGAATGACCTCACCAAATGAGTGACAATTTGAATTAAGGAATGACCTCACTTAAGGAGTGACTTTAACTGACAAATGATCTCACTGAATTGCTGACTACATTGAATGTACCAAATGAACGACTTCACTGGATAAATGATTTTACCCGATGAATTATCTTACTTAATTAAATGAACTAAATCAATAATTTCACTAAACAAAAGAAAAACTTATAGTTGCAAACTATTTACTTTACAAATATGACACAAAGTGGACAGAGTTGGCTCAAACTTGGCACTATACAAACCACAGATACAAGTTTAAAAACTCAAAGAGTCGGCAGAAAAAGAGCCAAAAACAGCCATTGTATTGGTTGGGCTAAACCAAGCAGGCTCCCTACTGTGGCAGTAGATGCCAGCGAAAGGAGATGCAAGAAGAGGTGGATGAAGAGACAAGCGTGGTGAGATAGCATCACGGAAGCAGTGACAGCTCAGTTTTGAGATTCTGCAGAGAAAGCCAAACAGGACAAAGGTGACGAACCTTCACAAAACTTGTCACCAACATAACAAACGACTGAAACGTGCAAGTGGTAAATGTATAAGTCATATTAAACAACCATCGAAGCTTATAAAGCAGCCGATGCAGACAGGGGAAGCGTCACACCACGCTTATCTCGAGGCCAATGAGACAGGGAGGATTTGCAGCGGCCATAAAGCATCAGTTATCAAGCATCAACCGCACGAGTGTGACTACTGATTCTCTAGGCAATTGTATCGCAGCCGCCTAGAGATGGCAGCCGGGAGCGTCACTGGTGCCAGTGACGTGTTTAGACGCGAGGTTTGGGGCTAATCCCGGCTATCTGCGACAATGCGACGCCACCGTTCCTTAATATGCACGCTCAATGTGTCTGCCGAGATGTCAGCAGTCACATGACCCATAGGTGAGTAAGACAAAGGTCTGATTAATAATTGCAGGCGCCAACCACTGAGGATATTGGCGTAATTTTATTAACATTACTATTATCATTTCGATATCTAGTCATTTTGAGATCGACCATAATGAACCCACATTTATCAGAACTTTACTGCGATCGATCAAGTGTTTCTGCAGGTCTGCTTTTATCATGCCCTGACAACCTGTTGAGTTTACGTTTGTTTGGCTGTTATACTACTACAATGTACTAGTCTACTGGTCTTTTCAAACACCTCAATTGCCACGCCATTCATTCCGTCTGCTGTTACCATCATGCCACTCGTGTGTACACTAATCCATTGTTAGGGCGAGTCTCCTGTGGGCTGTCATTTACAGACAACAGTGACTAATATCATGACAACAGTCGTGACTGACTGCTGTTCAGTGTCATCATGGAAACAAACATACAGTTTGACCATCAACACTGCTGCCATTGTATCATTTTTAGTACAGTTCCATTTGTACAAATGAAATGATAAAATTATAATCTACAATGACGTTCTTGAGTTATATTTGGAAAATATCAAATCAAATCATGCCCTAAGATTCATTGTATCAAACCTGCTTTTAATGTCTAGTTATTTTGTTGTTTACTGTTACACTACTATATATATATATATATATATATATATATATATATATATATATATATGTGTGTGTGTGTGTGTGTGTGTGTACGACTGTATATATATAATGTTATATGTATTAATTTGTTTAAATTTTACATGTTGTCTAATTTATTTGGTTTATAATTTTGCTATCTTAATCTCATTTATATATCTATATTTTTATACGAGATTTCATAGTCACAAATACTAAACAACTTCTATCAAGCTGAATTTGCATTTATATAACTAAAATTTTATTTTATTTGTTTATACATAACTTACATGTATGTACACACCCGTGAACGGGACAGCCGTCCCAGATTATTATATTGTTTTATAAACATAAACACCATTGAACAGGGTCATACCCTGGATATCAATGTTTAAAAAAGTTCATTACAATTATAATTATTAGCCATTTTATATTCCAGTTGGGCAGGCACATTCACACATCTGTCTTTTGCTGTCATTTTTACAAGCTTCTCTTGGTGTCATATTTGGAAGTACCGAGACTAACTGTTGCCCGAAGCAAAGATGTGAAAATCTCAGATGGATGCATCATCATTTAGACAAGGTCTCACACTGAATCCGCTAATTAATCACCATGGGAGTGATTTATCAATCACACTAATTGCTTGTATTACTCCCCACTGGAAAGGCATGAAGACAATCACTTCCAGGAAATTAGCATTGCCACCACCATTTAGACTAATTGATTAGTCACAGCCATCATGGTTGGTGACACTGTAATGGGTACCAGGGTCCAGTTATTGATCATTACAAAATTGGACATTAAATGAGCTCAGGTCTTTATGTGGGGAAACATTTTTGCCAGCCCAAAAATATCCTGGTAAATATGTATGGGTAAATAAACAAGCGCTATTCAATCCAGACATTTATAAAATATGTCCAGAAATATGTACTGCAACACCCTTTTTCAAGGCATAATTGATAATACAATTGGAAAAATTATTTTTGTTGCTCCTCAAATTTTTCCCCATCCAAGCATACATTTGTCCATCCTAAACAAACTTTACTCATCCAAATGATGCATGTCTGGCCTCTATATAATCCATGTAGCAGATCATAGGGGGGTCATCACAGAAAAAGTTATTTATGCCAATGCCACAGTGGTGCCCTCCAGGAAGAGGTTTACCATTCGTATGGTATATTGTGCAAGCAGTAACTAGCTATAATGAACTAAACATGTGGTTTTTTTATTACATCAACAAATGTTAGATCAGAAGGTTAATGGTGGAAGGAAGTGAAATAAAAGAGAAAGACAATCGTTAGACAGAGGTGAGTGGACCTAGACATCTCGTGACAATAACCCCACAAAGTTTATAAAGGTACACTGGCAGATACAAATACTGGATGTCTTGTTTATTTAAATAAAAATATTGACTTTGCGCAATATGTTTTAGACATCGAGGCCTAGGTAGCAAGATTTTAAGCTTCTGTAATCCTCGGTTGAATAGGATTCACCTCTGTCAATGACACAGACCGTCACGACCCATAAATTGCACAACATGCCATGTCGTGACAACTTAAACTGATGCAACACAAAACTGGCCATCGCATTCAATTATAGTTGCAAAAACATGTGCTGCATGACAACGATTATCCATGATATGACGACTCAGTGACGTCACTGGCGTTAGTTCTTTATAATCAAGTATGACTGAACTGTAAACAGTGTTGTCAGTCATGACATCACACTGTTAAGTTTGTTTTCACAACAAAATAGTCTTTCTTAAGTCTGGAGTCTGCCAGAAAAACAACATTGCCACCGCAGCATTGAAGAGTTTTTCTGAGCAGAATGACCCATTTCTACAAAGTGCCGCCTTTGTAAAAAAATACAGCACTACATAAGTGTGTATTTCTTTCTCCAAAACAAGGTGCAGTGCCCAAGAAACAGGTCACTGGTACCACAGGGAGACTACATAGGCTGCCTAAATGAGTCAGTGATATATGACATGTGAGTTGAGTGTAGAGTTTTATTTCAGATGTTGTGGAATTGTTGGCCATCATGTTTCCCGCCCTCTGCAGAGGGTTCAGTTAGATGTGAGTGTAACAAGAGCTCAGCCTTATTACCCCTCCCCGTTTCTGATTCCTGAACGTAGCATTGTTTTAGGGGTGTTTACTTAAGACACATTTCAGGATTTAGCACGCTCGGTCATTCATATTCATTACATACTACATACTGTAAATGTAACATACAAGGAATTAACCAGTGTAAATGTCCTCACACCACATCCCTGTTTTAATATTACTACTGGTAAATCACATACACCTATAGGCTGCTAGCCGTGCAACCTCCAGTTGATATGTACTGTTACCACCACCACAACCACACACCACCAACCACCACCACAACCACCACCACCACCACCACCATCACAACCACCATCACAACCACCATCACAACCACCACCACAACCACAACCACCACCATCACAACCACAACCACCACAACCACCACCACAACCACCACCACCACCATCACAACCACCACCACCACCACAACTACCACCATCACAACCACCACCACCACCATTACAACCACCACCACCACCACCACCATTGTTTGGGCAAAGGCTTCAGCATGCTCTTTCCAGTTTCCAGATCTGCCTGTCTTGCATCATCCTCTGGTGTCCTTCCAGTACTCGTTGTGTTTGCTTCTGTCACATTGAGTCTTCCTCTTGATCACTTTCCTTTGTCTTTGTAAGGTTTCATGACGTCCATCCATTATCTTGTGTTCTACTGGACTGATGTGACCTATCCTGGTCTACTTCTGGCTTCTGACTTGTTCAGTCACTTCTATGATTAACCTGTCTTTTCTCTTATCCAGATGCTTGTTTTTCTGTCCCAGTAAGTTATGTTTCACATGGACACAGTCTACCATAATTTATTATAATTATTAGCAAATTACCAATAACACTTTTGAGTGATAAATAGTTGATGTTTTTTTAAAATAAATATTTAACAATTTTACATCCTTATTACATTAAGAAAGCTGAGTATTCTTTGACTGAATTTAGCGGATGTCATTACTTCAACTTTATGAATATCTAAAACACTACAAAAAAACAAAATGGACAAGAGAGATGGAACAGATCTAATGTCAGATATCTTGGTAAGAAATATATGAAAATGCCAAATGATGAACAAAGAATGAATTTATAAATAGTGAGCTATTTTTTTACAATACTTGATTTACTCCAGGGGATTGTGCCAAAAAAACAGGAAAAACAATTGATTCTTAGAGTGTATCAATTATTAGCATATGTCGTAATGCCAGACAGAGGTATACCTGGGTAACTGCCATCTAGAGGGTTAGTCAGATAGTGCTGCCACCTAGTGAATGTGGCACACACTGGTAGTACCTGACTTCATCTCTCTTAGCAGCACCATAGGCTTACCAAGATAACTGAGCTGTAAATCAATTATATGAAACAGTTATGAAAATTGGCACACTGATGCCTGAGATATAACCAGTTTTGGACGTTGAATAATTTACTGTTAAATATTATAAATATGGCCCCAGGTGCAACCTTTTTGTCTGATTTATTACTATTTTAATACTTTTTAAGTACACCAATATATTAAACAGCAGCTGCCTTCTGCATTAAAACATAATTCTGCCCATCATATCTGTTTTGTGGCTCAACCACACCATACTTTGACAACGACACAACAGCCATCATTAGCAAATATAATGACGTGCAAACAACAGCACTAAACACCCGTATTGTCACCAAGTCCAAATGTCACACTGCAGTCTACCAAACACCATTAGTTTGTCACTTAGTAAGT
Source organism: Ridgeia piscesae (assembly GCA_025642075.2). Classification (NCBI taxonomy): domain Eukaryota; kingdom Metazoa; phylum Annelida; class Polychaeta; order Sabellida; family Siboglinidae; genus Ridgeia; species Ridgeia piscesae. The sequence continues at coordinate 444,174 of JAODUO010000016.1, read as the reverse complement.
AGTTGTACATGCAACACTGATACAAAATAATTTAATATGTTACAGTGATGATTACGACGTTAAACAAAATTAACAGACCTGGCTAGGCTAAAGGTGTGACTGTCCCATATATAAACACATAATTCACTGCCACAGCCTTGGCTTAGTGCATTGGCTTTGTGAATTGTGACACTAGAGTTGTCAACAAACAACTCGAAAGTCTTTTAGCAACTAATCACATGTGCTGATAGCTATTTCGAATGTAACTTTCTGCATGTATACAACTTTGAAAGACTTAGCAACTAATCAAATGTTCTGATAGTTATTTCTAACTCAACTTTCTATACATTATATAGTAATACAACTCAAAAGTCTTTTAGCAACTAATAAAATTTGTATATAAAAAATACTATATAATTTTATATACAATTCGAAAGTCTTTTAGCAACTAATCAAATGTGGTGACAGTTATTTAAAACTCAACTTTCTGTATATGTGTGTATTCCGAGAACGTTGAGTCAATTTCTACTGCATATAGAAAGAGAATTATTTAATGTAAATTAAAATTTTAATTTGTATATAGTGCAATATCCAATCCTTAGGATTGCTCAAAGGACTCGATACTATACTGCATGGCAGACCTGTTCAATTGAACACCGTCTGGGAATTTATGTATGAAATAACATGGCATTTGTGCATGTATGCTGGTGTGTTGGCATACACCCTTAAAAGGATTAGCTAAAGGTCTAGAGCTAAATGTTTTATAAGCATGTCTGAAATAAAAATATACTGTCTGACATAAGTTATTATATACCACAGGGAGACACTAACAGCTTGGTTGCCTCCCCACAGCACAAGAAAACTCTGTAAACGCATACTTGTACTACAGGTAGACATCATTTAAATGGTCTACTCAGAAATACAGAGCAACGACAGTTATACACCACTGTATATGGAAGTGCTTTAGCAGTCTGCTTGTAAGCCCAAATATGCTACAGTAATGTGTGTCACATCTAAATACAATCAGTGTTTCTTTATAGTTTACGTAACGCTTTCTTGGGTCTACTCAAGTCAACAAATATACTTGTCTTAGATGCACATTTCCACAATTACCTCAAACCAACTTATGACTGGTGGAATCAATAACACCATATTCTTAACATTATTAATGACATGATAAAAATATGCAATAGAAATTAGACTTTGTATATATAATTCTTTCTTTTTTAAAGTTATTTATTTATTAACTTAATCAACAAATTTATTTTTATTGTTACTGTAGCTATTTATATTTCTAACTTATTTACTTACAAAAGATATGTACTGCTTCCCACCTGTGTACCTATTACCTTATAGTTATCTACATTCCAGCCACATGGTGGCTCCACCTAGTGATCAACCAGCAACTTACCTTCCCTTGCTGAAGTCTGCGTTTGACCAGCTTTGAGCAGCACACGTTGACAGAGTCGACTATGTGACACGAGTTGTACTCCAGAAATGACCGGCTGTCAATAACCAGCACCTGAAACCATCAGGCCCATTGACACACACTTGCAGGAAGCTCACTGTCATTACGTCTTGGCAACTGGTAACTTATTTTGAAGTGTTATCAGTACAAACTATAATTTATTATGACCATTAATTTCATAATTTGTCAAAGTTTTGCATTGACATTAATGATATTTTTATACGTGTGACTTTTATTTAATTGGGAAATAGCTAATGACTAATGAGATCAAAAGGTTATCACCCCCCCCCCCAACATGTTTAACATATTCCTCAAGTGGATGGAACAACATTAATTACAACTATAGATCTTTTGATGCAAAATACAATTGAAGAAACAGGCAAAGCTTACAAGTGTGAAAAACTTAAAATATTTCCAAACTAGACCAGATCACAAGGAAATCAATGCATGTAGAATTAGAATAGGAAATTATCAAAATGAAATCAAACAATCTGGAATTTATCAGATAATTAATTTATACCCAAATATTTTAATTGTAGAGTCACTTTTTGTATGTTTTCATGTATTTTTATTTATAGATATTTATTTGAGAGCATTCATTGGTAACACCACTACAGTGTTTCCCCTCCTGAGTGAAATGATAGGTGAGATGGTAGGGTATGTGGAGCACCAGTGAGTGAGCACTGTGCACTACCGGTAGGTGGGTTTGGGGGTATGGCCACCTAGAACTATTTTAAAAACTACCTTCAAAATAGTGCATTCTGAAGGACGATTTAACCTATTGCCTGGGAAAATAGACAGGAAACAAATGCATAACTGCAAGGCATGTAAACATGTTTATAGCAAGAAATAGCTACAACCCTACAAGGTAGCAATTCTGGGGCATATTTGGCGCGAGGTGGCTTAGAACAACAGCGGGGTCACCGGGGTGGCCCACATTGCTCATCATATAGCAGGTGAAACATTGTTGTTACGCCACTATAATATAATGTATACTTAAATACAATGTATAATCTTCAGTGTCATTAGCGCAATGCTTTTCCTCTGCTATTTAATGAGCGAGGTGGGCATGGGGCACCTCACTGTTTTTCTAAGCCACCTCGCCTAAAATAAGCAAAAATTGCCACCTCATAGCTACTCCCTGTACTTCATAGTCATAGCCACCTCATAGCTACTCCCTGTACTTCAGTCATAGCCACCTCATAGCTACTTCCTGTACCTCATAGTCATAGCCACCTCATAGCTACTCCCTGTACCTCATAGTCATAGCCACCTCATAGCTACTCCATGTACCTCATAGTCATAGCCACCTCATAGCTACTTCCTGTACCTCATAGTTATAGCCACCTCATAGCTACTTCCAGTACCTCATAGTCATAGTCACCTCATAGCTACTTCCAGTATCTCATAGTCATAGCTACCTCATAGCTACTCCCTGTACCTCATAGTCATAGCCACCTCATAGCTACTCCCTGTACCTCATAGTCATAGCCACCTCATAGCTACTTCCTGTACCTCATAGTCATAGCCACCTCATAGCTACTTCCAGTACCTCATAGTCATAGCCACCTCATTGCTACTCCCTGTACTTCATAGTCATAGCTACCTCATAGCTACTCCCTGTACCTCATAGTCATAGCCACTTCATAGCTACTTCCTGTACCTCATAGTCATAGCCACCTCATAGCTACTTCCAGTACCTCATAGTCATAGCCACCTCATTGCTACTCCCTGTACTTCATAGTCATAGCCACTGCATAACTACTCCCTGTACCTCATAGTCATAGCCACCGCATAGCTACTCCCTGTACCTCATACTCATAGTCATAGACACCTCATAGCTACTCCCTGTACCTCATAGTAATAGCCACCTCATAGCTACTCCCTGTACCTCATAGTCATAGCTACCTCATAGCTACTCCCTGTACCTGCTTACTATTTACAAGTAATGCTACAAACTAGTTTACATGTTAAACTGTCATTTCTTTACCTACCATGCAAGGTATTAGGTTAGACCACATTTCATAATGCACTATTTTAAAGCTATTTTTTAAAAATAGTTACGGGGGCATGCCCTCATGCAGATCACCATAGCATCGCATAGCACCTTCAGTGCTTGAAGCTAATACCTCGCCCATCATTTTATCCATGGAAAACACTATAGTGTTTCACTGTTATTCATAAAATCAACTAATCAGTAACTACAGGACATACACTTACCTCCTTGTCACCAATCTGCAGAATATCTGCCAACACATTGGCTGCTATCATCTTCCATGGCACGCCGCGAGCCATCTTTCCTGGACACAACTGTCAACCAAGTCTAGGTACCCATCATCATGGTGAAACGTTAGAAGGCAAGTTGTATTCTACAACTTGGTAGCCATGCTGTCAAACTGACAGCTGTAGTCCCTACCCAGTGGGATGCTGTGTCATCCTGAATCCTGAGAGTTACTACCCAGAAGAATTCTGAAATAGTCTGCCAGTCTCTGTGCCCCGCTGCAGTTTCACAATCTGAAATAAACCACAATTACTTAATATTTTAATATTTTCACAAGTGGATATATTCATAACTTAATATGTTTGGCACTCAATAAGTACTTTTAAAATTGATACATTCAACAACACTGATTCGAGATCAGGTCTCCTAAAAACCCAACCAAAGCACCACTCATGGTGTTTTCATAAGTCAAAGTCATGCATGCCAATTGCACTTGACATCGACGTCAGACACATGTCAACGCACAAATCTAACCTTACCAATGCATCAGCTACTTCAGTGCAAAATGGATCTGAACTTACACTACTGAAATCAGTAAATGTGGGGCCTTATTGATGTCTTAGTACAAAAAGCTGATAGAGAATGTGGATGAATCTGTAGTTTCTGGAATTAATTTTCACTGGTTTTACTTGTAGAAAAGCAGTTCAACTAGTAGCAGGCTTACAGTTAGACAATTTCTGGGAGTAACATGACAATACAGCTGTACCATCATTCTTTTTCCTGTTGCTACAAACTATTTTGGAATCTAACATTTATTAAAGACTTTGGCTCAGAGAAAAAGCTGGAATTATCATAAACCTCGACGGTTAAATAAATACAAGTCCTGTATCAACTTGAAAGTTGTGTTAGTCTTCTACAGAAACAAAGATCACTTTGTAATGTGACATGTCCTGTTAATAATATTTTACGTACTGTACTGTTTAAGTGAATGTTAAAAATAGTATCATCATCTTCCTTGAACACAAACAAGCAACTATGAACACCAACACAGATTACTAAAATGTCATACATAATCATACAACAAGAAAAAATAATACATTAGATGCGGTCTAATTCCCCACACACACACACGTTCTGCCCTGGATAACACTAGAAATTACTTCAGACAGCATATGATATAACTTAATAAAACTAGAACATTTGCCAACGTAAACAATTACACATCATCTCAGCACTATCCCAATTATGCAGCAGTGGATATAATTTAACAAGATGTGACAGATTTTATTGCAATTTAATGTCAGCTGGCACACCCAACTGCTAGAAGGTAATTAATAAATAACTGTGGCTGTTGAGGCTAACTGTGCACGCAGTTCTCGTCTTCTCGAGGGAAGGGCTAATAATCACTGGCTTGTTTACTACTACACCTAGTCATAATGATACGAAAATGATTCTGTTTCCCTGACTCATTCTGTCACACCCTCTTGGCTGTTGCTCTTTACGGTTGAGCTCTACGGGTGAGCATTTCAAGTTCAAGTTTTTGTCAAATGTGTTTTGCAACACTTGAAAATGCACATGACATTATTAATGGTAGCAGGGCACTGGCTGCGTAAATGTTACATCACCAGCTTCTCAGTCCAGGGGATTTGGGGGTGGTTTCAAAAGGCATTCCATGTAAATAAATACACTGAATGTAACGCCGAGGTCGTGGACAATCCCTCTTAGGATCCTATGGTATTGGATGACTACAGCGTTCCTCCAAAGAGGATCGTATTCCTTTCGGCCATCCAGCGACCTTCCATGGGGAAGCATGGCAGGGTGTCCGTGTATTTATAATCACTGAGTGAAAGCATATAATGGTCGGCTAACAAGAGGCATGGCTCAGAGCGTCAGCACAGTTGCCTCACAGTATGAATATTCACACAGCGGTAGTCATAATAATTATTCAAAATGTTGTATACATGTGTTTTCTGTGTCTTCTAAAAAATGTGATGTCAGCTATCGCGCTGTACAAGGAAGTCAAACTGGTCCCTGGAGGGTCATTCAGTTTCTGAAATGTTGACTCAGCTACCAGAAATTGAATTTTTCAAAAGTAAAAGTGGTGGAATCACGTCAAATTCTAGAATCTGAATTGAAGGATAATTCTTGTTCCAGTTCCTGAAAAGGATTCAGTAAAAAGTAAAAGTAGTGGAATCAAATCCAAAACAATGTTTGGGTGGTCAAAGTAAGGCACACTCATGGTCAAATTTCTAAAATCTTTCAAAATAGATGTCTGATACAACTTTAAAATAAAGGATTGCCTTAGTTATACCTCTGGTTACATATCAGTGGAATATTTCAGTACAATAGTCTGAATGGTAACTGAGTGGAGGGCAATGAGCAAGAGAGACCAATATACAGATGGTGCCGAGTCACTTGTTAGCCGGAGTGCGTACCATTGATACAACCAATAAACAGTTTACTTTGAAAAACTATGAACAGCCCTGATATGGTACAGACTACTTGTTGTTTCCAGCACTCCTGCAGGGTTCTAGTAACTGACTAGTCTGTATATATTGTGGTTACAACGTTATGGTCTTATATTCTGAACATTTACGCCAACCCAACCTTTCTATGCTGGCACTGAGGGTGGTTACTGGCAGGGTGCTTGTCATCGTCAGTGGGGTTTTTTATGTCCCAAATTGAGACGGGACCGACATTAACATGATTCTCCAATTTCCAACGTTGACAGCCAAGTTTTTACACCAAATATACTATGCCTACCCTGACCAGGTATTGAATCCGAGCTGATGTACTAACCACTACACTATTCACGCGTCTTTCAGATGTCATTATTTACAGGAGTCATAATTTGCCGTTTTGTAGAATTCTGACTGGGCCTATTTTAATATACTGTAAAAAAAAAATTGCCTCATTAGGTTAGATTTTTGTATGAAGTTATTTATTTTATTTCTGATAATTACAAAACAAGTGTCAAGACAACTAAAACATAATTGCAAAGATTTTATTTAATTGTCTGCAGTAGAGAATAAGACATAAAATTATAAATTGTTGTGAAGTATTCACCTTTAGGCCTGCATACGTGTGGCCGGTATACAAATATAGTTGGCCTTGAAAATGTTTGGATGCGACATATACAGGGGGTAAACATATTAGGTTTCACTGCATGTGGGAAATGGTGTAAGTGGTTGTATAGCCCAAAAGGAACATTTTAGATGTGAACACCCATTTGTATTAATTTGACATTAATTATTGTTGATGTTCTGTTCATCCATAAATTAATAACTTGTTTTAACAAGCAGTTATTAAAACCAGTATTCCGTTACTTCAGTTCACAGTAGTCCATTAAGTATTCCCTATCCCAAGACACAGTTCGTACATAATGGCTAATATCGGGATAAGCTGCGCCAGGTAGAAGCTAACAAGCCACAAGGCTATGTTCTGTAGTGTGGTTGGATCTATTACGTGTATACCCAACCTATTATATTCCCTCCGATTCCCCACGACTACGCCTATGACAAAACACTAAACAGTACACCAAGCAGTGCAGTGGTAGGTACACACCCCTCTATAAAAACTCCCGTGTGAAGGCTCATTGGCAACGGCCGACACCAGTAACTGTGTAGAGTAGGCACAGCAGCGGCGGTCGTCTTGTTTCCCGTCGAAGCAAGTAGTAATAGCAGTCGTAAGGCTAACTCATACGCCACAAAGACACACGCGAACTAACCGTATTAAAGACAACTTATTTTTCATGGATGTGCAGTTTTTTCTTGTTTCGACTGCGATGAATCATCGGAAAGTCAGTCTACCAAAAAATGAAAGATAATCAAAACGCCATACCTCAACTACATGATTCGCGGTGACAGGCAGGTCGACCAAGTGACCGGTTTGGTTTATTCTATCGCAATAATATTGCTTGACAAGTGATATACCAGCGTTCGTATATATCAGTTAGACGGTACACCCAGTTAGACTTGGTTAACCTGCATGTTATTCGTAGATTCCGGATAAAATATCCCTGGAGAAAATCACCTTTAGAAAAGCTACGCCAGTAAACTCAATTGACGTCATCGAAAAGCGATGAGATCATCATTGACCAATGACATTTATAAATGCAAATGAGGTAACTTTCAGCCAACCAGTGCCATCCAACAAAGTAAGACAAGATGGAAAACGAGAACTAACTTTAGGTTAACGGAACGCATTTGTATGATTCGTAACATTAGAAACAAAGTCGAATACGTATGGTTCCTTCCAAAACCAAGCTTTCAAACTAGGGATGTTTCTCCTTCTTTCAAATATTTAACTGCGTTTTTTCTGTGTGTTACATATATAAATATGTTTACTATATGAAGTATATGTTGATTGTGTGGTGCTGAAAGAGGGGATATAAAAATAAATCAACGAATACCTCAGATGGGCGGTATACACGTAGAAAAAGGATTTGACCCTCAAATAGCCAAGCATAGTAAAAATATAAATATTTTATTGACAACAGCATCCAGCATTGTACATCACCGTAAAATATTTAATACAGTGTTGTATGTGGAAAGAGGGAAAACAGATGTGCATCAATTGATTCACCCCGAACCATTATTAGGTGTCAACGATAATAATAATAATGTACTATGGTTTTTTTTATCAATCAATATTTCTTGACTACAGTGCCGATAACATAATGTGTTTATATGGTTTTTTTGTCTCTTTGTACATTTTTATATTCTTATGAATGAATTAAGTTTATTTCCAAGTGTACAAAAATACTTTATATATATATATATATATATATATATATATATATATATATATATATATATATATATATATATATATATATATATATATATATATATTATATCATATAATATATTCATATATGTTAAAGTTATGCTAGCATATATACTTGTTTCTTTTTTTACTTTGACGTGTCAAATGCGTTGAATATCATGGTTAGTATCAACAAATTCTTGAAGGTTATACGGCAACATCTTATAGTTTGGGCTTGAAATTACAATAAAAGTTATAGTTTTATTATATCAAGCAATTAAGTATACATGGGAAATTAATATGTCATAAAAGTCTAGCACATTATAAATTAGCCTGATTACTTTCTTTTGTAAAAAAGAAAACACTGCGAACAGTAGTCGTAGTGCAGCCTCATACTTCACAGCAGTATGACATGTAATGGAGACATAATGTACGATATAAGATTAACAGTCAATTTGTGTCAAGCATATGCCTTGCATAAAGGCAACCTATTTTGACACTGGATTTTAGAATAATCGTGCTCCTTCCAGTTGAGCTTATGATCAATCAAAACTCTTAAATATTTACTAAGATAATATTATTCTATAAGTTGGGTATTATTATTCATACTTGTCCTCCTGCCGTCTATAGACAGAGCATTCTCTGAATGGCAATATTATTCATTCGTAATTGTTAAGTACACCTGACTGTTTTGCGTACAATTTTAACCCACCCCTACTTATGTAAGCTAGAGCTGCGCTTAGGAAAATATTACCTGGTGAATACACGTCGATCGGAACCTGGAACTTGTTTGGGGGTCAAGGAGCTGAATTCACACTGCTTTTCACTGGAAGCTGTGAAGAAACTTAGACCTATAGCCAACTTGAGGTTGCCAACTTTACGCATTTTTTTTCGGCGAATAGGGGCTTTGTTTAAATACCTTTATTACTTTCAGAAGATACAAAGGATCAGATTCTTTAATGTTGATATTGATGTGTCTAATCAATTTGATGACTGTGTTAGGTCTAATCAGATTCAGTAAGAAACACATTACTGCTAGAGGTTAGAGTAGAGCCACACCGTCGGGACGTGGCTGAATTCTTCCTAGAGAAGTCGAGTAGAGATTATGCAAAGGTAAATTGTCTGAGCATGCCCACGGACTGGCTGTAGTGCCTATTTAATAATTTACATTTTTATATTGCTATATTATAGGTATATCCAACTCCTCACCGTAAATATGTTGGGTTCACCCCAAGCCCCTAGCTGGTCCCGACGCCTATAATTTCTTGGTTGGCCACCCTTTCACATAGTATAGCCATAACAGTCTTCAGGACGTGTCGATTCCCATAACAGATTGCACATGTATAACGTGACTTGGGAGAGGAACTCCGTAAAGTGCGGGTAATGTTCCGACGCCTGTCTAATATTTCGTTACATAACCCTTCTCTTCGTGTATTTTTATTAATAAAGGTTAAGCAGTATTTCAGAAACGAATCATTTTATTAAACAGATGTTTTGTTTCCTTAATGTCATTATATAACACCTTTGTAATATGGCGATTGGAACGATAACATAAATTATGGAAACTTGTTCTGTTCCACTTTTTCTAATCTTATTCGAATGACTGGTCACCTATCCAAAAACTTGCCAATGACTGAGACAATTTGGTCCTTGCGATTTAAGATTTTGGTAATTTAAAAAAATCGAGGAACAAATTATTTGATCACATTTTAATTTTATTCCACAGCACTGTGTCGAAGCGAATGTTGCCGGACCACTTTTGCACGCTTGTAGAATGAGTATTTCGGCAACGGTGGGTGTATTTGTTAACTATTAAACTGTAGACAGTTGGCTTCAAGCGCCCCTTCAGTACCTGTCACACAGATGTCGACGAGGAAACGTTCTTGTTCGATCTGTTCTGCGATCGCTTGAAGTAACTGCTGACGTTCGTGTTGAGAAAAAACGTAAGTTTGTTCTTGCCAACGGTTGTCACATGGTCGCATGTCCTCAGATTGTCCCCATGGTCACTTCGCTGCCTGTCGCCACCTTGCTACCAGTCGTCACCTTGGCTCCTCTCACCACCTTGCCGCCTGGTGTCACTTCACAGCCTGACGACCCGTTGGCTCCTTCCGTCGCTATTAAATAAACACAAGCCATTACAATTAAGCCGCGTACAAATCACGGTGGCAACTAGACTTCATTTCAGCTATGCGTAGTAATTAAGAAACATATATGTCAAGTTAAATTGTTCCGACGAACATGACGTCAACTGCGTCACTTAAAAATAAACAACAACAAATACAAACTAACAACCAAACAAACCATCGCGGGTACGCTTGCTGCTTTTGCACCAAAGGTAAAGTCAAAACATCACCCTTCCGGTATGTGACCATTTGGGGTATCCATTACCATTTAAGTAAGGGTTCTTGTCGAGGTTTTTCTAACATTAAAATAAAAAACATGAGTAATTTTACTGAAGGTCCTAACCATCTTTATGCAAGCACCCATTCCTTACTTCCATAGGCTGTTGCTTCAATACATCGACGTCAGGGACTGAGCCTGAGCGTTCGCTATGGAAAGGACGGCAACATTACTCCCACTTCCGATGTCCGCTGACGTCACGGCACATGAAAACTGCAATGAGAGAGTTAGCAGAATAGCAAAGGAATAACCTGATTAGGTTCTCTTCTGCGTCCTCTTCTGCTGCATCTTCTGCGTCAGCTTCTGTGTCCTTTTCGGCGTCCTCTTCTGCTCCATCTTCTGCGTCCGCTTGTGTGTCCTCTTCTGCTTCCTCTTCTGCGTCCTCTTCTAGGTCACATCATCTGAAAAAGAAACATACAATAACATTAAGGATTAGCGACGTTCCTTTTGCTTGACAGTCCTTCCTCTGACGGCTGCTGACGTCACAGCTGATCGACACACTTCATCTGCAACACAAGTGTGATCAAAGTTAATTAAAACAAGGAATACGTTAGCTCGTTTTTATCGATATGCTTTCCGTATCAACTGCATGTTTTCGGGACTAATTAAAGGACGGTAACTACAAAATGGCACCCGGAAATTTAACAATGCAAGTAGACGTGAGGTGACGTAGAACGTTGCGCAGTGACGTCATATCGATGGAAAGTAACTGAACTATGTGTATTATTAATTATACAATAACTAACAAACTAATTTGAAAAGCATGAGTTACTATAGTTCTCTGTTCTCTATAGTTATTATTGCGATAGGTCTAATACAGCAAAACCTTTCAAATTGTGATTTGCTCGCTCTCACATTCAAAACAGTTGGGTGTTGGCTGTTGCCATGCCTGAGATAGAGTTTCAAAGTCGTAAAAGAATATAGGAAGTTGTACTATATACTTTTTTGCTGTTCCTCTCGTATGGAATATTGCTATAATATAATACGATATAATGGTATAGTTTTAAAAAATTCGTCTTACCATCTAATTGCTGAATGACAGTTAATTACTTTCATATAACAGGCAGGCTTGCGGGGCGAGGCGCCTCGTTCTTGATCCTTTGCCATAGAGAATGGGTACGCGTAAACAGTGATCACACCATTTTCGCTGTAGACGTCACGTCCTGCGGTCTTACCGGCATACCGTGCGAATACGCGAAAATTGAATTCCAATTGTTTCCGGTATAGACAGCAAGTTCGTTAGCCTCGACAAGTTCGCTTGGCCTTTGCAACATAACTTTTTATTCATCAGCATGAATTTCGTATAATTTTTAAAGAATAAATGATGTGATCACATATAAGGCTAATCTGGAAATAATAATTAAACGAACCAAAGATTAAAGTATAGTTAATGGGGGTATTATGTAAAAGAATTGTACTGACCCCTTATAAGAGCAACGTAATTGATAACTATAATGAACCTAGTCCGGAAGGTTAGTTTAAGAAAACTCGCCGAATTGTCTTCCTGCAACATGATCACCTCACCTCACCTCACCTCACCTCACCTCACCTCACCTCACCTCACCTCACCTCACCTCACCTCACCTCACCTCACCTCACCTCACCTCACCTCACCTCACCTCACCTCACCTCACCTCACCTCACCTCACACCAGGCAGGCAGGCAGGCAGGCAGGCAGGCAGGCAGGCAGGCAGGCAGGCAGGCAGGCAGGCAGGCAGGCAGGCAGGCAGGCAGGCAGGCAGGCAGGCAGGCAGGCAGGCAGGCAGGCAGGCAGGCAGGCAGGCAGGCAGGCAGGCAGGCAGACAGTAATAAAATATACTACTACTATAAATAAAATAAATACATACATAAAAAGAGCAATAATTATTAACATAGGTCCAAATAAAAGGTCAGAATAAAAAGTTAATCTTTATAACATCGATAAATGATAGTTTATTGATATGATCTAGTAGAAATATAAAATCATAAAATGTAAAATATGGAATAAAATAATATATAATAAATTATGTTAAGGGATACACACTAAAAACACATTGAAAGTGGAATATGTTTGCACCACAGATGGGAGAAAAAAATCACTTCTGTTTTTAAAGTGCTTGTACGGCTAAGTGGAAAAAGCTGCTACTAAACCTGTTTGGTCCTGGTTTTAATAATAATAATAATAATAGTTAATTTCATTCTGGGCAATCATGGAGATTGAAATGGGTACATAAAACATGCAAAGTATATTTGTAAAAATTATTGAAATAATATATATATATATATATATATATATATATATATATATATATATATATATATATATATATATATTGAAATAATAATAATTATACAATATGTATCTATAAAACTAATTTTAATAATGTAACACATTAAAACATATTTTATGTGATTATTTGACTAAACTTATTAAAAAAATTATAAATAGTTTAAAACTAAAATAGATCTAAAAATAAATTAAGGCCTTACAATATTTTACACATATCCATATCAGCATGCACGAAAGTTTGTTAAGAGTCACTGTGAGTTGTTTTGATTGGACAGACACCAGTTAATGAAACAGTTCTTGGTCCTGTTGGTTTTTACTCTGGGTAAAGAATATCGAGTACAGCATCGGGTATAATGTGTTGTAGTCCTGGGTTGTAGTAGTATAGTTTCTGCAGTTTGTGCTGTGGCTGTTTGATTTGTGTGAAGAAATTTTTTTTGATGGGTCAGAAACGGCGACTAGATGAAAGGGGATCAAATAGGTCATGGGCAGGATGGGATGAATCATGAGAGATGAGAATAGCTCTTACTAACAGGCGCTGCTGGTACAATGTTTCAAGACTGGTGGCGAGGTCTCTGCCGATTATTCTGGAAGCAGTTTTTACAACTCTGATATATCTTAGCTTTTCTTTTATTGTGATAGATCCAAACCATACTGTGATTGAAAATGTCATTTTCATACGTATTACTGCGGTGAATGCCTCTCCCAAACACCGCTGGGTAACTCGGCGAGTAAAACCCAGACCCAGTCTGTGAGTAAAAAATAAACGATAATTATGCACAGCCAGTGTTTGCGGAACACCGGCTAAATAGCCGTTGATGATTTCGTTTCTTATATGCCGAGTTCGTATTTTGCATACGGTCACGATGCAACGGCGGGGATTTCCCTCTAATACTGGGTCCAGTTTTAAGTCGGTGAGGAACGCGGAAGTAATCACCCGCGACATCTAAATGAAAAGTTTTGATAATAATCAGAAAATGTAGAATCATGCTGTGATCTGTCTGAGTTTTATTTAGTTTTCTTGTGAGTGTCAAATAAAAGCGTATTTTGTTACATATAGTTCCTTTCAAAGACACGCGGGACCGAGGCCGAGCGGGGTTACTGGTTACGCGCCGTCGCCCGAGGCCCAGGGATTCGTGCGGTGTCAAGACATCTTCAGCTAAAATGTCAGACTTCACCATTCCATTCTTGCAGCTAGCACTTCGCAATTGTTTCTTCTCGACGAATAAAATAAATACTAATTGGCAGATATACACAAAACATGCACAGTCCAATTGACTGAGTGTGTGACTTGTGGTATTTGCAGGGTTGACAGAAGATTCAGTGGTCCCTATATTATATACATGTTGTCTCGTATGTGTCACATCAGAAGACGGGTGTTTTTGTAAATGTTTTGTGGCAAAGTAAAACAATTGTTATACTCTTCTTCTTCCAAAAACATCCACTTGCTCAGCATAAACCCACTCTCGATCATGCATTAAAAAAACCTTAAATTAATTGTTTCAAAAAATGTTGGTGGCTATAACCATCAAAACACAAGAAAATGCACCGGACCCTTCCCAAATTGGAACCTATGATCCTATCTCATGACCTTCACACACCATTTTGGGAGCTCGACTCCCCAGTTCCTAAGTATATCTTAGTATACAACTAATATATTACAATTCATAAGATGACAGCAGCTAGGTATTTGATTAAAATCTTGTCATGCCCGTAAAATTGTTCAGGTTACATACCTGATTGGCACATGATATTGTAAACCTTATATATACGTCACAATCTACACTTTTAAGTGATGCAATACTTGACAAAGTAATTTCTACAACAATTCTGATGTTTTGAAGCAGCAGTAGCAGCTATAGTATATGCCTACTCCATGTTGCAGAGATCGAGGAGGTGTACATACCATGCCTCTGGACATTGTCCAGCACATGCTGCCCACTACATCACAGTGGCTGGAGTGGTCAACCAGACATCCGGGATGGGATGAACTGACCACACGAACCAGTGATGCGATCCTGATCACTGGCAAGGACAACACGTATGCACGTCACCTGTCACAGTATTTAACACTGTTTGCTAGTAAACTTATTGTCATTATATCTGACAATAGGTACCATTTCTAGGGTGGGGTCCTCCTGAAAATGTTTTTTTAAGATACATACAAAATATGGATCCTTCATGCAATCATTGGTAATATTACACCCTCTGCCATGTTATATGGTAGCAATTACACTTGTATAGACCTTTATGCAGGATAACAAATTTGCCAGTTCGAAAATCTCCTGTAAACACACGCATGGAAGGCAGGCCAGTAAGCTTTCATTGCTCTTCAAATCTTTACCTTTCCACTGTCGTTTTCACCCACACAAAAATGAATGTCACCCTTCCAAATAACTCTCTAAATAAACCTTTCACCCCTGCAAATTCAAACAATGTCACTGCTATGGTATGGTGGCACCATCTGGAGACTTGATAATTAATCACTCTTATGAAAAAAGCCTCTAGAAAATGAGAGCAGTTACGTTAAGACACATGAATAGATAAGTCTTAATTATTAAAAAAAAACTATTGTTTTGTATTCTAAATTACAACACTAATTGGTGGAGCAGAGGTCAGTGGTCCAAAAACATGAATGAACACAGGAGATGCGACTGGATCTCGACAATAAGAGTTGGAGATTAACATTTAGCTACCTAGAAGTACGTGTTACCTATGTAACCTAGAAGTACCTGTTACCTATGTAACCTAGAAGTACCTGTTACTTATGTAACCTGTTACCTATGTAACCAGGTACCTGTTACCTATGTAACCTAGAAGTACCTGTTACTTATGTAACCTAGAAGTACCTGTTACCTATGTAACCTAGAAGTACCTGTTACCTATGTAACCTAGAAGTACCTGTTACTTATGTAACCTAGAAGTACCTGTTACCTATGTAACCTAGAAGTACCTGTTACCTTATGTAACCTAGAAGTACCTGTTACTTATGTAACCTAGAAGTACCTGTTACTTATGTAACCTAGAAGTACCTGTTACTTATGTAACCTAGAAGTACCTGTTACTTATGTAACCTAGAAGTACCTGTTACTTATGTAACCTAGAAGTACCTGTTACTTATGTAACCTAGAAGTACCTGTTACTTATGTAACCTAGAAGTACCTGTTACTTATGTAACCTAGAAGTACCTGTTACTTATGTAACCTAGAAGTACCTGTTACTTATGTAACCTAGAAGTACCTGTTACTTATGTAACCTAGAAGTACCTGTTACTTATGTAACCTAGAAGTACCTGTTACTTATGTAACCTAGAAGTACCTGTTACTTATGTAACCTAGAAGTACCTGTTACTTATGTAACCTAGAAGTACCTGTTACTTATGTAACCTAGAAGTACCTGTTACTTATGTAACCTAGAAGTACCTGTTACTTATGTAATTCACTTAATGTGGTCACATGAGTTGTTTCCACAGTTTTTTCTCTATCAGACAAGTCCCACTGAGACCAATGTCACTGGCAGTGTAGCGGTGCAGTGGCACAGTGTAGAGGTGCAGTGGCACAGTGTAGAGGTGCAGTGGCACAGTGTAGAGGTGCAGTGGCACAGTGTAGAGGTGCAGTGGCACAGTGTACCGGTGCAGTGGCACAGTGTAGAGGTGCAGTGGCACAGTGTAGAGGTGCAGTGTCACAGTGTACAGGTGCAGTGGCACAGTGTAGAGGTGCAGTGGCACAGTGTACAGGTGCAGTGTCACAGTGTAGAGGTGCAGTGGCACAGTGTACCGGTGCAGTGGCACAGTGTAGAGGTGCAATGGCACAGTGTACAGGTGCAGTGGCACAGTGTACAGGTGCAGTGGCACAGTGTACAGGTGCAGTGTCACAGTGTAGAGGTGCAGTGGCACAGTGTACAGGTGCAGTGTCACAGTGTAGAGGTGCAGTGGCACAGTGTACAGGTGCAGTTTCACAGTGTAGAGGTGCAGTGGCACAGTGTAGAGGTGCAGTGGCACAGTGTACCGGTGCAGTGGCACAGTGTAGAGGTGCAGTGGCACAGTGTACAGGTGCAGTGTCACAGTGTACAGGTGCAGTGGCACAGTGTAGAGGTGCAGTGGCACAGTGTACAGGTGCAGTGTCACAGTGTAGAGTTGCAGTGGCACAGTGTACAGGTGCAGTGTCACAATGTAGAGGTGCAGTGGCACAGTGTACAGGTGCAGTGTCACAGTGTAGAGGTGCAGTGGCACAGTGTAGAGGTGCAGTGGCACAGTGTACCGGTGCAGTGGCACAGTGTACAGGTGCAGTGGCACAGTGTACAGGTGCAGTGTCACAGTGTACAGGTGCAGTGGCACAGTGTAGAGGTGCAGTGGCACAGTGTACAGGTACAGTGTCACAGTGTAGAGGTGCAGTGGCACAGTGTACCGGTGCAGTGGCACAGTGTAGAGGTGCAGTGGCACAGTGTAGAGGTGCAGTGGCACAGTGTAGAGGTGCAGTGGCACAGTGTACCGGTGCAGTGTCACAGTGTAGAGGTGCAGTGTCACAGTGTACAGGTACAGTGTCACAGTGTACCGGTGCAGTGGCACAGTGTAGAGGTGCAGTGGCACAGTGTAGAGGTGCAGTGGCACAGTGTAGAGGTGCAGTGGCACAGTGTACCGGTGCAGTGTCACAGTGTAGAGGTGCAGTGGCACAGTGTACCGGTGCAGTGGCATAGTGTAGAGGTGCAATGGCACAGTGTACAGGTGCAGTGGCACAGTGTAGAGGTGCAGTGGCACAGTGTACAGGTGCAGTGGCACAGTGTACAGGTGCAGTGGCACAGTGTACAGTTGCAGTGTCACAGTGTAGAGGTGCAGTGGCACAGTGTACAGGTGCAGTTTCACAGTGTAGAGGTGCAGTGGCACAGTGTACCGGTGCAGTGGCACAGTGTAGAGGTGCAGTGGCACAGTGTACAGGTGCAGTGTCACAGTGTACAGGTGCAGTGGCACAGTGTAGAGGTGCAGTGGCACAGTGTACAGGTGCAGTGTCACAGTGTAGAGGTGCAGTGGCACAGTGTACAGGTGCAGTGGCACAATGTAGAGGTGCAGTGGCACATTGTAGAGGTGCAGTGGCACAGTGTATAGGTGCAGTGGCACAGTGTACAGGTGCAGTGTCACAGTGTAGAGGTGCAGTGGCACAGTGTAGAGGTGCAGTGGCACAGTGTAGAGGTGCAGTGGCACAGTGTACAGGTGCAGTGTCACAGTGTACAGGTGCAGTGTCACAGTGTAGAGGTGCAGTGGCACAGTGTAGAGGTGCAGTGGCACAGTGGCTAAAGTTTTGGACTCTCGACTAAGTCTTAGAGAACCCTTGGTTCGAATCCTGTGCTTCCCTGTCAAACCTTGGGGGAAGTTATTTAACTCTACGTTGTTCCAGCTAACTCAGTGAGACTCAGTGAGTACCTGGCTATAGACTGTGGTGTATATTTGTGTACGAATAATTTTTATGCATTAATTCCAGCGAATTTAGATCTTTCCCAGATAAGTCGAGATGGTATTCAATTGAACAGGTTTGACAGGAATAAAGTGCCTTGATCAGTCCTGAGGATTGGATACCCTGGTATAAAGAACTTACCTTTTTAACTTACCTTTTTCAATTGTGTCACGTAAGGTCAAGTTCGGGCGATTTCTTATTATAATAACGTCTTATTATATATAATGCTGTATTCGTGAGTCTTTAGTTCTGTTCAGAACACTTTACGCAAGTACACACAATTATATGTCCCTAATTTAATGTACCCATTATGTAATTACGCTAAGAACTACGTGTTTGCTGTAGGATGAAGACGTCGCTGTTGTTCCAGGCAGCGGTAAGTTATGCAGCTGAGGGATGTCATGTGACGTTTGTCAGTCACCAGCCGTTCTCCTGCCTGCCTCGCACCGTTCACGGCATGCCTCGACCAAACCCTGCCATCATGAAACACCTCAAAATGCTGTAAGTTGACTCTCTGAAATGTTGCACAAAATGTCACGGCAATGTTACAGGCACACCACTGGCTGTCGGTCAAGTTTTGATGTCAATATGAATTAATAACGCTTGCTTACCGTCATTTCGATGGGTCACTCCCTCTTTACATTTTCGCCTTACGCTGCATGTACATATCTTCACGCACTCTCTGGTTCTCCAGGGAGAAGTTGCTGAGAATTCCTAAACGTCATCTTAAGTCAGTTGTGAGTGCTGGTTCAGTTTCATGGCGCCCACCGTCTGGAAAGCACCACCTGTCAGTCTTCAAAATGGCCCCACTCTGTGTCTTTGAATCTCGTTTCAAAACATGTTCCAACAAATGTTCTCCCTTACATAGATAGTCCAGTGTTCTGTGTGTGTTAGTGTTGATTGTACTGTTTGGTGTTCTGTAGATGACCTGTGTAAGAGCACTGAGTTTTAATTCTTAAAAGATTTGTGCCATAGAAGAGCTATCCATTATTATTATTATGTGTAGATTGTTGAAGGTAGGAACTTGCCAAAGATGGAGAAGAAATTTTGTTTTTGGGAAGTCACAACAATTGCCAAATGTAGAGTTATCTTATGTTTCTCTGTTTTAATTAGGCATCACATTTCTTATTTTATTAGTGTAAATAGATTACTGAAGTAATGTTATATGTAGCGTGTGAATATTACAAACATGATATATTATGATGTGTTCGTAAATAAATAAATTAACCAAACTGCAATGGGGTTGAACAAAAAGATAATGTAGTAAATTTGAGTAAAATTGAAAATATGTTCACAAGGGGCAGAAACATAATCTTTTGCATTTTTAGAAACAAACAAAACAATAACCAATTTACCAGTTTGAATAATGCAGTTTTTAACTACTGTCCTGAAAAAAATTTGGTGGATGTTTTGGTTTGAATGGTGTGTTGTTTCAAATGTAACTCGCTCACTTTCAATTTGACTGACATAAAAATAAAACAAGAATTCATCTGAAGGGTTGATTCAGTCGCGCATAATTGTGCAATGAGTTGACATTGCACGGGTGAAATTACCTATCGTTGTAAAACCAGATTGTTTCTCTTCACCTACTGCTCAAGGCACTCTAAAGCTGTCCAGACATATCGTAATGGCTGGAACTGTGCAACCCATTACAAATAATTAAATATCACTACTTTATTTTAGGTTTATAAATATTAACACAATCTCTCCACTTAGATATACAATTAAAATACTTCTTTATACTTTCAAAACCATTGTTATGAAACTGCTGCCAAAATATAGTTTAAGAAGTTATTGTTGTGTTGATTGTCTGTTTTGATTGTTTTACTCTGTGTAGATTTGAATGTTTGTGTTGATATCATGTTGTAGATATTTAACTAGTTATGACGATCTGATTGGCTACTTGACCACAATGCACCAGGGCACTATGGTTCCAAGTGTCATCGTCATTGATGATCTCCACCTCTTTCTGCATAGTGATAACTGTCAGGTGACATATCTAGTTTATACCTTAACATTTAACCAGTAAATGAGCGTATGATGTTCGGCCAATCTTATGCTGCGTGTGTAATAGACGTATCTGTAATTTTAGTAAGTCGTTTTGAACCGTGTAGTTACAAAAGTATCTGTATCAAGTTAGTTGTAATGACCAGTTAGGCTAAATTACTGTAGTCATGCTTGTGTTTAATTTAATAAGCATTTTACTTTTAACCAGACAATAAGGATATTTTTAAACCTTGTGTATGTATTACCTTTGAGAACCATGTTGATGTGTAACTTTATGACTGTGTCATTAATAAAACAATATTTCTGTAACTATAATTATTTGAATAAGATCCATTTTTAACTGTATAGTGAAACTACAGATGAGAGAAAGTGAGACTGTGTAGATGAGAGAAAGTGAAACTGTATAGATGAGAGAAATTGAGACTGTGTAGATAAGAGAAAGCGAGACTAGATGAAATGAGAGACTGATAATGAGAGAAACCTAGACTGTCCAGATGCACAAAAGTGAGACTTGAAGAGAGAAAGGAGATGATGTCTTGGGAGAAAATGAGTAGGAGACTAGTGGGAGAAAGGTAAGAGACTAGACAAGAGAAAAAGAGACTGCCATGCTGTTTCAGGAGAGCCACCAGCAGCAGACGGTAGCGAGGCTGTGTGCCTTGCTTGTTGACACAGCCCAATACCTCCGCCCCACCAGGTGAATATACACGTACACACACACATGTGACACACATTGCACAGATTCCGTGACAAGGTTTCCTCTGACTCCAGTTCTAGCTGATCACATATTTACAGCTTTCTACGCTAATCGTAGAAACCTACTCTTAATGCTACAGTAGTAACATTTTAATACGTAGCATCTCTAACCTTATTTGATTCCTTTGCCTTGTGATTAAACACTACTAATGTGACGTGTACAGTCATCATAAGTCAATGTTATATCAATATGCAAGATGGAAATGCCAAAGAAAAAGTTACTTTGTTTTGGAGATGTGACAACAGTTGCCAAATGTAGAGATGTTGTTTCTCTATTTTAATGAAGCATTACAGATATCGTTTACTGGGTAGTTCCATTGGTTCACAACAACCATCATGTTTTGTTTATTTCAAAATACCACCCACCCACCCACCCTCCCTCACCCAGCATTTTGTAGTGTGGCAGTGTCATCTATTTCACCCGCCATGTTTCTTGTACCAAAAATGGCGTTAATGAGATGACAAATTTCAATTTAGTTTCCTTGTGATCCTCATTGACTGATCAACCAACACGTATGGCTTGAATAATACTAATGACAATGATCTATATTTTATTTAGCACCAAAACGCTCATAATGCGTTACATAAAACTATATTATAAATAGTAAACGTTCTTAAGAACCCAGAACTATGTATTTCTCTGTGTGTTTCAGCGATGCAACGTCTGCAGTCCTTGTCTCCATCCAGAACACAAGTATCACAGACCCAGTACTGACCACAATACAGCGCTTCTTCAAGACTACGTGGCACATTCACCGCACTGATGACTCTCTCTTAGGTGATACTTACTGTCTCGGTCCGACCATACGACTAATACAAGACTTGTCAATTGACCAATCTTTGTCTACCAGAAATTACCAATTAGATAGCCTTGATTCCAGTATCCTATGGGTTCATTTGTTTTTTTTTTTCAGGGCCCAACACAAATGAGTACATCCTGCAGACTACACGGAACATGTCAGCCATCACAGACACTTGTCAACTCCTGCTGACCTTTACCAGTGACAGAGCCGAGATACGACTCAAACAGATACAAGTGGAAGATGTGTCGGACAGGAGTTAATAATAAGATTTATATTTAATCAGAGATTGGCTCAAACATACCAGTAGAAGACTTGTAGGACAAGAGTTGATTTGTAACTTACACTTCCGCAGAGATATGATTCAGACATCAGTGGAACATTCAAAGGATAAGAGTTGGTTTAAAACATACACTTCACAATAGATACGATTCAAAACAGATATCAGTGGAAGACTCATAGAACAGAAGATACAGATACAACTTGATTTAAGATATACATTTTAGCAGAGATATGACTCAAACAGATACGAGTGGAAGACTTATAGGATTAGAGTTGATATTACTTGGTGACAGCTATAAAGGA
The DNA here is from genome assembly GCA_025642075.2 of Ridgeia piscesae. NCBI lineage: Eukaryota > Metazoa > Annelida > Polychaeta > Sabellida > Siboglinidae > Ridgeia > Ridgeia piscesae. Next base: position 421,481 of record JAODUO010000016.1, on the reverse strand, counting down.
AATTATTTGAATTGTGTACTTTCTTGTTGCTGTTTGTTGTCATTGATAGCTGAGTTATCAGACAGTCATTAAATATTATAATAAAAACATGTCTTGGATTTTATTGAGCATCATTAAGAGTGGAGAAGTGTTTCACTTTGTTGAATGTGCTCTTGAAAAAAGCTTGGCATAGATGGTAAATTACAACAGGTTGTGGGATGTAGCTACTGTCAGCTATGTTATAGCTTCAGTCATTTGTAACTGAAAAGCCCTTAAACAGCTGGCCCGTCCAGCAGAGCTATTAATAGCTTGTTCAACAAAGTTACCCAGAAGATTCAGAAAGAAGGTCAAGATTTGCTGGCAAATAACGCAACACAAATACGAAATGACATCCAAGATGCTGCGGCAACCTGTGTGTGGAAGAACTTATGATAGAAGTGTTTATCTTTATTGACTTTGGAAAGGAAGACATAGGGCTGGAACCAGTGGAACTAAGGGTGCCCACTCAGTGGCAGAGTTGACTGGAGACGACTTGGCCAACAAAGTTTCACTCAGTTGGCTGACATGAGGGATTTAATTACCCTATAAATACTAGCAGTCGTAATTATAACAGCGAAATAGATCTGACAAAAATAACTGCCGGGGACACACATGCCAAAATCATTTGCACGTTCATAGTGGCATTTGGACAATTTAAAAAATATAACTTTGGTAAAATATCAATACGGTTGTATACTTAAATAAACGCATGAAGAAAACTGCAGACGAGAAATTTTTCAGACACGGTAAATACTTTATTCACCTGCTTCTCACTTGTTACATAGCAAAATACATGAGCTTGTATCATATACAAAGTAAAAGCAATAAACAACTTTATATACTTTTAATATATACAGTACACATTTCTCTCCAACTTGAAAACCGTTCATTCATTGCAATACACCACAGTATTGCACAATTCATAAAACAACTGTATCATAACATCTACATCCTCCTCTAATATACATCTTCTGTCTTCCTTCTCTAATATACAGAGTATCTGAAATGACACAATGATTAATTTGGCAAACAAATCAAAGCCTAGTATCGTAAATCAATTTGTCCTCATTAAATGACATGTATACATGATTCGTAAGTATCAATATCCTATATGTTCACACAGCTGTAATACTTATTCAACTCTTTCAGTTGCATCGACTGTTGGACTGATAACCACTTTATCTGCCAATAACAGCTGGACTTAATATATAAATAATGCAAGGTATGTCCACTGTCCGGTCACCTTCACAGCTTGACCATGAAAACGATGAAGGTTACTGATGTTTCTTTATCACATTAGCCAAGTGTTTGGTTTTTTAAATTGACAAGAAAACGGAATGCAACCAGTTTTACGTGCAAAGTGTGCAAATATATTTAGACTTTCTCTATCATATTAGTAAAAAAAGCATGTTTAACAGATTGTATTCCACTTTTCATTCAGTCTAAAAACATATACAATTTTTTTTTACAATCGCAAATGAGACACTGGACTCTTCTTTTCCCCTGTTACATAACATCTTGTCTTTTGGCTTAAACTGAGCTTGTGGTGATGGTATCACCTCCATAGACTGGGTATGAGCCTGTATCACCTCTACAAAAAGTATAGGTGTGGTATGCGCCCAATGTGACGATAGGCCTAAGATGAGACATGAGGTGGTGTCACCTCTGTTGATAGAATACATGATGACATTGATCATAATATATTATCACCTTTATAGATAATTAGGTCCGTAGGCCCAGTATGAGCCATGGTGACCTCTACAGACGGGCTTAGCCCAGTATGAGTCTACACCGGGTATGAGTATCACCTCTATGATACTTGAATGACTGTGGTATGACTGTATCATCTTGTCACCAGTCTCTGTGTGGCAGTCACCCGTGGCACACAATGTCACTGTGTCACCAGCTGGTTGACTCACCATGCTGTCGACACAGAGTTGAAAGCGACTTGCACAGTGACAAGAAATGGGTCTGCCCTGCCTGGGAGCCAGGGCCGCACCAACCCGAATTGTACACATTTCCGTCCCTCCTCGATGTATAAATCACCTGTATAACACAATGTTCCTATCCACCAGCATGGTAGCTGTCACCAAAGCTATGTCATCAGCTATGATATGTGACAGTCACCACCGCTGATTAGGGATGGCGTCCTTGTTCCAATCATGGTGTCTTCAGTGTTACAATTCTTGTTATGTGTAGTTTATATGCGACGTCTAGCACCATTGACAACATGGCGTCTTGCTCCAGCATCCACGTGACGTATAGCACCAGTGACAACATGGCGTCTTGCTCCAGCATCCACGTGATGTCTAGCACCAGTGACAACATGGCGTCTTGCTCCAGCATCCACGTGACGTCTAGCACCAGTGACAACATGGCGTCTTGCTCCAGCATCCACGTGATGTCTAGCACCAGTGACAACATGGCGTCTTGCTCCAGCATCCACGTGACGTTAGCACCAGTGACAACATGGCGTCTTGCTCCAGCATCCACGTGACGTATAGCACCAGTGACAACATGGCGTCTTGCTCCAGCATCCACGTGATGTCTAGCACCAGTGACAACATGGCGTCTTGCTCCAGCATCCACGTGATGTCTAGCACCAGTGACAACATGGCGTCTTGCTCCAGCATCCACGTGATGTCTAGCACCAGTGACAACATGGCGTCTTGCTCCAGCATCCACGTGATGTCTAGCACCAGTGACAACATGGCGTCTTGCTCCAGCATCCACGTGATGTCTAGCACCAGTGACAACATGGCGTCTTGCTCCAGCATCCACGTGATGTCTAGCACCAGTGACAACATGGCGTCTTGCTCCAGCATCCACGTGATGTCTAGCACCAGTGACAACATGGCGTCTTGCTCCAGCATCCACGTGATGTCTAGCACCAGTGACAACATGGCGTCTTGCTCCAGTATCCACGTGATGTCTAGCACCAGTGACAACATGACGTCTTGCTCCAGCATCCACGTGATGTCTAGCACCAGTGACAACATGACGTCTTGCTCCAGTATCCACGTGATGTCAGCACCAGTGACAACATGACGTCTTGCTCCAGTATCCACGTGACGTCTAGCACCATTGACAACATGGCGTCTTGCTCCAGCATCCACGTGATGTCTAGCACCAGTGACAACATGGCGTCTTGCTCCAGTATCCACGTGATGTCTAGCACCAGTGACAACATGACGTGTTGCTCCAGCATCCACGTGACGTCTAGCATCAGTGACAACATGACGTGTTGCTCCAGCATCCATGTGATGTCTAGCACCAGTGACAACATGACGTGTTGCTCCAGCATCCATGTGATGTCTAGCACCAGTGACAACATGACGTCTTGCTCCAGCATCCATGTGATGTCTAGCACCAGTGACAACATGACGTGTTGCTCCAGCATCCATGTGACGTCTAGCATCAGTGACATGACGTCTTGCTCCAGCATCCACGTGATGTCTAGCACCAGTGACAACATGGCGTCTTGCTCCAGCATCCACGTGATGTCTAGCACCAGTGACAACATGGCGTCTTGCTCCAGCATCCACGTGATGTCTAGCACCAGTGACAACATGGCGTCTTGCTCCAGCATCCACGTGATGTCTAGCACCAGTGACAACATGGTGTCTTGCTCCAGCATCCACGTGATGTCTAGCACAAGTGACAACATGACGTCTTGCTCCAGCATCCACGTGATGTCTAGCACCAGTGACAACATGACGTCTTGCGCCAGCATCCATGTGATGTCTAGCACCAGTGACAACATGACGTCTTGCTCCAGCATCCACGTGACGTCTAGCACCAGTGACAACATGACGTCTAGCATCAGTGACAACATGACGTCTTGCTCCAGCATCCATGTGATGTCTAGCACCAGTGACAACATGATGTCTTGCTCCAGCATCCATGTGATGTCTAGCACCAGTGACAACATGACGTCTTGCTCCAGCATCCATGTGACGTCTACCACCAACATCCATGTGACGTCAAATGTCAGTGGTTATAGTATGGCAGACAATGACACTTCTCTGACCATGGTCTCCCGGTGTCATGATATCCTAGTTGTGCCTTTATATCGCATCAATCCACTGTATATCAGAAGTCTCACGTGAACGCTGCAGGAAGAAAGACAATTCAAACTTAACAACAAGTTCTTACATCAGTGAGTGTTTAAAGGGATACTCCAATCAGTGAGAGATTCACACCAGTTCCGTACATCTGTATAATATATTGGTTGTACATAGTAATTGTGCACAAAGATTGTTAAGAAACAATTAATTGTACCAAAAACACTCCATGTTGGATTCAGGGCGCTGCCATCTTGAGACTTATGCGCCAGTGACGTAAGCGGTTTACGTCACTGGCGCATAAGTCTCAAGATGGCAGCGCCCTGAATCTAAAATAGCATATTTTTGATACCATTAAACTATAACTAATTGTTTATTAATGATCTTTGTGCACAGTTACTAGGCACAACCAATATACTATATATATGCATGTTAATACTGTGAACCTCTCACTGACTGGACTATCCATTTAAATAAACAAATCCACAGTATTCTGCATGATTAGATCAGTCAGAAAGCCATTTGTCCATCTTCAAGTCATTAACATGACTGTCCAAGACGGGCTAATACAATTGACAAGACAGGTGGGGTGGATTTAGAGGAAACCAACTGGCCACTATACAAAGTAATAGTTCCTAGCCAAGGGACCACATTAAGGACCATTTCACTAAGATAAAGAGCTCTTAAGGAAACTCATCTTTACACAAAATCCGTTGTCAAATTAGATTTCTTTTTCAAAATGCAAATATCCATTGCCGTATTACTTTGCATGACATACAAGTGACAATGTCCCGCTACCCATTTGTGGTGTTGACAGTTTTCAGGTATTAAAAATCACTGTTAAGAATCAAAATTGATTTTAAAGCTTAAAATCGGGTTTAAGATCTCTTAACAATGTTACTGAAATGGTCCCCTTGCCACTGACCGTGAAATAAAATCATAGCTTTATGCAGAGATCCGTCCACCTGTCACTCGATGGGTAAAACCCGTTGTGGATGGGTAGAAAAATGGGTGGACGAGTGGTGGATGGGTATATAAATGAAGGAGCAGTCTTCCAAAATTATAGATATTGTCAGTTATGCCTTGAAAATTGGTGTCACACGTGTGTTTGTAGTTAATTTCAGGACATAAAACACATCTAAACTGGCTTGTGAGTTAACATCAACATCCATCAAAAAAATTTGATTGGCAAAAATGTTATCCTGCTTAAATACGTGATTAAAATATATCATCACATCCTAAATAAATGGTGCAAACGACTCGTTTGTCACTACTGGCCAGTGACTGACATGAACGTCTTCAACGCAGGACGTACACGGTTTAAAAGGAACATTTGATTAATCAAAGACTAGCAATTTGTTGGTAACGCCTGACTGCCGACACGTACCATGGTTGATGCGTGGCATCTCACACATCTCGCACTTGTCGAGTTGGGCATGGTTGAGGAAGGTGCAAGCCGAGCAACTCCACTGGGCAGTGTCATCAGGCGGCGCGGGAGCGTACGGGGGCGGTGGAACTACAAACATCATCCATACAAGTCACACTCGTCTGTAGTCAACCTTACGTAGTGCATTAGCGCATTATCCAGTATTGTTCAAAGTGCTTCACACTTTACTCCCTGGAAGACCTGTTCAGTCAGACACCATCTCGACTTCCTTGGGAAGCCTCCAGCCTTGCTGCATCTAACGTGTGGAGACCTGTGCACAAATATTCACCACTGGACAGCTGAGTGAACTACAACAATGTTGATTGTACGAACTTGCCCAAGGTTTCACCTGGCAGCACTGAATTCAAGCCTAGGCTTTCTCTCTCGATTGCGTTCACTAGTCACCAAGATACATGCCTCCTGGCACGCAATGTAGACAGGGCATCCAATAATTGCAATCATTCAAAGCAAGAAAAAATCTAATCTTTTAACATAAAACGACATTGTTTAATTATATATACTTGACATTTATATTACTTGTAGTCTTAGATCTTCCCCGGCCACAGGTGGCTTACACAGTCTGGTTCACATAATGTGATTGATGGTTTTTTAATATTACCTTTGGTAAAATAATAATTTATTCAAAGATATCACTAACAATATTACCCAGCTGTTAAAACAACTTCTGAACGAACTTGAAATGCCTACATCTGAATGAATTTCTCCCATTTGTCAGCTAACAATGTGCTGCAATAATGTTTTGTATAAACATTCATAAGCGAGGCTGATTTCCCGACATATTTTGTCACGGAGAATTGGCATTGGTTCTAAGTGACCTAACATCTCATCCTTATCATCTGATCAATCTCATAACTGTTGAGGTGACCAAACTGCCCGCCTCAATAAGACACTGGCTGAGAGTGATACTGACCAGGAGGAAGTAGACCATGATGTGTCACAGGTCGTGGGTTCAAGGGCACTAGTTGGTTGATTGGGCCCTGCTGGCCAGTGTTGATGTTCGAGTAGAATCGCTGTTCTTCCGCTGGATCCAGAATGCCAAGAGGCGCTACATGGGAACCAATCATTAGGGGTCTGAGCACTGCTACACTTCCTGTTGTGTTGCGTTGTAATATTCTGCTTAGAAATCTGTGATATTTGAAATAAACGTTTTGTAGGAAATTAGTGCAGTAGATCAGATACTAACAAATTAAGTGCCAGTATATATTGGAAGTGAAATGATGCATACTTGGAATTACACTCAGTGGTGTAGTGATTTTGAGATATTTTAATTTACACTACATATGTGCATAAAGAAAAACAGGTGTGGCTGTTTTGGTAAATATTGATGGGTACCAAATGTGGATATATTTGAAAGAGGTGGAGGTATCAGACTTTGACCACATTTGATCAGCATGCCAGTGCCATGATGACGATGGTGAATGTGTAAACATATCAGAATGTTTAATGACAGTTTAAAAAAAATCTGACATGGTGGAAAGGTTAACAGTCATGTGAGCCCTCATTAGTTCACTTCATATGTAATAATATGCCAATTGTCTAATGACGCTGTAGATAAATGGTTTCTCAAAATATACATATATTGCATATATTTATGAAAAGTTGCGGTTTTAAAAAACACAGTTATTTAAAACTAACTGGTAGATCATATATGGTGCTTGAAAAAATCACAGAAACTTCTGTTAACATTTCTTTTCTCCTAGGCACACTTGAATACTCAAGTAATAGGTTACAATACCTTATATCTTCATGAAATTTCAAGAGTACCAAGATAAATTACTGCATATCAAAATGTACATACTCTGTCCATTGGTAACCATGTCCACTTGGGCTGCCATGATCTTGATATCAATCTGTAGTTTACGGTTCGTCTCTCTCAGGATCTGCACATCGTGAGCCTGGCAGGAGAAAAATAACCACACACCATGTCATCACGGCCACGTACAGCAGGCAGTTAATAATGGGGAACCTACTGAACTGATAAACCAGGTGGCGCCATTACACAATCTGGGCCTCATGACATCAACTGCCAATGTCCTGTTGCCTCGTAATTTATTTATTATATCAAGCATTTATTAACACACGTCATAGATATGCTTTATTGCCTTATATTAATAACAGATGGAGACTAAAAGAATTCAAAGATGAACTGAAAACAGAAATAACCAGCACATGTAAACAGCTAAATTATGTAACTGGTTCAAGTTGTGTACCAGCGCCCCCCTAGCGATCATGTAGGATCCCATTGTGACATTGCTGTTAGAGCAGAGAGGATATCACTGCCCTACATTTATGTGTGGCTGTCCTACCCGCGGGAGGTATAACTGTCCTACTTGTGAGAGGTATGATTGTCCTACCTGCGGGATGTGTAACTGTCCTATCTGCGGGAGGTATAACTGTCCTACCTGTGGAATGTGTAAATGTCCTACATGTGAGAGGTGTAACTGTCCTATATGTGGGAGGTGTGACTGTCCTACCTGTGGGAGGTGTAACTGTCCTACCTGTGGGAGGTGTGACTGTCCTACCTGTGGGAGGTGTAACTGTCCTACATGTGGGAGGTGTAACTGTCCTACCTGTGGGAGGTGTAACTGTCCTACCTGAGGGAAGTTGTAGTTGCGGGAGCGTCGCCGCCGCTCCAACTGATCCTGCTCCATGGATGTGACCTCTCTACGGAGTTGCTCCAGGAGAGAGCGTGACTCCCCCATGTCCTGCTCAAGCTTGTGCTTCCGCTGGGCCTGGTACTGTAGCAGGGCTACAACACAAGCTCCACTTATAACTCAGCCACAACACAGGCTCCACGTCTAACTCAGCCACAACACAGGCTCCAAGTCTAACTCAGCCACAACACAGGCTCCACGTCTAACTCAGCCACAACACAGGCTCCACGTCTAACTCAGCCACAACACAGGCTCCATGTCTAACTCAGTCACAACACAGGCTCCACGTCTAACTCGGCCACAACACAAGCTCCACTTCTAACTCAGTCACAACACAGGCTCCATGTCTAACTCAGCCACAACACAGGCTCCATGTCTAACTCAGTCACAACACAGGCTCCAAGTCTAACTCAGTCACAACACAGGCTCCAAGTCTAACTCAGTCACAACACAGGCTCCAAGTCTAACTCAGTCACAACACAGGCTCCACGTCTAACTCGGCCACAACACAAGCTCCACTTCTAACTCACAACACAAGCTCCACTTCTAACTCAGTCACAACACTTGTGGGGAGCGGTGGTCGCGCGGTAGAGCGCCGGACTGTCAATCGAGGGGACGGTGGTTCAATCCCACCTACCGCCGTTTCGAAACTTAGGCAATTTCTTCACCCCACATTTGCCTGTGTCTTTCGGAAGAGACACTAAAAGCCGGTGGTCCCTTCTATCTGGTGTCTCTGCCAGGGGAAGTAAAAAATCCCACACAGGGGGTAAATGTGTAACCTGTAGTGGACTCACAAATTCTACAGAAGAACAACTCCTGCGTTAGCCCAAGTTTGGGCTGTTTGGAGATAATCACCTAAGACCTAAGGCTCCATGTCTAACTCAGCCACAACACAGGCTCCATGTCTAACTCAGTCACAACACAGGCTCCAAGTCTAACTCAGTCACAACACAGGCTCCAAGTCTAACTCAGTCACAACACAGGCTCCAAGTCTAACTCAGTCACAACACAGGCTCCATGTCTAACTCAGTCACAACACAGGCTCCAAGTCTAACTCAGTCACAACACAGGCTCCAAGTCTAACTCAGTCACAACACAGGCTCCATGTCTAACTCAGTCACAACACAGGCTCCAAGTCTAACTCAGTCACAACACAGGCTCCACGTCTAACTCAGCCACAACAGTCTCCATGTCTAATTCAGTTACAACACAGTCTCCACGTCTAATTCAGTCACAACACAGTCTCCACGTCTAATTCAGTCACAACACAGACTCCACGTCTAATTCAGTCACAACACAGACTCCACGTCTAATTCAGTCACAACACAGTCTCCACGTCTAATTCAGTCACAACACAGTCTCCACGTCTAATTCAGTCACAACACAGTCTCCACGTCTAATTCAGTCACAACACAGACTCCACGTCTAATTCAGTCACAACACAGGCTCCACGTCTAACTCAGTCACAACATAGGCTCCATGTCTAACTCGGCCAAAACACGGAGTACACGTCTAACTTGGCCACAACTCAGAGTACACGTCTAACTCTGCCACAACACAGAGTACACGTCTAACTCGGCCACAACACAGAGTCCATGTCTAACTCGGCCACAACACAGTACACGTCCAACTCTGCCACAACACAGAGTACACGTCTAACTCTGCCACAACACAGAGTACACGTCTAACTCTGCCACAACACAGAGTACACGTCTAACTCTGCCACAACACAGAGTACACGTCCAACTCTGCCACAACACAGAGTACACGTCTAACTCTGCCACAACACAAAGTACACGTCCAACTCTGCCACAACACAGAGTACACGTCCAACTCTGCCACAACACAGAGTACACGTCCAACTCTGCCACAACACAGAGTACACGTCTAACTCTGCCACAACGCAAAGTACACGTCCAACTCTGCCACAACACAGAGTACACGTCCAACTCTGCCACAACACAGAGTACACGTCCAACTCTGCCACAACGCAAAGTACACGTCCAACTCTGCCACAACGCAAAGTACACGTCCAACTCTGCCACAACACAGAGTACACGTCCAACTCTGCCACAACACAGAGTACACGTCTAACTCTGCCACAACGCAAAGTACACGTCCAACTCTGCCACAACACAGAGTACACGTCTAACTCTGCCACAACACAGAGTACACGTCTAACTCGGCCACAACACAGAGTACACGTCCAACTCGGCCACAACACAGGCTCCACGTCTAACTTCCACGTCTAACTCGGCCACAACACAGAGTCCATGTCCAACTCGGCCACAACACAGAGTCCATGTCCAACTCAGCCACAACGCAGGCTCCACGTCTAACTCAGCCACAACGCAGGCTCCACGTCTAACTCGGCCACAACGCAGGCTCCACGTCTAACTCGGCCACAACACAGAGTCCATGTCCAACTCAGCCACAACGCAGGCTCCACGTCTAACTCGGCCACAACACAGAGTCCATGTCCAACTCACCCACAACGCAGGCTCCACGTCTAACTCAGCCACAACGCAGGCTCCACGTCTAACTCGGCCACAACACAGAGTCCATGTCCAACTCAGCCACAACGCAGGCTCCACGTCTAACTCAGCCACAACACAGGCTCCACGTCTAACTCAGCCACAACACAGAGTCCATGTCCAACTCAGCCACAACACAGGCTCCACGTCTAACACAGCCACAACGCAGGCTCCACGTCTAACTCGGCCACAACACAGGCCACCAGAGTGGAGTGAGTACAATACAAATGTACTCGAGTACGAGTACGATTACTTTGAACATGCATGAGTATGAGTACGAGTACTCAGAAAACAAATGTACTCGAGTACGAGTATGATTACTTTACAATATACTCGAGTACGAGTACGATTACTTTAGAATATAAGCATGATTACTTTAATGATTACTTTAATGAATATCCTGTTTCTAACATAAAGGCGACTTTCATGGAATCCCTAGGTGTCATTTTGTTCTGTTGTTGTGTCACTAATGTTCTAACTGATTACTGCTATCCACTATCCAGGTGTTATAGTTATTAATAATTAGACAACTTTCTCAGGTATTGGATGAATAATTTAATGCTGGATTAATAATTTAATTTATGGTTTCTGAATCAAATACAAATAGGAGGCATTTAAAATTTTCAAATACACATGATCAAATACATTACAATAACAACACTTCAAAACCAGGGGGTATATTCAAAAGAGTAGTATATCAGATGGGTCCAGACATGGGGTCAAATACATTTGTATTTGAAAGTATTTAAATACTTTTTAAAATATTTGTATTTGATGTTTAGGAATTAAAAGTATTTGTATTTAAATACTTTCCTGAAGTATTTGACTTGTTCAAATATTTTTTTGAAATACATTGTCAGTATCAACATTTCTTTTTCACTGTCACATGTAATGCCTGCCAAACTGATTACCTTAATGCACTGCAACTTCACCCAACAGTTCTAATTACTGATGAAGACACTTAACAGCAGGCCCTGCAGTGACCACAACTTGTGTTTGCTCAGAGCCAGAGGATGGATTAATACCTAACAGTGACCATAGATCAATATCCCCTTTTGTTCTTTAATCAGGGTTCAATTTGGCATCAGGTTATTCTGGTTTCCTGTCAATGATTAGCAGTGTCTCTTCTGAGGGCAACATAGGCGTTATATTATTATGGACCTCTTGGCTTAACATACAAACAATATATTTTGGCCTTTCCCTCTTTCAGTCAGTTGTCACTGTGATGCAGTTAGCAATAACAATACTCCCTAGCACTGGTCTGCCTGTCATCATATGAGCAAAACACTAATTATGCCTATAAACTAGATGTCTCAATATGTGTTGCTTTTCTTTTACCTACATAGTAATACAAAATGAAAAGTATTTGAAAAATATATGAACAAGTATTTGAAATACTTTTCAATGTATTCCTATTTAAATACATTTATATTTAAAACGTATTTGTAATCCCTCAGAATATTTGTATTTAAATACATTTCAATGTATTTGACCCCATGTCTGGATGGGACAAACACAGAATGGTTGTGGATTTAGACAAGTTTACAGTTTGCACTTAATTAAACATAATAGACAGGGATTTAGCAGCTAACCGCCCAGACCCAGTCAGGATTCTGGATGTTGGAAATATGACCAGTCATTCACACCATACTGACAGAGCAAACAGTACAGGTGGGGCTGAGGCCTGGCTTCTAAAATTACAAAGCAAGATGTTAGGGGATGCTTATCTCCTGCAGTGCTTCCCAGGGACTGTCACAATATAACTTGTACTTTGTACTAAGCAGGAGCGTGAGATGTTGCTTCTCTGGGAAAAGAAGGTATTAATTAGAGAAATCTGACTGAATATTTATTTAACTGAAATGCTCAACAGTAATAGAAAATGAATACCTTGATTATTATTACATTTATTAGATTACTTCTAATATTGCCATTTTTATCTGTCTAATATATTTGCTTGCAACTGTTCATATGAAAAAAATGTAATCATGAGAAGTAATCATGAGTACGATTATTTTGGTAATGTACTCGAGTACAAGTACGATTACTTTCCTTCATACTCGAGTACGAGTACTCAAAAAGTACTCGTACTCGAGTACGAGTACAAGTACACGAGTACGATTACTCCATCTCTGCAGGCCACACGTCTAACTCAGCCACAACACAGGCCACACGTCTAACTCAGCCACAACACAGGCTCCACGTCTAACTCAGCCACAACACAGGCCACACGTCTAACTCAGCCACAACACAGGCCACACGTCTAACTCAGCCACAACACAAGCCACACGTCTAACTCAGCCACAACACAGGCTCCACGTCTAACTCAGCCACAACACAGGCCACACGTCTAACTCAGCCACAACACAGGCCACACGTCTAACTCAGCCACAACACAGGCTCCACGTCTAACTCAGCCACAACACGGAGTCCACGTCCAACTGTGCCACAACACGGAGTCTACGTCCAACTCGGTCACAACACAAGAGTCCACGTCTAACTTGGCCACAACACAAGAGTCCACGTCTAACTTGGCCACAACACAGAGTCCATGTCCAACTCAGCCACAACACAGGCTCCACGTCTAACTCGGCCACAACACAGGCTCCACGTCTAACTCGGCCACAACGCAGGCTCCACGTCTAACTCAGCCACAACACAGGCCACACGTCTAACTCAGCCACAACACAGGCCACACATCTAACTCAGCCACAACACAGGCCACACGTCTAACTCAGCCACAACACAGGCTCCACGTCTAACTCAGCCACAACACAGGCCACACGTCTAACTCGGCTACAACACAGGCTCCACGTCTAACTCAGTCACAACACAGGCTCCACGTCTAACTCAGTCACAACACAGGCTCCACGTCTAACTCAGTCACAACACAGGCCACACGTCTAACTCAGCCACACAAGCTCCACGTCTAACTCAGTCACAACACAGGCTCCACGTCTAACTCAGCCACACAAGCTCCACGTCTAACTCAGCCACAACACAGGCCACATGTCTAACCACAACTTAACAGAGCTCAGCCACTACTTAACAGAGCAGGAGATACGCATTTTGTATTAAACTAGTTTATTACATAACTGACGTAATGGCAGGAACATCTGATTTGTTTCAAGTCAGGTGTTCATAAAAGAAGATAAAACAACTTCTCAGAATATCAACCATGAATATGTGCCCTAGTTGACATTAGAGCTCTGGGAAATGGGACATTACACTGGTGAAGGACAGAGAAGCCAAGGGAGATGGTTGGCGTATATGAAGAGTTGACTAAAGGTGGTTGGACACTTGAAGTGAATGGGAGAATAGTTGGCAAAGAAAGCAGAGGCCAGAAAATTGACAGTGAAAAGGATGACCTCAGCTACAATGGGACAGAACTGTGTAGATTTTGAAGGATTGGAGAATAGGAGTGAAAGATGAAGTAGGGCTTTATGCAGGATCCAAATATGGATGTTAAGTGTTAAGGCAGTTTACAAACTTTAAAATGTGTCTGATGACTTGAAATGGACTACAAACACACATGTGAAACTATTTACACTCACGCCTAAGGCACAACTGACAATATCTAATATTACACGTAACTCCATTTACACTCACTTCTAAGGCATAACGGACAATATCTATGGTTTTGGAACACCTTCATTTTTACCTGTCCCCCACCCGTCCACCCATATTTCTACAACGGTTTTACGCGTCCAAATGACGGGTGGACGGGTCTCTGCATAAAGTTGTGGTGGTTAGAGGGAACAACAATGTAAGCACAGCGAGGGGTGAGAAAACCAGACACTGATAACCATTAGCCAACTTTTTGTGTGTTGCGCCTGAGTTGAATTTTTTAAGGATACAGGGGGTATACAAGTGTTACAATTATCATAACTTTAACAACTTTACTCCAGGCATAGAATGATGAATGTGTTATAACTTACTCTGTGTGTACTCGGCCTCACTGGCTGGTCCTTCTGAGCGGGGTGCAGCAGGCCATGGCCCCTTCCCCTCCATCTGTAGCAGGGAGGACTTAGGAGGCTCACGGAACGGCGACGACACAACAGGCTGAAGGGGCTGCTGTTGGATGCGGGCGGCCTCAGGGTCAGGCGAGGTCAAGAGGTCAGTTGGCGGCGACTGGCTGTACGAAGGATGCCACTGCATGTTTTGGTAGGTCGGTGTGACTGCTGGCGGCCCCTGTGGGGACTGGTAGAATGGCGGGCGACTCGGCTCGGCCGGGCTCACGTGGATGTACTTGGAAACATAGTAGCGTGAAGACGAAGGGGTTGTGGGCGTTTGTGAAGGCGGACTAGGGTGTGGTGATTGCTGAACGAATTGGCGATGATCTACGAGGTAGGCCTCCGCCCTCGCCGTAGGCGGGGGCGTGTACAACTGTCTTTGATGATCACCACCCATATGGGCCATAGCGCCACCTGGGAATGGCTGACTGAACTGTCCTGGTCGCTGCACAAGAGCGTTGTGGTGTGCTGCCGATGGTGTATTGTCACTGTGGATCTGCAATGACATCGGCGGCTGTCTTATGGCACATGTTCCAGGTGGGGAACTCCCGTAGTATTGCAATGATGTCGGGGGGAGGTGGGGCGGGGGCATGTATCCATGTTGCCCCACACCGCGCCCACTGTTCTCCACATCGATCTGAGTTACGTAACGCGGTCCCTGTCCACTAGGTGGCAGCATATGTGGGCCTGCGGAGGGAGGGAACTGCGGTGTTGGGCTGCCCGACACTGCGGGCCGGTGCTGAATGTAGTGGGTTTGTTGTGTCATGTAGTATTGCTGGTCACGACTGGGCGGGGTCAAATCTGACGGGGTCGCGCCCTGGTGGCTCAACGGACTGTGACGATTCGTTGTGTCGGACACTGGGATACGATTTGGCGCCGGTGGTAGATGTAAATGT
Organism: Ridgeia piscesae; assembly: GCA_025642075.2. Taxonomy (NCBI): domain Eukaryota; kingdom Metazoa; phylum Annelida; class Polychaeta; order Sabellida; family Siboglinidae; genus Ridgeia; species Ridgeia piscesae. The sequence continues at coordinate 405,858 of JAODUO010000016.1, read as the reverse complement.
GCAAGTTGATCAACAACATGCGTTGACACTGTTGTCACCGTTGTCGTAGCAACGCGGTCAGGGCCATATAGTAGCTGGTTGCTCATGTGGACAAGTGCTTGGAGACACTTTGCCCGGTCGCAGCCATTCTGGAACCATGCACACATGGATGGTAAAATACATCAAATTAAATAAATATTAAATAAATACAATTCATTAAAATCAATTACAACATCAATCTAAGTTAAATAAGTCTTTATTTTTATTAACATGAGACTGCAATTGTATACTAAGGATACAGGTCAAAACAGCTACAGATCTAAAACAGTGACAGACCAAGAGGCAACACCCTAAAACAGCGTCAAATCCAAGTCGATACAAATTCCTAAAATGGCAACACAACCCCAAACTAATAGGGCCTGTATGCGTGTCACTCATACAAATCTTGTGCAATAGCTTTCTTATCTTAAATGTCTGATTTCATATCGAGTTTATCACACTGTCAGAGCAATTTACAAAGCGCAGATAGTATTAATAATGTTAGATTGTATATTTTATTATGAGATTTGCATTTTATATTGCTGTACGTTGTGGTTTCACAACAGTTCGATAAGCACTTATATCTGATAAGTTGTCTAAATGCACACAACCATAAAATATGTACACATTTGCCCCCAAACAGGTTGTACTGCGCAAAATATGGCATTCTACATTACTTGTCAAGATCACCAAACACATGTACTAGCCACCGATGCCATGGCAACCACCATAATAATCGATTAAAATGCACGATTTCTATGATCACTCTTACCAGCAAGGTGTCACACTGCTTCTGCTTGTAATTACTTTATTGGAAAATATAGCTAAAAACACAATTTGGGGACAACCCGATTATTACAACCAAATACAAACCAAAGTCCTATCTTTTAACATGGAGACAATGGACCTCGTTTTGTAGCATGAGCCTTACATGGCCTATTGGCAGGTGTGACTAAATGAGTTTATTTTTGCACATATAAGTAAAAGTAATTCTATCTTCAAAATTACTACACGGCAACATAAATCAAAGACACAACGCATGAGCGATGCTCAATGAAATAACGCAAGAGTACTGATAATCTATGTGATATGGCAACTGTTATTTAATAATAAAGGATGCTGTAACAAAGTCACATTCACCTATTCATTTTGGGTGGTCTGACACCGTTTTGGAACTGTCGCCATTTTGGACATAATAACAGCAAATGTTTGTAAACTGTCATGATTGCTGTACCCACCAGGTGGCACTGATAAATGAGAGGATCCGTTATTTAGACCAGTACATACGTCTCTAATGAGGGTGACAAGGTCATTCTCTGCAACCTCTGGGTACATCTGATGTAGCTCGTCATAGAGACGTCGACTGTCATTGTAGAATGCCTGTACTTGGGCTGCCATCACAGCCCTCTCCCATTGCCTGCCTCACAATACACGACTCCCTTCCTCACAACACTGCTCCAGCCCAGCTGATACTACAACAATAAACAAACGTAAACAGCTCCAGCTCGGCTGATACTACAACAATAAACAAACGTAAACAGCTCCAGCTCGGCTGATACTACAACAACAAACAAACGTAAACAGCTCCAGCTCGGCTGATACTACAACAACAAACAAACGTAAACAGCTCCAGCTCGGCTGATACTACAACAACAAACAAAAGTAAATAGCTCCAGCTCGGCTGATACTACAACAACAAACAAACGTAAACAGCTCCAGCTTGGCTATACTACAACAACAAACAAAAGTAAATAGCTCCAGCTCGGCTGATACTACAACAACAAACAAACGTAAACAGCTCCAGCTTGGCTAATACTACAACAACAAACAAAAGTAAATAGCTCCAGCTCGGCTGATACTACAGCAACAAATGTAAACAGCTCCAGCTCGGCTGATACTACTACAACAAACAAACGTAAACAGCTCCAGCTCGGCTGATACTACAACAACAAACAAACATAAACAGCTCCAGCTCGGCTGATACTACAACAACAAACAAACGTAAACAGCTCCAGCTCGGCTGATACTACAACAACAAACAAACGTAAACAGCTCCAGCTCGGCTGATACTACAACAACAAACGTAAACAGCTCCAGCTCGGCTGATACTACAAGCAACAAATGTAAACAGCTCCAGCTCGGCTGATACTAAAAGCAACAAACGTAAACAGCTCCAGCTCGGCTGATACTACAGCAACAAATGTAAACAGCTCCAGCTCGGCTGATACTACAACAACAAACAAACGTAAACAGCTCCAGCTCGGCTGATACTACAACAACAAACACAACAGTAAACAGCTCCAGCTCGGCTGATACTACAACAACAAACAAACGTAAACAGCTCCAGCTTGGCTAATACTACAACAATAAACGTAAACACCTCCAGCTCGGCTGATACTACAGCAACAAATGTAAACAGCTCTAGTTCGGCTGATACTACAACAACAAACAAACGTAAACAGCTCCAGCTCGGCTTATACTACAACAACAAACGAAAACAGCTCCAGCTCAGCTGATATTACAACAAACGTAAACAGCTCCAGCTCAGCTGATACTACAACAACAAACGTAAACAGCTCCAGCTCGGCTGATACGACAACAACAAAAGTAAACAGCTCCAGCTCCGCTGATACTACAACAGCAAACATAAACAACTCCAGCTCAGCTAATACTACAGCAGCAAAAATACACACACAAGGAGTACTATTACGATCAGAGATGGAGTGAGTACAATACAAATGTACTCGAGTACGAGTACGATTACTTTGAACATGCATGAGTACGAGTACTCAGAAAACAAATGTACTCGAGTACGAGTATGATTACTTTACAATATACTCGAGTACGATTACTTTAGAATGTAAGCATGATTACTTTCATGATTACTTTAATGAATATCCTGTTTCTAACATAAAGGCGACAGTGCTAATTACTGAAGAAGACACTTAACAGCAGGCCCTGCAGTGACCACAACTTGTGTTTGCTCAGAGCCAGAGGATGGACCTAACAGTGACCATAGGTCAATATCCCCTTTTGTTCTTTAGTCAGGGTTCAATTTGGCACCAGGTTATTCTGGTTTCCTGGCTGACTTTGAAGTTGAGCCTTCCTCACAACATCCTAGCAATGATTAGCAATGTCTCTTCTGAGGGCAACATAGGCGTTATATTATTATGGACCTCCTGGTGTAACATACAAACAATAAATTTTGGCGTTTACCTCTTTCAGTCAGTTGTCACTGTGATGCAGTTAGCAATAACAATACTCCCTAGCACTGGTCTGCCTGTCATCATATGAGCAAAACACTAATTATGCCTATAAACTAGATGTCTCAATATATGTGTTGCTTTTCTTTTACCTACATAGTAATACAAAATGAGAAGTATTTGAAAAATATATGAACAAGTATTTGAAATACATTTCAATGTATTCATATTTAAATACATTTATATTTAAAAAGTATTTGTAATCCCTCAAGAATATTTGTATTTAAATACATTTCAATGTATTTGACCCCATGTCTGGATGGGACAAACACAGAATGGTTGTGGATTTAGACAGGTTTACAGTTTGCACTTAATTAAACATAATAGACAGGGATTTAGCAGCTAACCGCCCAGACCCAGTCAGGATTCTGGATGTTGGAAATATGACCAGTCATTCACACCATACTGACAGAGCAAACAGTACAGGTGGGGCTGAGGCCTGGCTTCTAAAATTACAAAGCAAGATGTTAGGGGATGCTTATCTCCTGCAGTGCTTCCCAGGGACTGTCACAATATAACTTGTACTTTGTACTAAGCAGGAGGGTGAGATGTTGCTTCTCTGGGAAGAGAAGGTATTAATTAGAGAAATCTGACTGAATATTTATTTAACTGAAATGCTCAACAGTAATAGAAAATGAAAACCTTGATTATTATTACATTTATTAGATTACTTCTAATATTGCCATTTTTATCTGTCTAATATATTTGCTTGCAACTGTTCATATGAAAAAAATGTAATCGTGAGAAGTAATCGTGAGTACGAATACTTTGGTAATGTACTTGAGTACGATTACTTTCCTTCGTACTCGAGTACGAGTACTCAAAAAGTACTCGTACTCGAGTACGAGTACAGTACGATTACTCCATCTCTGATTACGATTACTTTAGAATGTAATCACGATTACTTTCATGATTACTTTAATGAATATCCTGAATTGATAATTTAATTTATGCTTTCTGAATCAAACACAAAAATGAGGCATTTTAAAATTTCAAATGTCCCCCTTTTTTAAAGTCAAATACACATGATCAAATACATTACAACAATAAAAAATTCATGTAGCTTAGACAAGATCAGTAGAATTGAAATTGGCTTGAAATTGTTGGTTTCTATAGGTGGATTTGATTTATAAATTGGCAACACCTATGAATGCTTCTATTATGTGATAAACTGGCCAGAATTTAAAGAAAGATTTAGAAAATGCAAGTGGACGTGACATGGACAGTCTGATAGGCAGTATGTACCAGATTTATTTTCACACATATTCCTTTGCTGGTATGTTGGGTGAATTTTTGTCAGTCACTCTTTGTTGGTGTACATATGGATGTTAACTCATATACATTCCTTCTCAGATGAGAAGTGCTTTATAAACTGAAATAAACTATAAACATTCATGTGACACCAATTTTAAGGCATAACTGATAATATCTATGGTTTTGGAAGACCTTTTTTCCACCTCACCTTCTTTTTTTTCACCCACCACCCATCCACCAATGTTTCTACCAGTCCACAACGGGTTTTACCAGTCCAAATGACAGGTGGACAGGTCTCAGCATCAAGCTATGCAGACTATTCAGGTGGAGTGAATGAAGCTGTTGCTGGTGAAAGCATACTTGAAGTGAACTACAAACTACGTCTGAGCGATCTTTTACTTTCTGACCTAACCATAAAAAGATAACCTACGGCCACCAAACTTATCCTCACATATCTTACATGCATATGAACTCAGTAGTAAATAACTTGCATTACTGAAATAAATAACATTCACAAAACAAACTCTTGCAAAACTTGATGACAACTCGACACCATCGGCTACAGCTTATCGCACTTAGTTAGTTATGATTAGCTTAGTGTTAGTTTACAGTTAGGATAAAATCGTTTTTAATTAATAAAAAAATGTTAAGCTAATTTATGTAACGAAGTTGCTCCACAGCACCGATGTTACAGTAATTGCTGAAGTACGCATTGCCAGCTTGCAGCTGATGTTGAGTTGCCACTGAGTTTCTTTTCTGAATGCTATTTGTTACAGGAAATTAAGTTACTGTGTAACCTAATATGTATATAAGTCTTAAAGATTTGTGCGAAGTTTGGCCGCTGAGAGGCCGTTTTCATGGTTTGGTCAGAATGTAGAAGATCCCCTAAATCTGTTTTTATGTCAGATCCCCTAAATCTGTTTTACTTGTCATTTGATGTTGCTCAACCGTCCACAAATCCAGATCACAACTATATTCTATACGAATGTTCATTTAAAAGAATATTTGTCCACATTAACAGGCATCGTTATCTAAATAAAACGAATAAAATATATATACATGCACACGACAACAACAAAACAACAGAATACGGATTTATTTACAGTACCTGGACAGACAAACTGACAATTGCACACTGTCAGAGAGTCGGTGTCACCTGAAGTTCCGAGTTATGACAGTCTTGAAAGTTGGACTATAACGCGGTCATATTTGTACAGAAATTAAACGGTATACGACTTTCATTTCGTATATTCTGTGTACCTTAATTAATTGCCAACTTAGTCCATTTGTGGGCTCTCTATGCTATTATCTATCACGTACACTACAACACAAAACATTTGTCTTTATGTCCCCCTCCCAAATCTTGCGTTCGCCAAATTCATTCCAATGGCGGATGTGGATGGATATCCTTCGCGCATGTCAGACAGGCGCAATTTCAGCATAGCCTCGTTACTAAACTGCGGCTAAGATTATTTTTACAACAATTAATTTATGTGCTGATGTGCATAGTTTTAAATAGCAGAGAGTCATGAATACATGTAATTCAATTATTGAGCATATTTTAAATAACCAGGACTGACCAAATAAAATGGTTTAAAACGTTTTATGGCTAGGGACTATCTGTTGCGCATGCGCATATTTGAAGCCGAAAGGAGGGAACTTTTGACTTCTGCGAATCGCCGAATGTAAGTTTCTTTCTTTCTTTCTAATTTCTGCTACAAAAATATAGAACTCGACTATACATAATGAGATTTGTTTATGGAATCTGTTAACGTGACTGAGCTGTCACAATGTTTGTTGCGTAAAAAGTTTATAATTCTTGTTGAATAGTAAACAACGTCAACAGACTACCACTAGCACTACGTACGCCCGGTACGGTATATAGTGTGGTCGTACCAACATTTCCTATAGAAACTTGTTTTAATGTTCCCTGACAGTAGTCACTATAAGAGGTATAATGCCTAATGGTGGTTGTTTCGTGTATTTAAATGAACTATTAAGCAAACTACATATATGTGTAAAGTCATGAATTTCATTTCCCATATTAACTGGGAAATATGATTCTTCTGTTACATCAAATTTTGTCATTATTATTAAGGGAAAATTATTCAATAACGAGAGGGCACAACCTAAAAATATTTAAAGAAAGATGCCGATTAAATATCCGAAAAAAATCATTTATATACCGATTTACTGATGTATGGAATAGTCTGCCAGAGTCTGTGGTAGATGCTCCATCAATCCAATCATTTGTAAGTAATTGATAAACTATGGAAAAATCATCCTATAAAAAATTATTTTACTGCACCACCTCTACTATGGACTGTGTTACCTTTAGACGCATGCGCACAGTCTCAAAACAATGCTCAAGACAGAGCTGGCACAAGAGGCAGGAATGCCTAATACTAGCCAGAAAAGGACCTGTAAGAATGACGGTTTCTGACGGCTTGCTAGCCTAGTAATTATCTATTTTTGCATATAAACGACACACATTTTATTTTTCCTCTGGTCACAATCACTAATTGAAGAGCAATGGTGCTTGTTTCATATACATTGTACATAGATGACATATTAACAAAACAGCAATTTTAGACAATAATGCTAATAAACAAACTAATATAAATTTGCTACGTTAAACTTAAACATGGCAGTAATTAATCAGTTTGCACAGCAATATTTGCAGGCATAACTGCCAAAAACACTTGCTAAGTATTATTAATCAAAGACACCCACTGTCGATCACATTGGTATCCAAGCACTTTCAAAGCGCTCGGATACCAAGACAGGGGTTCCATAATTAGACAATGTGCACATTTGTGCTATCAATTGATAAGCTATCACAACATTAACATTGTATCTGGGTTTTTGTGAATTATGTGGATTGTGTTATTAAAAACTTATTATGTGTATATATGTTTGGCTGAATACAAATCTCTTTTACAAACTCATATATGCTTTGTCACTTACAGCAAACGAGTCACGATTCCTTATAAACAAAGAGCATTGTCCCACATAAATGTGATTTTTACAGTTTGAAACTTTCTACTCTGGGCATCTTCAGTATCGAATAACTTTGGCTGTGTGTGAGCTAGGTCCATGATTTTTGCACAGTTGGAAAGCTTAATAACTGTGATTAACTCATTTTTTGGGGACAAGTGACTCATTTCATTAGAACAGGTCAAATATTGAATATATTGTTCAAGGCTCAAGAATGGTTTATTGTATGATTTAACTTTTTATAATAAAACAGTCACACTAGATCACAATGATGGTAATTATTATTATATTATTCATAAGTTATTATACTGTTTTGTGTGTGTGAATGCAGTAAGTATAGTTTATTAATATTTGCGCGCACAAAACACCATCTAACGGTTTTTGTGTAAATAGCTATTGTACTACGTGTTCTAATTTTTTTCTGATGAACTGCTGACTTTAAAAATATGATTGTTGTTGGAAGTTGTTACTTTTTATTAACTCTATTAGGCTCACATCACCAAAGCGTTGACTATTTTCAATGAGATTATATATTTTTGTCAAAGTAATATTTTATTTAGTTGGAAAGTTAATCATGTGTTACACAAATAAAGTACATTACTACAGGTAACATGGACCATTGGCATACATATTAGTTGCGTTCAGAAAAGATCAACAACTTGTTTTGACATCTTCTTTCGCTGACCATGTTCTCATGCTTACAGTGTGGGGATGCACCGGTCAAGCGTAGGAAGTGTTGGATCCAGGCTGTCCATTGGTCAGCCACAACGCGTCAAAAATGAAAATGACCCTCCGTCAAAGCTTCGCACCAGCCTATGGGCGTCGGGCAGGTCGTCATTTGGGGGGCGGCCATCACTGACAGGAATGAGGAAATCCATTGTGCGGCCGAGTACATCCGGGGCAACCACAACACCCGTCAAGAGACGGTGAGCTTGCCAGTATATAATGTTGTGATTTTATGTATTTATCTAATGCATTTATGTCATTAATCAGTGTATTTATTGAATTTATTCATTTTATTTTAGAAAATTTATTTTGAAATATACAACTTTTTATTACAATTTATTATAATTTATTTATTATGATTTTTTTATTATAAATAATAAAATATATATTATATTGCAAGTCCATGTGTGTGGGTGTTTCAGGCATATGTATTTCTTACATTCTCTTATTTAAATATATATGTTCTATTATATTGCATATATATATATATATATATATATATATATATATATATATATATTGGATGTGCATTTATTTTACATCCTGACTTGTAGACTAACATTCCAGATTAATTCTCCCCCCGACGGATAATAAAGTATTCCTTTACTGTAACACAAATGTTGATAAATCCACATTAGAATGGCCTAAGTTATTTACCCTGCTTCTAGACTGGCCTCACTATTTATATGCTGAATAATTCAAAACATAAAAATACTAGTACATTTCTTGAGAGGTAATGTCAACAAATATTGAGAAACACATATAAAACAGAATGTTGTTAGATTCAAGAAAGTCTGTTTTAGTTTTGCATATTTTCAGGTCTTAGAAGTTAGAGAAGTGTAAAGTAGCAGAGTTGTATAACTATACAGGTGGCATTTTGTAGTTGAACTAACGTTGTGTGTTGATCCGTAGGAAGTCTAGTGTACGTACCACCACATACGCCAGTGCAGGACGAATTAAAGATCCGCGTCCCACAGGTGACCGTGCCTTCAAAGACAAAAGCATTCGACAGTTGGTTGAGGTGAGGAATGCGGCTGCTGGGTTTTTGACAATGTAGTGGCCTGGTGCGTAGATCACTCTCACTGTTTAAACGTCATAGAAAGACATATTTATTTAAAAGAATATAATATCATGCTGGCAGTTAGCCAAGTACATACATGACATTTTTGTGACATTACAATAATTTTTTTGGTATCAATTAATTTAATAATCTTTTTCATTCAAATACTTATTTAAAATTGTTTTATAATTGTTTTTATATATAAATTGTGAGCACATTGGTTAATGTTTAGTTAGATATTGAGGTATATAAGAACCACTGTTGTTGTTATTACTACCCATGTCTGTAGTCTGACCGAGTGGAAGTCGTTTACGAGTGTGGGTTGTGCTTTATGATGCAGTTCCTTGTTGAGAATTCATACCCCTTTCCTATCTCGACAAAGTTGCTGCATTCTCCACAGGCAAAAGACTTTGTGCGAATATTCGAGGTGAGTTGTAATAGAACTGGAAAGAAGATTTAAACTGTCTTTCTTGTGTGGTTAAATAACATGGTTAAATCTATTCAGAGCAGTATAGACGCCTTTAATATTTTTTTACCTATTTACATGTTAAGGATGGGACGAATCGAGTGCTATTCGTTTATATAGCTGCACATTTTCGAATATCAAATCGAATAGCGGAAAAGGTTGAAATATTTGAAATTTCTAATACGAATTGAATTTCGTCCCATCCTTATTACATGTTTTTGTACATGTTTTTACACTAAATTAACACTATGTTTTTACTCATTTATTATCAATATACCCTTTATTTTAATATTCATCTTTAGCTTTATACATATTTTATGTACACTATTGTCATTTACTTAACTAATTTTATTTTATTAATTTACATAACTTATTGATATTCTGCATATATACATGTATTCATAATTCTGTACCCACAGTGCCTCGTAACGGATTGTATCTAGATTTATGGCTCTGTATAAGTGTTCTTCATCTTATTATTATTATTTAGAACATTAACTAAAATGGTAAGGATGTTGTGTGTGCTTCAGTTCCTGATGAGTTTCATCTGGCCCAAGTACAAGGTTGGCAACAAGATTGAGGAGGAGGTCCCATCTATGTTGAAGCAACTGGGGTACCCGTTCAGCATCACCAAGAGTGCCATGTTCTCAGTCGGCAGCCCCCTCACCTGGCCCGCCCTGTTGGCCGCTCTCAGCTGGATGCGGGAACAGATTGAGGTATGACGTGCATGTACGGCTTGTCTAACTCTAATCAGGCTTTTAAAGCAAAGGTGCCAGCCCCTAGGTTTAATGTTTTCATTTAATATTCCGTTCTCATTGCTGCGACGTGCATGTTGAAGGTTCACTGCCTGCCAATTTGTGTTCAGTTTATTAAGCGCGGGACAATGTTCGCAATTTGAAAGAACGTTGAAGAACCTGCAACATGTTGAAATAGTAAACAAAACATCCAGTTTCAAAACAAAATTGATTAGCAATAATGCAGAAGCGAGCAGAGTTCTTTGGTGTTTAACTTTCCCACATTCTAGACAGCATACTTCCCGTTACAAATTACGGCTTTGCCAATTCTGGCCGGTTGTCACTGTCCTTTTAATGTGTGCATATATTAAAACATATCCCTTTTTCCTCCTTTCTTGCATCGCTGTGCCAATTTTCAACCAGTCATCCATGACCCATGGAAGTAAAACTTTATATTATAAAAATAGATGAATTAAGTATTGTTTATTAATTTTAAAATTAATTATACCAATTTGATTTTTTTAAAGAAAGTTACTTGTATTGTTTCTTAGATTAGTGCTTTTTATCATTCTTGACATGACTACTTTAAATTGTCAGTGGTCAGTCAAATCCTGTGCAAGTGCCATAGCATCTGTTGGGCAGATACCAGCATTTCATTGTTATCAGTTTTGTGAAACACATTACAGTCCCAGAAGTTGCTGACAGTTCAGCAGGCTACAGATGTTTTCTACGATTGCATCTAGCATTCCCTTGTGCAACAATGTTCAAAGTTACATCCAGTGAATGTCATTGATGATTATTTGGGAACCTGTCTTCAGCAGTTGTGTTACAAAGTACCAACTGCCAGAGTCTCTATTGGCCAATCTAAATGATGGATCTAATTATGTATTGCTGCTTGTAACAATAACAATTATATGTGTACCTTCTGTGAATATTTGTCTCTCCGCAAACGTTTACATGAGTAGTATGTCTTTATATTCGAAGAGTAGTATGTATGTCACTCACCAGAGTTCTCAGGGATCAATCATTAACATTTTCTTTAACGCTTTTGCTATATATTTTTGTCATACAGAAACAGTCTGGATGTTGTTGTCGACAGTGAGCAGTCACTTGGGAAATTGTTGTTGTCTTTAACACACAGTCATTCTGGGTGTCTATCTTAAGTAAGCAATCAGTCTGGGTGTTGTTGTCTTCAGTATGACGTTATTCCTGTTGTTGTTGTCTACGGTGTAGTTATTCTGCATGTTGATAGCTTCCATTATATAGTCATTCAGCGTGTTGTTGCCTTCAGTATGCAGTCAGTCTGGATGTTGTTGCCTTCAGTATGAAACCATTGTGCTTGTTGTTGTCTTCAGTATGCAGTCAGTCTGGATGTTGTTGCCTTCAGTATGAAACCATTCTGCTTGTTGTTGTCTTCAGTATGCAGTCAGTCTGGATGTTGTTGCCTTCAGTATGAAACCATTCTGCTTGTTGTTGTCTTCAGTATGCAGTCAGTCTGGATGTTGTTGTCTTCAGTATGTAATCATTCTGTTTGTTGTTGTCTTCAGTATGTAATCATTCTGTTTGTTGTTGTCTTCAGTATGCAGTCAGTTTGGACGTTGACCAGCTGTTGTTCCCGGCTGGTGATGATGAGTTTGACGGAGTGCGTGAAGAGAAGGTAATGTCCTTGAAATACAAACCATTCTGCTACTCAATGCTGCATTATGTTGCATGTATAGAAACTTAACTTCTTATATGAATCTCCAAAACTTGTACAGGAAAAACAGAAAAACTTCCTAAAACAAATGGCTGTTATTACAGCGTTGTTGTTAGCCAATAGCCATAGTGCCCATTTCCGCTACAGCAGCAGAAATTTGGGATCCGCAACTGACCGCATAACTATATGTTTAAATTACTCAAAATTCTTTCTAAAGAAATATAGAATTATATTTGTTTCGGTTTGCTGCTGAAGCCTACAATTACCGTAACCACAGGCTTTGGTTGGTGTGTAAACAGTTAACACTACGCATTTGTAACGGGCAGGGACATTGTAAGTGTGCTGGACGTGTACTGGGCAGAACTTTACGTGGTGACACCTGCTGATGTGTTTGTTATGGCAGATCTTTTTTGACTATTGCGAGAAAGCATACAAAGAGTTCATGGAAGGGGCGGACACATTTGAAGCTTTAGATGAGGAGTTGGCCAAGCAGTTTGGTAAGTGCATCCCCCACGGAGCCCAGTCAGTGGTAGACGCAACTCATTCATCGACAGCTGCTGGTCACTAATGAACAGTGTGTGTGTTGGTTGACTGTGTTTGATAACATTGTCTGTGCATGCCGTGTGAATGTGTGTTTGTTGCATGTATATCTGTGTGTGCAAGAAGGTGTCTGGTATTGTCTAAACTGACTTGTGTGTGTGTGTGTTTGGTGTGTCTGTATATCATCAATATACATGAGTGACTGGTTGAGTGTGTGCATCAACGTGCATGTGTTTGTGCGTATGTAATAACGTGTATTCATCAGATCGAGTGTGCTAATACTTGTTAGTCTGATTCATGTGTAGTCTAACTCGTGTAGCCTTACAAATGTGTAGAGTGTCACGTTTAATCTAATATATATATATGGCTCATGTGTAGTCTGAGTCTGACTTGCGTGTAGTCTGAAATATGTGCTGTCTCACCTGTGTGTAGTCTCACCTGTGTGTTGTCTCACCTGTGTGTAGTCTCACCTGTGTGTTGTCTCACCTGTGTGTTGTCTCACCTGTGTGTTGTCTCACCTGTGTGTTGTCTCACCTGTGTGTAGTCTCACCTGTGTGTAATCTGACCCGTGTGTAATCTGACCTATGTGTAGTTTGACCCGTGTGTGGTCTGACCCATATATAATCTGACCTGTCTGTACAGTCCTGGCTGGCTCCCAGACCAACATGGAGCAACTGGTGCACGACCACAAGCACCTGCAGGCAGAGCTGGACATGCTGAGCAAGGAACCAGTGAGTTCTCCTTGTCTATCTCCATCTTCTTATGTCTACATTCCACAGAACCAGTGATATATCCTAGAGGCATTTGGGTGTTTCAAATGAATACTATTTTTAACTTATTTCTTTGTCAGTTTACATTTCTTTCCTGTGATGTTTCCATCACTGTCAACAGTCTTCATCAGGCGACTACCACTAGGTGGTGACACTAGTTGTTTGGTATAGTGCGTAGAGTCAGTCACCGCCTGGAGGGCCCACCCCTACGACCATTGCCTGGCTGACTTGCAGGAAAACTGTTGATGCAGCAGTTGAGAGCAAGGCTTGGGGCGCGTCTATTAAAGTCTTAATAACTAGCAATCTGTGGCCAGGGAACATACAAATAGCATATGTCAAATGTGTGCACATCTACAGGGCAGTGCAGGGAAAAACCTGACGTTTTATGTTGTCATATTTTCTTTAAATGTTGCAGTTGAACGATAGTAAATAGACAATTATTGTTCTTGCCAGAAAACATTGTTTAACAAATTACAAATACCAATGGCCATTGCCAGATATTGCAAGTATGTACTGATTCGGTGCTAAAGAATTCAGAACAGCTTGGCAACAGTATTGCACGACATTATCAGTTGATGCTCAAATTGAGCAGTTGATTGTCCAATATGTCAACTTGTCAAGTCTAACATCCATACACTGTTCATTGTCTTGACCATTGCTCATGATTAAAAAATTACGTGTTTATTAATATTGACAAAACTAGATAAGTGGGTGAGAAATTAATAACATAAAATGAAACCAATTGCAAGACAGAAAAACACCACCCTCTTTTGGCTAAAGAACTGCTCCCTAGAAAGTGGGGGGTGCAATTGTGTATTATAAGTTTTTTTGTATTTTAAAGCACCGGTTCACGTCTGAAAATTCCAGTTTATTTATCTACACGGAATTAGTCAGTGTAGTGTTTTTTAACAGGATGTCTGCGGTGTTGAATGCGTAAAAATTGGAAATCACTGGGTATAGAAGGCTCAGACTAACAAGGTGTTTTGTTTACTATTTATTATTATTTATTTGGTATGTTTATTAAAGGTTTACTAGCGATGTATTAATTACTTTGTTCATTTATGAATTATGAAACACTTTGAACAGACCACTTCTCTTTAACTAAAGTTGCGTACAACTGTGTAACTCTTGCAAAGTTTGTTGACACACTTGTGTGACGTTGCAGGATGAGTTGTTGACACACTTGTGTGACGTTGCAGGATGAGTTGTTGACACACTTGTGTGACGTTACAGGATGAGTTGTTGATACACTTGTGTGATGTTACAGGATGAGTTGTTGACACACTTGTGTGACGTTACAGGATGAGTTGTTGACACACTTGTGTGACGTTACAGGATGAGTTGTTGACACACTTGTGTGACGTTACAGGATGAGTTGTTGACACACTTGTGTGACGTTACAGGATGAGTTGTTGACACACTTGTGTGACGTGGCAGGATGAGTTGTTGACACACTTGTGTGACGTTACAGGATGAGTTGTTGACACACTTGTGTGACGTTACAGGATGAGTTGAGACATTGTTGACGTACGAGACTTGTTGATAACCTTGACGTTACAGGATGAGTTGTTGACACACTTGTGTGACGTTGTAGGATGAGTTGTTGACACACTTGTGTGACGTTACAGGATGAGTTGTTGACACACTTGTGTGACGTTGCAGGATGAGTTGTTGACACACTTGTGTGACGTTGCAGGATGAGTTGTTGACACACTTGTGTGACGTTGCAGGATGAGTTGCTGACACTGAAGGACGCTGAGAGGATGCTGCGTCGAGACTTGACCCAGCTGGAGACGTACAACTCTGAGCTGGACCTGCACCTGAAGCAACAGGAGGACCAGGACAAGTCTCTCACCACCGAACTCGCTCTCCTCAGTAAGCTCCTCTCACGGCTGGTCTTGTGACCGGGACACTGCAGTCGCCATGATGTGGGGTGTCTCACTGCTTCTGGTGAAATCACTGTTGTCTGGTCATGTTTTTAAATTGACAGAGAATGAAGAGGAGATGTTGAGGTTGTGTCTGTTCCAGAAGCAGGGATGAAGACATTGAGATGTTGAGGCTGTGCACTTGTGTGTTTTGGAGACAGTATGAATACCCGGAGGTGTTGAGATTGTATGCGTGTGTGTTTCAGAGGCATATAAACAACATAAGGAGGTGTTGAGATTGTGTGCATGTGTGCTTTAGAGGCAAAGAATGAACACAAGGAGGTGTTGAGAT
This sequence comes from Ridgeia piscesae, assembly GCA_025642075.2. Taxonomy (NCBI): domain Eukaryota; kingdom Metazoa; phylum Annelida; class Polychaeta; order Sabellida; family Siboglinidae; genus Ridgeia; species Ridgeia piscesae. Next base: position 390,117 of record JAODUO010000016.1, on the reverse strand, counting down.
TGTGTGCATGTGTGCTTCAGAGGGATATAAAGAACATGGATGTATTGAGATTGTGTTTCAGAGGCAGAGAATGAACACGAGGTGTTGAGATTGTGTCCGTATGTGCTTCAGAGGCATATAAAGAACACAAGGAGGTGTTGAGATTGTGTGCGTGTGTGTTTAGAGGCAGAGAATGAACACAGGGAGGTGTTGAGATTGTGTGTGTGTATGTTTAGAGGCAGAGAATGAACACAGGGAGGTGTTGAGATTGTGTGCGTGTGTGTTTAGAGGCAGAAAATGAACACAAAGTGTTGAGATTGTGTGCGTGTGTTTAGAGGCAGAGAATGAACACAGGGAGGTGTTGAGATTGTGTGCGTGTGTGTTTAGAGGCAGAAAATGAACACAAAGTGTTGAGATTGTGTGCGTGTGTGTTTAGAGGCAGAGAATGAACACAGGGAGTGTTGAGATTTGAGCTGTGTTTAGAGGCAGAAATGGAACCAAAGTTTGTTGAGATTGTGTGACGTAAGGATGGTTTTAAGAGGTAGACGAATTGAACACGAGCAGGATGGTTGTTGAAAATTGTGTGCTTTGAAATGATTGTTGACACACTGTGACACAGGGAGTTGTTGAGATTGTGTGACGTACAGGATGAGTTGTTGAACACTTGACAAATGATTGTTGACACACTTGTGTGACGTTACAGGATGAGTTGTTGACACACTTGTGTGAGTTGCAGGATGAGTTGTTGACACACTTGTGTGACGTTACAGGATGAGTTGTTGAGACACTTGTGTGACGTTACAGGATGAGTTGTTGACACACTTGTGTGACGTTACAGGATGAGTTGTTGACACACTTGTGTGACGTTGTAGGATGAGTTGTTGACACACTTGTGTGACGTTACAGGATGAGTTGTTGACACACTTGTGTGATGTTGCAGGATGAGTTGTTGACACACTTGTGTGACGTTGCAGGATGAGTTGTTGACACACTTGTGTGACGTTGCAGGATGAGTTGCTGACACTGAAGGACGCTGAGAGGATGCTGCGTCGAGACTTGACCCAGCTGGAGACGTACAACTCTGAGCTGGACCTGCACCTGAAGCAACAGGAGGACCAGGACAAGTCTCTCACCACTGAACTCGCTCTCCTCAGTAAGCTCCTCTCACGGCTGGTCTTGTGACCGGGACACTGCAGTCGCCATGGTGTGGGGTGTCTCACTGCTTCTGGTGAAATCACTGTTGTCTGGTCATGTTTTTAAATTGACAGAGAATGAAGAGGAGATGTTGAGGTTGTGTCTGTTCCAGAAGCAGGGATGAAGACATTGAGATGTTGAGGCTGTGCACTTGTGTGTTTTGGAGACAGTATGAATATCCGGAGGTGTTGAGATTGTATGCGTGTGTGTTTCAGAGGCATATAAACAACATAAGGAGGTGTTGAGATTGTGTGCATGTGTGTTTCAGAGGGATATAAAGAACATATGGATGTGTTGAGATTGTGTTTCAGAGGCAGAGAATGAACACAAGGTATTGAGATTGTGTGTGTGTGTGTTTAGAGGCAGAGAATGAACACAGGGAGGTGTTGAGATTGTGTGCGTGTGTGTTTAGAGGCAGAGAATGAACACAGGGAGGTGTTGAGATTGTGTGCGTGTGTGTTTAGAGGCAGAGAATGAACACAGGGAGGTGTTGAGATTGTGTGCATGTGTGTTTAGAGGCAGAGAATGAACACAGGGAGGTGTTGAGATTGTGTGCATGTGTGTTTAGAGGCAGAGAATGAACACAGGGAGGTGTTGAGATTGTGTGCGTGTGTGTTTATAGAGGCAGAGAATGAACACAGGGAGGTGTTGAGATTGTGTGCATGTGTGTTTAGAGGCAGAGAAGCAACAGCTATTGGATGAGAACGAGCGCCGGGAGGAGACGTTGAAGAAGCAGACTCTGTCCGCGGGAGACGTGGAGCGTATCAACCACGCGAGGCAGGAGCTGCTCCGCCAGGTGGAGGCCACGGAGAAGGAGGTCGCTGCCCTCGACAGCCAGATGTGGGAGGAAGACATGCACATCTCGAAAGCACATGGCAAGGTACGGGTCTGGCCGGGACAGGTCGCTGGCGTTGTAGTGATGCGCATTTCAACGAAATACAGATGGGGCTACAATTGCCTGGCTGAACATGCCATGGGGGCTGCTTAACTGACATTTGTTCGAAACGTTTAGCAAAATTTTTCTCTTTAGAATGGTATTAATTTCACACCTTAGCACTAGCAGTGACCTTGCGTGCTGAAACCTGTTAACCTCAGGACATGCCATCGAGACACATTTGCCATTATGTCCTCGGTGCCATGCTGGCGGTCGAAATTTAATAGTGTGTTCTGCAAAAGGAGCATGGTACTAGTCACTATCACAGAGAAATGGTCCCATGAATCACAGTTGTGAGTCATATTCGTAGACAATTTCTCGAACTGTTTGTCCCGTGTTGCCTAGCAGTTGGAGGTGGCGTGCGCAGAGTACCACAAGATGGCGCAGTTGCTGCAGCTGATCCCCGTGACGGCGGAGAACGCATGCGGCATCGACTACGAGCTGAAACCTACAACAAACAAAGTGGAGAGTGACAAGTTTGTCAACACCATCAGGGTAGGGCATCGATACCATCAGGGTAGGGCATCAATGCCATCATGGTAGGGCATTAGTACCATCAGGGCTGGGCATCAATACCACCAGAGTAGGGTGTCCATACCATCGGAGTATTGTCAACATCGTTCAGGGTAAGATTTCAACACCATCAGGGCAGGGCATCAATATCATTACGGAAGGACATCGGCTTAGTCAGGAATCAAGAGTGTTTAAATTACTGTTATTATGTCTCATGCCAAAAACAAAACATTCTAACCCTTGGTTTTATTTTTGTTACAAATTTCAACAACAAAACATTGTTCATTTTAAAACACATCTGAATGGTTAATATTTTATATTAAATATAGTTTATGACATTATTTTACGATTAAAATGTTGATTTAAGTGCACTCAGCAGTGATGTGACTTGTTACAGCAGTGATGTTACTTTTTACAGCAGTGATGTTACTTGTTACGGCAGTGATGTGACTTGTTACAGCAGTGATGTGACTTGTTTTCAGCAGTGATGTTACTTGTTACGGCAGTGATGTGACTTGTTACGGCAGTGATGTGACTTGTTACGGCAGTGATGTGACTTGTTACGGCAGTGTTGACTTGTTACAGCAGTGATGTGACTTGTTACAGCAGTGATGTGACTTGTTACAGGCAGTGATGTGACTTGTTACGGCAGTGATGTGACTTGTTACGAGCAGTGATGTGACTTGTTACAGCCGGCATTGAGTCAGGTGAAGAAGCAGTGCACGGAGCGGGTTCACCAGCTGCAGGAGCGACTGATGCGGGAGAGAGAGGGGCAGGAGCAGGTGGTCACTTACACGTCTCCCGCCATGTAACATATAACTGGGGTCATCTCCACACCCTGCCTTCCACACTGCGAGCATCTGCTGTCTGTGTTACCATTCTGCCCTTCCGTCCACTCCCCCCACACAGCGTACAGTGTCAACTCATGTAATTGATGCCAATGTGGAGTGAAATAAATTTACTAGATCGTAATCGTGGGGAGCGGTGGCCTTGTCGTGGAGCGCCGAACTGTCAATCGAGGGGACGGTGGTTCAATCCACCTACTGCTGTTTCGAAACTTAGGCAATTTCATTCACCCCACATTTGCCCGTGTCTTTCGGGAGAGACACAGGGGGGTAAATGTGTAAGCTGTAGTGGACTCACAAATTCTCGTTGGACTTTAAACGCCTTGCAAAGGGCCCCATCCAGTATATGAGAGAAAAGAAGAGAAGAAGATAATTGTTATTGCTTTATTTGGAATACTTTATCATCTTCACGATCCGCCTGTAGCCCGTGTGTGTGTGTGTGTGTGTGTGATCCATGACTACCCTGACTGTGGCGTGGTCGTGTTGTAGGTGAACGACATGTTGAGTGAGAAGAAGGAGGCAGTTGGGGTGCTGGAGAACAAGCTGAAGAGGCTGGAAGTGAGCGTAGAGAACAAGCGGGATGTGAGTACTGGGTGCGCCCTCTACACCACACAACACAACGTCGTCGTTTCAACGTTGGTACAAAATGGATGCTACATTTATCATATGTACGTTTATGTGTCGTGACAGTGACGTGTATGGTGACAGTGACGTATGCGGTGACATGTGTGATGACAGTGACACGTGTGGTGACAGTGACGTGTGTGGTGACAGTGACATGTTTGGTGACAGTGTCGTGACAGTGACGTATGTGGTGACAGTGATGTATGTGGTGACAGTGACGTGTGTGGTGACAGTGACGTGAGTGGTGACAGTGACGTGTGTGGTGACAGTGACGTGTGTGGTGACAGTTGACGTGGGTGGTGACAGTGACGTGTGTCGTGACAGTGACGTGTGTCGTGACAGTGATATGTGTAGTGACGTGTGTTGTGACAGTGACGTGTGTCGTGACAGTGACGTATGTGGTGACAGTGACGTGAGTGGTGACAGTGACGTGAGTGGTGACAGTGACGTGTGTCGTGACAGTGACGTGAGTGGTGACAGTGACGTGTGTGGCGACAGTGATGTGTGTGGCGAGAGTGACGTGTGTGGTGACAGTGACGTGTGTGGCAACAGTGACGTGTGTGGTGACAGTGACGTGTGTGGTGACAGTGACGTGTATGGTGACAGTGACGTATGCGGTGACATGTGTGATGACAGTGACACGTGTGGTGACAGTGACGTGTGTGGTGACAGTGACATGTTTGGTGACAGTGTCGTGACAGTGACGTATGTGGTGACAGTGACGTATGTGGTGACAGTGATGTGTGTGGTGACAGTGACGTGAGTGGTGACAGTGACGTGTGTGGCGACAGTGACGTGTGTGGCGACAGTGACGTGTGTGGCGACAGTGACGTGAGTGGTGACAGTGACGTGTGTGGCGACAGTGACGTGTGTGGTGACAGTGACGTGTGTGGTGACAGTGACGTGTGTGGTGACAGTGACGTGTGTGGTGACATTGACGTGTGTGGTGACAGTGACGTGTGTGGTGACAGTGATGTTGCATACTGCAGGTGATGCAGAGAGAGAGCCAGAATGTGCAGGAGAAGATAGATGAGTTACATGAGCAGCTCTCCTCCATCTACAAGCACCTGCCGACCACCGTAGACGACGCCATGCAGGCAGTACAGCACCAGCAGCACAGGTACGCCTCAGACAGGCAGTAAAACTGTGACGCACAACTCTATATAATGGACACCTGGCTATAACAGTCACCAGATAGATACACACCAATCCCAAATGATTTATGTAATGTTTCATTTATATCATTGATGTCAAACCAGTCATAGTAAAACTAGCTGAGTTACCCAGCGATGTGTGGGTATAAAGAGGCAGTCACTCGTGCTAAAACATTTGGAAGTGTAGAAATACGTCATGTGCTCAGGTGCAAGATGTAGCAAAATGGTAACATCTTGATGAGTTGTTTCATGATTAAGCTTGCATAGTTAAAATGTTAATAATATAAAAACAAGTGGAAACATCGAACGAAAAATATAAAACTTCAGGATATAACGATCTGAAATATTGAGGACCGCTAAATTTGCCAAACCCCGAACCAATTTTTTAGTGTAAACCTATGAACTATCACAGTGGGCCTGATAGGTCACGTGCAAAATTTCCGCTCAGTATAATACTGACAGAGATGTGGGTCAACAAACAGGGAGAGAATTTGTATAATATAAATAGATAACTCGTTAAATTTGACGCCTTTCTAAATGAGGAACTTGTTGAAGTGTTGTTGTAGCAGTGGTTGTGACTGATGTCCTGTGTGTTTGTGTCAGGAACGAGCAGGACGCTGCCACTTGGGAGAAGGAGGAGAAGAAATTCATAAGCTTCCTCATGAAGGCTGGCGGAATGATTCTGGAGCATAAACACGACATTCAGGTTGGAGGATAGTTTGTTTCTTACGTTAAACCACCTCTCTCATCAACCATCTTTTGACCACATCTTGTGTGCTTCTTTCGTCCACATCTGTGTGCTTGATATGTTACAGGAACCCATTAGAACGGAGCGTGTGTTAATGGTGCATGTGTTAATTGTGTGCGGCGTGTTTCAGGAACACATTTGGTGCATGTGTTAATTGTGCACATGGTGTTTTACAGGAACACATGAGAGTGGTGCATATGTTAATTGTGTGTGTGATGTGTTACAGGAACAGATGAGAGCGGTGCATGTGTTAATTGTGTGTGTGATGTGTTACAGGAACAGATGAGAGCGGTGCATGTGTTAATTGTGTGTGATGTGTTACAGGAACACATCAGAGTGTTGCATGTGTTAATTGTGTGTGTGGTGTGTTTCAGGAACACATGAGAGCGGTGCATGTGTTAATTGTGTGTGTGGTGTTTCAGGAACACATGAGAGCGGTGCATGTGTTAATTGTGAGTGTGGTGTGTTTCAGGAACACATGGAGCATTGCATGTGTTAATTATATGTCTGGTGTGTTTCTGGAACACATGAGAGCGGTGCGTGTGTTAATTGTGTGTGTGATGTGTTTCAGAAACACATGTGAATGGTGCGTATGTTAATTATATGTCTGGTGTGTTTCAGGAACACATGAGAGCGGTGCGTGTGTTAATTATATGTCTGGTGTGTTTCAGGAACATGAGAGCGGTGCGTGTGTTAATTATATGTATGGTGTCTTTCAGGAACACATGAGAGCGGTGCATGTGTTAATTGTGTGTGTGGTGTGTTTCAGGAACACATGAGAGCGGTGCGTGTGTTAATTGTGTGTGTATGTGTTTCAGGAACACATGTGAGCGGTGCGTGTGTTAATTGTGTGTGTAATGTGTTTCAGGAACACATGTGAGCGGTGCGTGTGTTAATTGTGTGTGTGGTGTGTTTCAGGAACACATGAGAGTGGTGCGTGTGTTAATTGTGTGTGTATGTGTTTCAGGAACACATGTGAGCGGTGCGTGTGTTAATTGTGTGTGTATGTGTTTCAGGAACACATGTGAGCGGTGCGTGTGTTAATTGTGTGTGTGATGTGTTTCAGGAACACATGTGAGCGGTGCGTGTGTTAATTGTGTGTCTGGTGTGTTTCAGGAACACATGAGAGCGGTGCGTGTGTTAATTATGTCTGGTGTGTTTCAGGAACACATGAGAGCGGTGCGTGTGTTAATTATGTGTCTGGTGTTTCAGGAACACATGCGAGCGGTGCGTGTACAGCTAGAGAAGACTGTGGAGCAGTATAGAGCAGACTCAGACACAGCGTAGTAACTGTGTCAGTTTCATTAACAAACACACTACATCATCACACACTCAGTCACACACTCAGTCACACACTCAGTCACACATTCGACACCTTGTTTTGTATGAAGTTGACACCAATGTCAATCATTTCTTGTCACATTTCAGTCTTCTAATGGGCAGTATTAACCGTGCAAACACTGGTGGTACAGTTGTCGATTGTTGTATATGACACATAGATTGCTTTATCTTTGTAAAATGTGCCAAGATCTCTACATTGTGTGCTTAATGGTTCAAAGTTGTGAGATCTTACAAGTGCAGTCATCTTGTTTATTTTTTGTTCTTAGATAATCTGTTTTCTTGAGTAACCTGCATGTTTATACACTGTCAGAGAGATGTTTAGCAACACCAGGCAAGTCTTAAGTTGTAGTCTGCTGCTTTGCATTGAAGGAAGCAAAACGTGTTTTCTGCCAATGTTGATGGTCAACAAGCGTAATTTATTTGAACACATGACCTAAATGTATGGACACTAGAGTCAAGACATGTAAAGATGACTAAAGGTGACTATTGGTGACGACTGTAAAGTAGAGTCATCAACAGTATAGCTGCAACAGCATGATGTCGAGTTAACAGTTCGCTGAAAGTTTCACTGCATTTTGCAGTGTTGTGTAGTGGTCTATTAGCAAAGCCTTGTCCTGGCGTACATGTGAATGATTATACAAGTTTTATACAGTCCCAGTTGTATGTCTGAATAAGTTCTTCTCTAAGCTTTAACTCTGTTGTATATATGGTGTATATTATGTAGGTAGTTTCTTTTAAAGGCATGTGTTTAGGAACAGTTGTCTACCACAAGGGCATTGTGTCCATTACTTATTTATGCCGCGTTCCCACAGACTAGTTTAACTGACATTATTTTATTTTAAACTAGGTTTGTGATGAAGCCGGTTTATGATGTACAATTGTTCACAATGCCACGGTCTAAGCCTTCCTTTCTACAATTGTTCCAAGCTAGATAACTTATCTTTTATGTTCCATGGTAAACCTGTTTGAAAACAGCACAACGTTGTTTAATTATAGTTAATTAATAGAAATGTTATTTTGATAAAATACTGTATTCACAAAACAATTATGCTCGTTTGTGTCAACATTGTTTATTTTTTGTTCTGTCAGAACCACTTGACTGACATATTCAGCGTGTTAACGTTTACATGTTGGCCTGCCAAATTACTTAATATAACAACTAGTTAAATGTTTCTTTCATATAAAGATATTGTCTCTAAATATTCACTCTATATGAACATCAATTACCTGGATTCATGATGATCTCGACAAGCTGAGGACGCAGGTTTAACCAGCAACATTTGTCATTCATATTATATCACCAACCAACGTTTGACGAACCTACACCAGATTATTAGAGGTGTAAAGTCTGAAGTATCCTGACTAAGACCACAAGGAGTTTGTCCAACATTCCCCAACGACAGGTCCCAAGAGAAATGGTATGATGCAGGTTGTTTGAATTTCAACAGACGTGTTCAATCAGACATCTCAACTTCTCTGGGAAGCATCTGGCCATGCTGCAATTAATGTATGAAGGCTCCTTGTACAATACACACCACTGTCAGGCAATTGGAGCAATGCAGAGTGAAAAATCTTGCCCACATTAACACCACTACAAGATTCAAACCCGGGTTCTCTTAGTCGCTCTACCTCGGAGCAACTGTGTTGTACCTGCAGCACATATCAGTGCTGTCAAGTTGTGACAGATGTCAGTCAGTGTCATTCTGTGTAGAGATTCAGGCATCATTTTGATTGGTTGGTAATGTGATCCAGGCAAGTCGATGTCTGGTTCGAGCAAAAATGATGGGTGTCAAATTAGAGATTGCATTGTTGGACAATGAGGTATTACAATTGTTATACAATGACAAGATATAAAGAGCTACATTCGTTATTGTGGGACTAAGCACTGTTACCTTTATGCATATATAATATGTGTTTTCTACTCTCCAGTAAAACCAAAATTCACAATAATTATACCACACAAGTCATTATGCATTCTGAATAAACACCTTCCGTTTATTTCCAACGTACATACTACATACGTAAATACATGAGTGAATATCAAACACATTATAACCTGGAGTCTTAATGTGTCAGCACGACATAAAATGACAAAGAAATAAAGAATACAATCAACATAACCTTCAGCTGAAGAGCAGAAAGTAATCAAACAGTTTTTGGCTTCTTGATCAAAATTACAATGCAGATGGTGGCATTCCTGCTAGTCACAAATGATTTATGGCACACGGGGGTCATCCTTGCAAAACATATTATGCATACTAGATACAATGCCACATACATTTGCATGTTCTTGTAGCCAAACTTTTGTCTTTGTACAGCAAATGTTGACTGTCCAGCATTTTGCAACAGAATCATCACCAATATAATATAGATATAAATATACTAGTTTATTTGATAAATGCACATCTGTAATGATATGCAGTTGATCTCGTAAGGTCACAACAAAGTGTGATGTCATCATAAACAAGCTACGGTGGTTGAGCTCGGACACCAGGAATATCATTATACATACAAGTGCATACCGTTATCACTGAAATCATTTCTGTGGTTTACCAGCTTACTCTTTTCTGGAGGCACAAACCACGCACCATTGTTACCAATGCTACACACTTCTCACCCTAACTTTGTTTCTGTTGTCGGCAATTTCGGTGCCAAATATCACCTTGTAAGTGGACATAAAACAAAACAACAATGGCTGCAAACACAACTTGAAATACCTTAGGTCTTTTTTAAATGCATCAGCAGTTGGTAGGAACGTAGGAAGAAGCCAGTGAACCCTAACTCCAGGGGGAGGGGTTACTGCCCCAAATTTTGCATAACTATTAATGATGAGACACAATGTCACGGCAATGAAAAACAACAGATCTTGGTGGCCAGCCACTAAGCTGACACAGCAAGATGAATTTATATTCCGCACAATTATGCCTGTGCCAAGCACAGCTAAACTGTGTGCACGTTAACATAAACGTAACTGGTTTAATGAGGTCAAACTGAAACAACATCTAGTCAGAATAAAATTGGTATCACGCAATTTACAGCAAACACTGGTAAAATACAATGTTACAAAAAACATCATATTATAATGAAGCTGAACTATATACAAATATATGTATAGCTTAACATAGTCCATGTCTTACTCCGCCAAATATAAACCACTGTGACATATTTGATGCGTAGTGAATGACATCATAATATCAATAATATTATTACCAACTTATTTATACCTGTCTGAAACATCAGTTACCACTGTGTACTGTATGATACAGCTCTATAGGGTATTTACCATGTATTGTATAGTTTGCCAGATGTATTTTAGTCATTGTTTAAAAAGAAAAGGATAGCAATATCTTTATCTAGCATTTATAACTGTGTTTGACCTGTGGCCATTGACCAACATGTAGTTAGTTGTTTTGGACATATAACTGTACCCATAATTTACATCAAATGTTTATAACTTCAGTTGTTTTACATGACTTATCAACCTAAGATGCAACATACTGTACTGAATACTGGTTTGACTGAATACAAATCTTAATTTCAAAACGACCTTAAAATACACATATAGCGATATACTGCTGCACAGTCCATGGCAGTAATGTATGTTCCACATTGTGGCAATCAATGCACTCAGGGCATGCTGGCGAGTTGAAAATATACTAATGCACATGTTGTGGATATCGCAACCAGGCAGTGTGGTTGAGTGATGTTTAAACTGGTGGTTATTACCTGTGCCTATAGAAGTCACTTTCGATCATTCAGAATCTTCCTAAACAGATGGGTAAGCGCATTTGAATGAAATACAAAGCAGGTATTTTGATCCATTATGAAACCTGCACTCTGGTGACATCTCAATCTTATCAGACATGGGCTTCTAATGCAATGTGAAACGTAGTCATTCAGTGGTGATGAAGATCAGGCGATACTTGACAGCGGGGGACAGACCACACCTAGCACTGCTGCAGGGCGGGCTGGGACATAGCTACGTCATCATCTTCTCCTGGTCGGACAGCCAGGTCCATGACGTCCTGTGGCAGACGCTCGGGAGTTGTCAGGATCGACGTGTTTGTGCTGAGATGTCTGACCGCGTGAAACACCGCTGTAAGTAGAGGCCGAGACAACGCGTGACACAGGGTTTATGCATCGCAGTAGTTTTGTGACAACTTATATGTGAGCAGCATAACTACAGAAAAAATACATTGTAAATCTTAATCATAAGTGATACAGCTTACGCCCCCGTGGATGAGCCGATAAGCAACTGTTACCATCACTAATTTTTTTTATTAAACTTGTTCCCACAGTAATAATTTGGGGACTCCACGGAGAGATTCATCAGTAAAAAGTACAACCTCAACCATGAATTGACAACAACATATATATATATATATATATATATATATATATATATATATATATATAAAACTACTACATGTAATACTATATACTAATTATGTAAAGTTAATCAGCAATGTTAAATGTATATGCTAAATAGCACACAATTCTCCTCAAATTACATTGTTGTAATTTGAGGAGAAAATGTGATGATCCATATTAATTCAAAAGATAATGACAATACAATTATGGTTGTATCCAAATAGCTCAAAGGCATAACAGAATGAATGAAAATCGCATATTTATGAGATTATCTACTCGCTCTACCTAAACTTGCATGAAGTTACATCAAATTAGATTTCAAATATTATACAAACAAAAACAGTGTCACAGATAAATTCAATTCATAAGTGGCTATGGATTTCCAAAACAAATTACACAACACACAAAAAGTATAATTTCAATACAAATGCAAAATACTTCAAATCTTATCCACCAGATGTCACTAGTAAACGGCACAAGTCACTGACGTCAACAAAACTACAGGTAACATAACATTTCTTCCTTACCGAAATGTTAATGCAAACACGTTATTGATGTCAATTCATGTGAGTTAACACTGCAACACATTCTACAATAATATTAATGGCAACTACACATTTACAAAATATAACCCTACACAGGAAGGTTTCCTTTCGCAGCCTTTAGTTAGGCCTAATTATAAACCTTTCCATAAAATCAACAAAATCGTGCTCAAATAGCCATTAGGAATCATTTATTTAGTTGTTACACAGTGTTATTAGATAAAAGAACCATACGGCTCTGCTCTCCAGTCTATATAAAATTCTCATGAGATCAGACCATTGAGAAATCAAGAGGACCCGGTGATGAGAATCACCCCACAGTAAGCACTCAGCAGACACCTGCTTGGAGCGCCACCTACCTGGTCTGAGTACAACCAGCGAGCAGTGCGTCTCGACCCAGTTGAGTAATGTCTGGCAGAAGTCCTCTGCTCTCGCTGTGGCGACAATACTGCTGAATGTGTTGAACAACGGCCGTATAATAAGACCAAACTGGGTAGTGGTGAAGGATATAACGAATGCTCAACAACGGTACTGCAGAAAAAAACGGTACTGCAGAAAAATATATAATTTTAAAGACAATATAGATTATTTTATTTAGTACACAGAATCGCACGGAATTTATCAGAGGTGGCGACAAAACTGAAATTAGTGATGCAGAGATCAGCATTTCCAATTTTTAGCTATTCCCTTTCTGAATGCAGCAGACTCCAAAACCTATTTTTCAAAACGAAGCAACTTTTCAAGTACAAAGCCCCAAGTTAAAGAATAAATAACAAATCTAATAAATCTTATTTTAATAAAAAAATCTGATTTAAATCAAATAAATTTTCTGGATTTAAAAAGAATCATGATTTCGTTTAACCCTGGTGAGTGGTTAATGATTGCATGTCTACAAGTCCCTGTATTTTTTATACTTTGTTTTAACAAAAGAAGTATTTTAAGCACATTGCATACTTCATACTGATCTGAAATTCCTATTTTTGGCCGTATTCTGGTTTAACCAACAACGAGAAAGGATACGATCCAGAACTTCCAGTTCTGATGTATTCTTGTGCGCAAGTAATCATCGAACATCGACTGCATATCAGTCGACACCGGTGGCAATGTAGGTGGCGCCACCATCAGACCGGCAGCTGGAAGCTCCTCCTGGTGGCTACTACAAAAACCAATGCTGCACGATTATTGATTGTACGCACATCGCTGTGTCAACGCCCGACACATAAAATTCCCGCTTAAACACCAGGCGTAAGTGCAACACCAGGCCGTGCAACGGTGGCCCAGCGGCCACTCAATGGTGGCCCAGCGGCCGCGCAATCACGGCCCTGCTTGTGGTGGTGCACTTGGCGCCGTGGCTCAAACCTCCCAGACGTACTATATAGACAACAACATCAACAACAAGTCCTGCTACTACGTAACAGGTACGGCGTGACACGCGCCACGCTGTGACATGCATGCGCGAGTGCGTGCGTCGAGTATGCGCACGCCAACACACACAATCGTTAGCGAGACGAGACGGTGGCAAAAGCACTGGTCAACTTACTTGATTTCAGCGGTCAATACGCGTATTTCGTCTCGCAACTTATCAGTTTCTCGCTGAAGTGATTTGTTTTCATTCCGAACATGACGAAGAAACTCGACCGCTGAAAGGATAGCAAATGCCATAGTACACACATTTAACGGGCTGTCCGTCAACGCTGTAGGTCAAGGTCACCCACATCACCTCGTACGAGCGAACGCCCCCACCCCACCCACGTGTTCGTAACAGCCAATCTTCATGTGTGTTATTTGTCATATTTTGTATCACCTTCCAAAAAGTAGTATTTTCCACATTGAATATGGTTCCGCTGCTCTTTAACCAATCATTCTTCATCTTGAATGCTTTCGGCTTACAGGTTTTTGGAAAATAGTTTAGCTGTGCTATATATAGCAGATGCTGCAATTAATGCGCGATAGAAACTTATATTAAAACAAAACAACTTGTGATGCAATAAAAATACACCCGCAGAATGTGGTTCCAGTACATCTCGACAGTTGTAACATTTCACTACATCATTCTGTATCAGACAATGAGGTATGTAGACAACTTACACTGTACTACGAAAATTTACATTTATTCAGAATTATACCACATCAATGTTTCGGTAATGCTTTTGCTATATTTGCTTTCACTTTAGACAAGATTGTATGTGTTTGTATAAAATGGATACGGCTTGACACTGCTAGATTCAAACTGTGGTGAACTGTTTTAATTTGAAGTATCCCATATATTTGTCCCGCCCTTTTTAGTTCCTTCTCCCCCCAACAGTCTCAGTCCAAGTCAAGTCATAACAAAAGGGACTTGTAATCTGAAAAAACAACACGTGAACCTAGTTTAGTACTGATTGCAAGACCCACATCCCTATTTCCCTTATATATGTAAATATATATATATATTCATAAACACACAATGTAATAAAGTATAGAAGATGAATACTGAAATACAATAGAAAATTCACAAATTAATTGAAACAGCAAAATCTGAAAGAGGAAGAAATACCAAATGTTGCATTATGTACGAAAAAATTTGGGATACAAGTTGACACGACTGTGTGCGAACTCGGCAATTACGAAGGAAATGATGCTGAAAACATAATAATGTCTTTAGCATTGGTTTTAACTACGTAATTTCATTAATACTGGGTACACCAAGCTGCCAACTGCATGGAAATGGGGGTTGATAGTTGATTATCTTTCAATAATAAGCACCTCAAGAGCAGGTAACTCTTGCCAATAAAAACGCAGGTGCTTCATAAAGCACGATACACACACCACACAAGCTCTGGTTCGCATTTAAATATTCCCACAACGTTGCCTATACTTGTTTGTGTATGCGTATGTGTGTGGATATTGACCATTTTATCTTTTCAGGGGTGTAGCTGGCAATTTGCTGTATACAGAAATACAATGGTTTTGTACTGTACAATATCAAATGAACGAAACATGGTTGACACAGTTGTAGACTGTGTGGATTAAATGTAAACCTGTACATGAAGAAAGAATTTTAATAAACCTGTATATGAATGAAGAGTTTTGTGAACCTGTACATGAATGAAGAATCTTAATAAACATGTCATGAATAATTGAATGTTATGACTTCAACCGATGGCCCAAATTGGTGAATAATCAATTTCATCAGAATATAAGATGAACGTTAGTTTTTCAATATATATCAGTAGATATTACATTTTCTGTGCTAATTTGCATTAATCAGCAAAAATTACATATACAGTAGCCTTTAAACATCAGCTATACAGTTACAGTAGAAAGAATGTTGACTTTTTTAAACTAAAATTATTTATATGGGCCTGCATTTGACTGTACATTTAAACAAAAATAGCATAATTTTAAAATACCAATCAAAAGAATTTTCAACAGTTTTACAAAACACCTAAAATCTGTAACATACTTACATATTAATGAACCTACAATTATCAAGACACGTCAAGTGATGTGTAAACATTTGCTGTTGTGTTTCTGCAGATAGCTCTGAATGATAACGTTGTAAGTGCGGAACTTTTGCAATGTGTGGGCATCATTAGGTTGTAAGTTACGTGTTGATGTACCTGGCTTTGTAGTAATGTTGTTCGTTGTTTAGGTGAATGCAGAAACATGTAATTGTGTGGCCCACCATTAGACACTCAAGAAGAACATTTCACACACCACTGACATTCACGAATCTTGTGGACATACATGAAACGGGTATACGTACTTTTCAACAACATGGTGCACTTGCTGTGCTTGCCTGAAGGCTGCTGTGTGTCCGCAAGTGATGGAACAACCTTCTGTAACTCTTCAAAGCCACTCTGCATGACACAAACAGAACCAAACCACCCGATTAGTAGATACACTGTTGACACAACAAAACGTCACTTAACATATAATCAATCAATACGGTACAGATGTATTATAACAAAGCTGAATTCAGATGAAGTATTCAAATGTAAGTACATATATAAAATATTAGATACATGTCATGGATTAAAATAATAAAATATATAATAATATACATTGTTTATAAGCATGTTCTAAATCTATAAATGTTAACATATATTAACATATAACTTAAGTTTAAAAAATTCAAATCACTCAACTCAGAGTTAATAAAATTAAACACTTCTTATGTATACATATAAATGAATAACAAATAAACATGATATATAACTATATGCATGTCTGCATTTAAATGTAAGAAAAATTAAGTAAATACACAACATACATTACATTCTTACGTCCAAACTAGTCATTCAGACACATTAGCTAATCACTTACTACACTGTACCAGGAATGTGTAAGCTAGATGCTGTAATAAGGATTAACATAAATATTTGCTGCACGCTTGTAAACTAGCCTTTGTTAACAATCCTTTGTTAGCAAGCCTAAATGACTGCCAAGGTTCAAGTCAAGTTGCACATGTCTACATTTTCTATTCTTATGTGTTTGGGGTAACAAGGCAGAGATAGGGATCAGACCACGGAAAGTGACCCTGCTTTGTTTGAATAAACATTTCTTTCCAGTGAACAGATAACATAAGAAACACATTCGCGCTGATTAGATCGTCCACATTCTAACAGTCAAACATTACATTTCTAACTGCACTGCACTTTGCGATTCAGACTTTATAGACAGATAATCTCACGTATATTCTAATTACATACGTGCATAGTACAATCTTAAAAACAAGCTGACAACCTGAAATAGAGAAGAAAATAAAAGAGTTCACCCACAAGGGTAAGTTGTATACCTCTCAGAGTTATGCAAGTGTGCTTTCACCTGTATTTTACCCCGTCGCTTGTATTCCGCCTTGATGTGAGACGGACGTTTATAGCGAGGCAACTTCTCCTTCGACTCCACCGAGTTCCCTCCCACCGCGGCGTCCTGAATCGCGTTTCCATCCCAGACAGGGGACACCTGTCCGGAGCTGTAGCGCTGGGGGCTGCTCTGACCTGAGCTACACGGGGTTCGACCCCTCGATGAAGAAGGGGTAAACGGTGGAGTGGGCAGGGGTGTTGCAAATGTATGGCCGTCATCGCTGGTGGCGGAAGAAACAAACTTCTCGTCCTCTTTGAACGGAGACAGCGTGAACGCTCCCAGGGAGTTTTCGAAGAGAAGGTCAAGGTCATCGATCGGACACGGTCTCCGCTGAAGCAAAAACAGAATGATCAATACACAAACTGTGGATTTCTATCTCTTGCATACACACACTTGTGTATGTTATCAAAATACAACACTGATAAATCTGGCTATAAGATGCATGATTTGATATGTTTGTTGATGTTCAATGCTGGTTCAGACCCATAGCTTTGTGTACAGGCCTGTGGTAGATCGGTAAAAAAATAAGGAGCAAAAATAGGTCTTGGAAAATTATAGATAATTTTATTATTGTCAGTTATGTTTTTAAAATGGGTGTCACATGTGTTTTTGTAGTTGATTTCAGGTCATAATACATATTTCAACTGGGCTGTATGTATGTGAGTTAACTTGCATGTGTCTACCAAAAACATCCGACTAACAAAAACATTATTCCATATAAAGCCATGTTCAGACCACACCATTTTTGGGGAGCTCTTGTACACAGTGTAACAAACTTTGCTACTATTAGTAACTGCAGTTGAATGGGACATTGTTGCCTGTAGAGTGTTCAGTGTAAGATGAACAAGGGGCCAGTAGCCATGAGCTGGCAACGATAAGGAGAAGTATAAAGCCATTCATCAGTGACACCCTGATTACCATCTTTCCTTATCTTCAATGACACGGAAAAGTCTAAAACCTTTCATTATTTAGCATGTTTCCTTATCTTGCTTACACATAATAGAGGCAGTTAAATGACAGGCCTGGAGAACCACAAGTGCATGCTCACCTTAGAAATGGCAGCTGGAAAAGTGTCATTACATAATTTGAGCTACCACAGCTGGAAACATTATGCTTCATGAACTTGTCTTACACTATTTGTCCTTCCCTGTCAATGACACTCAAAATGACTCAATGACAGAGAAAATTGGTGATTACATTTGTACCTGAATCAGTTCATAGTGACTAAGCAGTTTATAGATTGTGTAAAAATGTACCCATTGTTGAATGCTGAACTGAGTAAAGTTCACGAATGGTATAGTTTAGAAATAAACAAAGAATCAGCATCAGATTCTGATGATGTGAATTGAACACTAATACACTACTGTTGATCTACAATAATAAATTTGCTCTGTCTCCGCAGCCGAAACATACAAATGAACCAACATGTTGCTGAAATCGGCAAAATATTAAAACCTATAGATTTCACTCACTGTGACAGTTTGGTATGCCTTTACATGAATAAAACGGTTTTCTTATGTCAATTATATAAAATCTGAATAGCAGTAATCAGTTTGAGGATTATATACACGTACATTGCCATAGTGACAGATAAAGAGCAGTGCCTTTGAATGAAATTCCAAGAAGATGACATAAAATAGGAACTTTTCATGTCAAAGTAATCGTAATCTATTGCATGAATTTTCATAGTACACAGTGTGTACCTGTAATCATAACTTGACTATATTTATATTGCAATTATTCTGTCTCTGCGTGCACATGACATTTTATCTTACTGTATACTCCTGTACAATCCCCAGTGTCCGGTCAGTAATTTTGATTATAATTAATATATGGTTTATAAAAAAATTATTATGTAATAACGTAACTGATGATAAATGTAAGCAATAAACGAAGCATATCTGATTACAAAATAATTATCTTTTTTGGCACTGTACCAGATAACTAAATAAGACAGTCCAATTGTAAAACCCTGCAATAGCCATGTTACTGTTAGTGTAATTGTTACATGATCCACAACCTAACCCTGACTGACGTTTTTTGAATGTCACAGACACTGTACATCAATCATGGGGCAGATATGTTGACATACAGGCCAACTGCTAGTAACTTGATAGGTAGAGCCCTCCTCCACGTAGTGTCTTCAGACTCCGGCTCTTGGATGTGGGATACAAAGAGTAACTCTGCTGACTCAAGTGGATTATCACTCATCATTACAGGGACTTTCTGGAGTTAATCTTTGGTACTGCTCATGTTTACCTGGTTCCCACAATCAGGACAACAAACACAGGAACTAGGACCTTAAGTGGGACAAAGTATAACTGATTCAGCAAACCACTAACTATTGCTGGTTTGAACACAGACTGGGTATATTTAACTAGTAGAACTAGTAGTACCATCCTTGGTTTGACAGAATTAATACAGACATACACTCCCAGCTGCACTTTTTTGTCTGCACTTTTTTGTAATATTTGTTGCCTTGTCGGGTTTTCAAGATTTAACAAGGTGTTTACATGATTTAACAACACTGACAACAAAGGAAAACCCAAGGTGATATGTTAACTAGGCCTATATTTGACTACTTGTCAACTAGGCCTATTTAACATATCACCTGCGGTTTTCAGAAGTGAAATCAGAATGTTTCAGAAAATGGCCAATGCCAGCCAAAGACTTCGTAAATCCATCAGCCAGCACTTTGGGCTGCTGTTTTCTCTCTCAGCTGTGCAGCTGATCAATATGAATTTGAATGAATTTGTGGTTGTGGTGTGATCGATGCAGTACGTATTATTAAATAAATGTCCACGACAGCTACATGATGGTTGTTTCAATGACAATACTTTCTCGAGTTTTAATCGTATGTGGGCCCCAGCCCTCTGGGTCACAGGGTCAGGGTTGATATACAGCTAATGATCACAGTAACCTTCAATTACTGGGTGCATTATAATATATGTAATGACCCCTTTTGCACAGTCTTGATTTCTATCAATATACGTTCATTCAATGCATGTTAAATGGTAAATCATTTGTATTTCCATAACTTAAATCCAAGATCAAGTGGTTATATATTATGAATATTTCTGCTAAAAAGCTAACCATGTATACATAATGGTTAATACTTTAACAATATTGCATTTACATGTAAGTTGCAAGTTGTGTATATATAATATAGTCATTGATAGATTTGTCATCCAACGTTCTCATTTTTAGTGAAATTATTATACTGAAAGTTTAGCAGATCTTCTGAACTAAGGTATTATTGCCGATATCCATTACAATAGATTGACAATTCTTACAGTGACAGTGTATTGCATATTAATTTTATAAGTTTTCATATGAAATATACAAATATTAACTAATAATTATAACTTATTTAAATATCCACAATGACACGCATACACGTATTAAACTTTAAAAGCATGCATACATAAACAAAAGAATGGTCCGCTATTGCTTACAAATACGCCATTTGTATCGATATACACAACATTCATTTATTATTATCATAAGGTGCGCCTGTCACTCCTTTTCAGTGAATCTTGGCATCGACCTTGGATCAAACCAGTCTGAAGCGGTTTAGACCACGCCCACTGTACATTATGCGCAAACGCTGTGACCTGTGACATATCACGCGCCCTCCACGGAGCGGGGAGTCGCGAAACCGCCCTTCGCTTACGCCACGCACCTGCGGCGCGCAAGCATTTTAATTGGTAGAAAATCAAGCGGGCTGCGTGATGATTGGTGAAACGCGAACGCTGACGTCATCAGCTGCGCCGGGAGTATATAAGCAACTGCATCGCAAATGCACCTTTCTTGCCCGATTTGCGTGTGAAACGAGGAGGAGCGTTTATTTTGTGTGCTGCTTGCTGGCGAATTGAAACAAAGCCAGAAACAAAAATAGCGCGACAAGCATGTCTGCTTGCCGGGATTCGCGGAACCATAGAAACAAAATGCCTTGTTAATAAGAATAAAACGATTATTTCAGCATATAAAGCAATATGAATTAGTGTGACTGACATTCAACTGAGTAGAAAACGCCGGACGAAACGGCGTGACGATTAGATAAAATCGCACATGTCAAGGGTACCTGCGACTTCGTTTCGGGTGCCTCGTCTTGCAGTAGCTTGAGCTCATCAAGCTGGAGTGAGAATAGGTCGACGGGAAAGTCGTCGGATCGCATATTACGACGCTGCGGCCTTCCGTTCGCTGTCCTTATAGCAATGATGGCGGCGACCCCGTCCTCGGCAAGTTTGCGGCACGACGTCAGCACCACCCGTTACCCAGAATCCAACGCCGATGTTGGCGTCGATTACTGGCGCGCGGCCGTGCACGCGGGGGGAGGCCGCATTTAAGGGATCGTATATAAAATGTAGTCGAGCTTGCCAGACTGATGACTGCTTATGGTTGTATATATTCATAAACCCCGCTACAAAAATGCATTTACATTAAGAGGAATTGTTAAAATTTAAATTGACCTTGCAAAATCGTGTGACAATCTAAAAATGTATGCACTGTATATGAGTGTGACATTGTGCTAGTAGTGTTATGCAAGATAACAAAAGACGTTCGATATCCTTCCATTCGTGCACAACCTCGTATTAAAATGTGACGCAAATATGAATAACCTAAAATTTGGCCTGCAATTGTGTCGTCTATAATAATTATAACAAAAACATAACAACTGTAGGCTACAAACCTATATAGCCGAGCCGATACCTTCGACATTTATATAGCCACACATTGGGTCATATTGTCTTCTCAGCTGAATGTGAACAATTAATACATTTACAGTAATTACCTACATGATTACCTTACATTGTGACAAACACAATGCGTTGCTTATGTAAATTTACCTCCGGTGCCGCGGTATTCTTAGGGGCCTTCTCAAATAATCGATAAATACAGTTACAACGTGTGTGTGTGTGTGTGTGTGTGTGTGCGTGCGTGCGTGCGTGCGTGCGTGCGTGCGTGCGTGCGTGCGTGCGTTATTATTAGTGTAACGGGTCCTAGGGCTTTCACTAGTCTTGTTCAGCTCAGCGTCGACTATTGATGTCGTTTTCCATCTTTTCCCAGGCTACAGTAACAGCGGGGTACGCGTCTAGGTCGAACTGTATAATATAGTATAATTTAATTGGGCTGACCCAGTGTCGTTGCATACTTAAGATCTATTTGATTTTCCATTCCATCCAACGCATAGTGACGCAACGTGTGTTTGTATATCATTTATAGGAACAATTACCAATATCGCTACTTATCACATGACACATGGGTGCCGAATAAATCGGAATAACAGTTTGCGTCTAACTATATATACACCTATTGTGAGAGTTTGGGCTGACGTCTGTACTGTCATGATATGGGTTTAGTAACTCTAGCGTCCGTCCCATGTAGTAGCCCCGGGCGCTACTGGGACTTACGGGGTGCTAGTTACCGTAAAAACACAAACCACAATCAATTGGTTGATTACTTAAAAGTGAGGGCAGTTGAGTTTCAAAAATGTATACCTGGGTCAGGATAATTAGTTTTCATGGGTGAGTTGTATTACATTTTGTTTACCTCAAACATCGGTATATATGTATATAGAAGATTTATTTTATCTCTTAGAATACCACACGATTGATGTGTGAAAATCACACAATTAACTCCACCTACAGTTAGAACGATCTGTTAAACTAACAACACATTGAATAAGGGCTACTGGTCCTCAATTTTCACACCTCGCAGGCCCATTTGGGCGGGGGCTAGAGACACGGGGGCTAATGGGATGATATCATCATACGTATGCCATTCATATTTTTATTGGATTTTTCTTCACATTTTACCTATATGATGGGGATCTTGTTTCAGTATTTCAATACGATTGCATTTAATTACCCTTTTCCTGTTGAATCTGTGGTTTTCAACAAAATATCGCAAAATCTGTATGTGTATAGACTATTGGGCTAGAAGTCTATAGCACCGGAGGTCCGCAGTGCCGCGATCACATACCGTTTGATCGTCACAGGCAATTAACTATGTCGTTTAAAGCAACCTGGATACAATGTCACAATGACATTATGATAAAGTACAATATCTATCTAAATGAACGTGTGTGGCACATATTTTCTCACGGGTTAGTGGATCGGATAAATCAGGAGTGCAGTGACTTCTAGTCAATTAAGTGCGCATGCTTTTAGACCCCAGAGCACAGTAATTTTGGCCTGTGTCCTGATTATCACGTCTGCAGATATAAACGCGGGTTTATCTGTACGATATTTGACTGGGTTTTTTTTTACCAAGTAGAATGTCGTTTACATAGGAACGCCTGCTGCCTCAGCTAGCTAATTATAAAGAACGATGTTTGACACGTTGTAGCGCTTACATTTTCCCGGCGTTAGAAACGTTCCGGTTGACGTTTCTGCGCATGCGCGATATATGTAAAATCATCAATGTGCAGCGAAAAGACAAAACATTTATGGTATAAATATTACAGGTTGTTCGTTAGGATGTATATAACCTCTCAGCAAAGTTATTTGTCGCAAATTAACACGAGGCAAATAAGTTTTTAGACATATTTTGATAGCAAGCGTAAATCACGTGACTCTAGGAAACATCCATATTTCGATTGCAATGACTGCAACTAGTTGGCGAAACATGTATACATTGTCCTGCAATTTCCTATCAGGTGGCGAATCATAGCAATGACCGCCAGATCCATCTATGATGACAAGTAATCGACCACGACCACGCTACTCTGCATTTATTGATATTACAGGAAAGAGAGAGGGAAGGAGGGGAGAGATAGAGAGAGGGGACGGGGGAGCAGGTGAGGTGTGTGTGTGTGTGTGTGTGTGTGTGTGTGTGTGTGTGTGTGTGTGTGTGTGTGTGTGTGTGTGTGTGTGTGTTGTGTGTGTGTGTGACTGTACGCACGCACGGGTAATCCATGAATTATGCCCCGCTTAGGGATATTTGCCTACTTTGAGTGGTGTAGCAGTACGTCGTGTTAAAGTCTTCAGTTCGCGCGAGCAAACACCACACGGCTGGTTCCTTTATTGATTTAAGAAAGAAAAAACACGGTCTGCGACAGAGACAGGGAGTGAAGGTGGAGGGGTGAATGGAGGCAGGGGTGGAGGGAGCTGGAAGGATGGAGGGAGCAGGGAGGTTTGGAGGGAGCGTGGAGGAGGGAAAATCTAAGACGATAAATAAAACACACGGAGAGCACGGACATGAATCAAGTTGCGCTACGGTATTCACAATAACGTACTGTAATTAGAATATGTATTGTAATAACTTTATTACAATATAGCACCAGGAACAGTGGACACATCTGACGACACGATGTATATGAGGTAATAAATACAGGAATTGTCACTCCGCCTGCTCCCAACGTAGTTGCAGAGCACCCTGACTGGGTAGTCGCTTGCATAGATTTAGGCCTACCTGAAAGTTTATAGCATTCAACATCCCCAATAGATATGTCAACACAAGTTGGTTGATTCATGCAGAATAAATACGTTTTTTTATTTCTTCTTCTTTTAATCCTTAATATCCAAATGCTTCCAATAGCGCCCCATAATGAATGATTATGATATGCAGGTATTGGACACCACTGAGCAGTCCTAGAAAAGGCCCTATACGCACTGTAGGGCAGAAAACATGTTTTATTATCATATATATATATATATATATATATATATATATATATATATATATATATATATATATATATATATATATATATATATATATATATATATATATATATATGTTATTATGGAACTTCGGCGAATCGACAAGCAGCAGACATTTTGTTTCACGTGAGATCAGCAATTTTGGGGCTGCATTTTCTGTTTTCACCTGCGCGTCGCAAAATCTGAATGTCGCCGATTCGTCCCATCTCGTGTTCATTCACCACCTGCCCCACCGTGTCGTAGCCGTAACGAGGCACCGGAAACGGATGTGCGTTGGACCACACGTCGCATGACACGCTATCGGAGCAGTACGCATGCGCCTCGACCTTTGGCCAGATGACCTGGATAAGAAACATCATGTCCTGTAGGTACGCTTTCCCTGAGCCTCTCATTAGTTCCCGCCACGACTTGCGCAGTATGTACTTGAGCGGCGCCGGTTTGCCGCCCCA
Organism: Ridgeia piscesae; assembly: GCA_025642075.2. Lineage (NCBI taxonomy): Eukaryota > Metazoa > Annelida > Polychaeta > Sabellida > Siboglinidae > Ridgeia > Ridgeia piscesae. The sequence goes on along the minus strand of JAODUO010000016.1, from coordinate 364,908 downwards.
CATGCCACCGGAAACGGCGTACTGCGCATGACTGGGGTGATCCCGGATGCAGTTGAACGGCTTCCCGGAGGCGACCCACGCTCTGACTGCGGCGGCGTCTCTCTCGGTGAGGCGAGAGTCGGCGTCACGGACGATGAAGCGGTCGACGGACATGTCGTCTGCGACTAGGAACCGCCACATCATCGGCGGGATCGTCTCCTCCCGTGGGTCCATGAAGTAGATGTCTGTGCCCAGCGCACGCAGCCTCTCGAGCACGGTCTGTGTGAGTCGTCAGCGAAAGACATATGTAAGAAAGTAAGTTCTTATATAGCGTTGTGTCCAGAGGACCGTTTGGCTAAGATAAACAGCTTTTAAGGAAAAATCATTATTAAACTAAATCTGTTACATTAATAATAATAATAATAATAATAATAATAATAATACAACTTATTTGTATAGCGCCCGAATCAATAGTACTGCTCTCAGGCGCTTTACATAAATGTACAAATAGTAGCTAAAATTTGATGATAAATTATTATTAAAATAAATATATATATATATATATATATATATATAAACATTATAAATATAAACCTATACATGAAACAGTACAATAAAATAACACAGTCATTACATTACTTATTTTTCCTCAGTATGCTAAAATAAAAAAGTATATGATTAAACAAAAAATAACATAGCTAATCTATCAATACTTTTTTTTAACGCAAATATCCATTACAGAGGACACTATTTCCGTGACACCAGTGACAACGTTCTGCTGGCGCGTTATGCTGTTGTCATACAGTGTTCATGTATTCAGGATCACTGTTTAGGATCAGAAGTGATTTTGAAGTGCAAAATCGGGCAACGTTAATGGAATGATCCCCAGTCCACAGGCGCATTATACTTTACTCTCTGGCAGACTTGTTCAACCGAACACCATATACACTGGGAAGCAGGTGTACTATATGGTGTCATAATTTACATTTTATGGTTTAGTAAAAAAATTGCACATTTTTTTCAATTTTACTCATTATCAATCAGCGTAAGTTTTTTGTCAAGGGCTGCAGGAAAAAAAAACGTTGTGAAATAATTCACTTTTTTCGAACGGTACACAGTTTCGTCAGACGTTTAAACGAAATCACTATGAAGTGAACAAACGTTATTTATAATCCTTCTTAAGTTTCTGCATACGGGATATCTTATTTTGTTGTCTCTCTGAATTAATATTATAGTAATGTGCATGTCAATAATTATAATAATTATTTGTATAATATGCACATTACCAAAATAGATTAGCTTGTTTATCTATAATGTCACTGAATCGTTAATAATTATTCATTGTTATACCTTTGGTTTACAATTAAAGAGCGCATAATAAATGTTGTAATTGTTACAGTTGCAACAACTTATATATTTTCGTCATAAGTTTCACAACCAATGATTACCATGTGACATGGGATGTATGAGCGTCGCCTCACCTGTGGCACGACGCCATAACGAGGTGTGTCCGACGGGACCTCGGTGTACACGCGAAGTTTCCACCCCGGGAAGTTCTCTCGAACAAGCTCTGCATTACGCATCACCCCGGCCATGTATCGCGGCGCCGAGCCGTAGACGGACATCGAGACGACGTTCTCTCCCTCTAGAGCGGCCGCTGTTCCTCCGGCACCCAGCCTGATCCGTCTCCCAGTCGCCCGAACCCCGGGCAACATGGCTGGTCCACGCGACGTCGTTGGCGCTCTTTCCTCACGTGTCTCAGTCGTCCGCGCGCGAGTGTCGGCCTCTTTTCGGGCCTGAAGTCGGAACATTGCATCGACTTCACTCCTGGGAATTCTCGTTGGATATTCCACGAGTTTCTTTGATGTGTCACTCGAGTTTGACTGGCGTTTAACAGGCAGCGCAATGTTCGCGAATTTTCTTGAGTTATCCGCGTTGAGGTCTAGCTTCCCGTTAACTACTGCAGTTCTTTTGACTTCTACTTCGCTTTCTATGTTTGGTTGCTTCGAAGTTCTCAACAGATCTTCACGTGGCTGAGTTGCTTGTTGACTGTACTGTTTTATCTTGCTTTGCTCAGGTCCTGTTTGATACTTCTTTGGTTTCTTTGATGTCTCATTGGCGTTTGACTGGCCTTTAATGGGCACCAACACGTTTGCGAACTTTCTGGAATTATCAGCGTTGAGGTTTACATTCCCGTTCACTGGTGAAGTTCTTCTGACTTCCACTTCGCTGTCTGTGTTTGGTTGTCTCGCTGTTCTCAACAGATCTTCATGTGTCTGACTTGTACGTTTGTTGTACAGTTTTATCCTGCTTTGCGGTGGCCTGGTTGGATACTTCTCGAGATTCTTTGATGTTTCGCTACCGTTTGATCGACCTTTAATGGGCAGCAATATTTTCGCGAATTTTCTCGAGTTGTCCGCGTTTAAATTTATTGTTTCGTACACCTGTGCAGTTCTCTTGACTACAATGTCATGCTGTTTGTTTGCTTGTTTCGATGTTATTGACAGGTGTTCCGTTCTCTGAGTGTTGTATTTGCCGACCTGTTTCATCCTACTCTGCGGAGGTCTGGTGGGATACTCGACCACGTTAGTCCCCTGTACGTATGACGTAATATTTATAGAAGGAACTACCGGAAACCGGCGGACTGGGTCGGTGGGTTGGACTGACACAGAATGACGTGTTCTCCTTACTTCATGCGGAGTCTTCTGTACGCCATAGACCGGCTGATTAGCAGCACTGCGCGGTCTGTCAACAGTGACATGTGCCTCCTTCTTGGGCAAGTCATCTGGTTTTCCGTCAATGTTGTCCCTGGCATACATGCCTTTAACATTCTTGTTCGTTAACTTCAGATACATACGTGCTGTGGCTGCCGTGTCTGTGAGCATATTTATAAAGGTCGCTGTCGGCGACGCTTTCTTCGTCGGGTATATGACCTGTTTCCGTGCGCCATACGACTGGTCGCCCGGGTATATCCTCTCGACGCCGTGAACATCGTCTTCGGCGATGCTGTATGGGTCGTCCGGTGTCGTCGCGTACCAGAACAAAGACGACAGACACACACCGACGACGACACCGTACAAGCCAAGTTTTCTTCTGCGTTTCATCCGAACATGCGACCAGGTTCGTCTGACGTCAACCTGAAATAATATTACACGTTCAAACGTGGTTTCATTTTTGATCCGTAAATCGCATCAGGATGTAAACACGGTTCCTAGCCGTCGGCAATCGATTGCTCGCAAATAAATTATATTTCCTTATTTCAACCGCGTGAGATAGCAGTACATTATTTTGTGAAATTTCTACATGACATGTTAGTTAGGCAGTAGAACTGGAGTAAACACGAATAAAAGAAAAAAATGTGTTCCATTTTTTTCAGTGACCAAAATGGACAGATTTCGTAAAAGGGAATATTATGTCAATCTACTCCACGGTATCTACAGTTGATTAGTGTATCATTTAAAAAAAACGTTTTCGTAAACAAATTGAGCAGAGTACTCCTATGTCTCCTGGTGTGAGGCTGTGTCCATGTATGCAGCACATAATTTTCAGGTACTTTAATTAATTAATAGTGGCACTATGAGGACTACAACATATCAAATTAATTAGGTTAGCTACCATTCTACAATAGTTTAATATGTATTTTGGTTATTTTAAATTTATGTTGGGTTTGTGGTTTAGGTTGTGTTAAGGTGATAGATTTGTATGCACATACGCAAATAAGTACAGCATTCAATCACCAACGTTTTCTGAAAACCAAACATGTCCCACATGCCTATTACATATATGATATGTCGTAGACCCTACTCTGCAGTTAGATAGCAATGGGATTAATAACCATATAATGCATATTGCAATCAGCACTTCATTACTTTATTACACTCAAAATATGAATGGAGCTAACGGACATCTCATAATTTTAATTGCATGAATAATAAAAAAATTAATAGTTTCTTAATACTACAAATTGTTGTGCTCAAAAATGGTTAGATTGTTAACTGTATGCAAAATAACATAATCTTACATTTTGTCAACGCATGTATTAGCATATATACATGCTTCAAATGCCAAAACATGTTTCAATTACCCAAAAAAATGAGCTAATGACCAGTAGTTTGATTAGTACGGTACTTCAGAGTGCGCACTGCTTCGCTCTCCCCTATTTACTTTGCCAAACTGTGACAAACTGGTATTTCAATACTTGGTGATATCATCCCCCTAATGAAAACAAAACGTGAGTTCTGATGCCATACTGATTGACTTAGTATATGTGTAAAATCTTGGCTAACCAGTCGATCGCCACCTGGCTGCAGGTGTGATCTACTGACTTGACCTACTTCCGGTAAACAGGCCAGGGTCTTATTCAACGGGCAGCATGCTTCACCGCAAACATACACTCCTTTAGAAGAGCCACATTTGTATCGACACCAAACAGTAATGACACGTAACCCGCCTTACCAGTAGATAACGGATTCGATGTGTGAATGATACTGTCACGAGTTTGGTAAACAGGCCGAAGCCAACATAACAAAGTACGTTAGTACGTTACCTGTCCGCCAGATGGCATAAATTGTTGTGAAAACAATCACTGGTGGCGCCACATTACGGAACGTGAAAAACTATATTTTATGTGGTTGATTCGCATTATGTGACGAGGATTTTCGTTTCTCTTGTAGCAAAAATATCAACTCTTGTAGGAGTGATTCTGCTTTGATTGCTCATGTGTTTTATTCCCTTGGAGTGGATTAACTTTTTCACGAGGGTAACATTATTCTTATTACTTTAATCGCACGATGTACACAATGCAAATTGATTGATTGAGTTTATTTGATAACAATTAGATACATGCAAATAAACATAATTACGAAACAAAAGCAAAAAAGTGTAAGCATGATATATATATATATATATATATATATATATATATATATATATATATATATATATATATAATAAAAAGCGAGATAACACATTAAAGCACACAGCTGTACACATATTTCTAATGTAGTCCTCAAATTTGTACACGATGTAAATTTTATAATAAATTTCTAAAAACATAGTATAGGGCCTATGTTGACTCCCAGTGAATTGTGTGAGAAATTCTACACTGGCAATGGATTTGGGGAAACATTTTACATAAGCACTTTATAAATAAATAATTTCTGATAAAAGATTAGCATAAAAAGGTTGTTCTCTCAACTAAGAGTTAAACGAGAAATATGCTAGGCAACAGTGGGAAACAAAAATAGTACAACACGCTGAAATGAAAACGCGCGAAAGTCCCGAAAATGCCGCCAATCCTGAATAGCTACGTAGCTGATGTCAGTGAAAACAGCGAAACGGGTAACTTACCCTTTATGGGTTCAACTGCTAGTTATTTTACCGTCATAAAGTTGTATGCCACTATCAGGCAGAGACACGTACACTTGGTTTCCAGTAAATCACACATTTAGAGTGAAACACGGGTGACGGAAAAACAGTGTTTCAAGTGTGTTCTATTTATACTTTATTAATTATATGCATGATAATTATCCTGCTATTAAACCTTTTCTATTTGTGACGACCCGAGCTCATGTAAAGGGATCTTTGAAGAAAATGTATTTAGATCAATAAAATAATGACTTATTCTGAAATGTATAGCGGTCAGAGTAACTGCAATGGTCATGGAGCACATTTTAGAAATATGTAGCCTATATACCGAATATAATTAATGTAGTATTTGCAACTACACTCGACAAATAATGCGTTCCCGGTGTTATTAAAATTTGTCGCGAGTTGTTTTTTAAACAAGATCTACCAAAATTATCACCTAGAGAATTAGCTCTAGACGCAAGTGGACACGGAACTCTTTGGCTTACCGAGAGTTCAGGTGTTTGCATGTGTTATATTATTGACAAATGGAGGCATTACCAACTTGAGACACAAGCTAAACACATGCCAAGTAATCGCGTCCAAAGATAAGTCGAACAAACAATAGCATAATTATGCACATGATATTACCACATCATTACTCCTGTCTCTGGGGCAACTACTATATTATATTAGCTGAGTGGCAGCCACGGGGAAGTCCTCATAGCGTCGTCTGTCGGACTTGACATGGAGGATAACCTGACATTCTCTCCACCCAACACGCCGGGGTTGGCGCCCTCGAAGAGTATTGAACAGGTGTGGTATTTTTTGAGTCTGTCTCGTCATCTGTGGTGCTATCTGTGGCCAGTGATCTTCACCGTCGGACTGGCTGGGAATATGCTGACTGTTCTCATACTGAGACGCCGGCATAGTCGACTGTCCTGTGCCGACGAGTACCTCGGTCTGTTGGCCATCGCTGACACCTGCGCGCTGGTGGTGGGGCTGGGGGAGTATATGGACATCGCGTGGTATGTCAATATACTGCAGCTAAGTCCATGGTCATGTCGGACAATGCTATTCCTGTACTACACCATATTCGACACCACTGTCTGGATCTTGGTCGCGTTCACCCTCGAACGGGTTCGTATCGTACGCACCCCCTGCCTTACGCCGTACTCAGCGAGGTACGTCCGGTCATGCTGCGGAGTCCTGCTCGCTGTCGCCGTCGCCAAAGAAGTCCATCTCTTCTGGATGTTGTCCCCGGTGTCAGACAACGGTCGGACGGTGACCAACTGCGGCGTTCAGCGGCGATACGTCTGGTACATGTCCCGGGTGAGTCCGTGGATCCAACTGATGCTCGTGGCTGTCCTTCCACTCCTCGCTATTATCTCCGGCAACGCGGTCATTATCCGAACATTGCGCAGCAAGACAGTCGGATCGACGGGCCGCTTAATCATGCAACAGAACGTCGCGTGGAGCATTGTCTCGTGTCTCCGCGAGTCTTGCGCGGTTCTCATCTCCGCGGTCCTCATCTCCGCTCATACACCCGTTTTGAGGCAAATCGACCCGGAAAGGTTTGGCAATAATCAATCGATTGCCGTCGCCTACGTCATGTGTGTTTTACTTCGTTATGCCTTCCACGCAGGAAACTTTTTCCTGTACTGCGTCATCGGACGTGACTTCCGCCAAGAGTTGCGCGAACTGACGAGCTTTGATTGGCGCCATGGATGCGTGAAAGTCACCCAGAGACTGCGGACATTGCCCACTGCATTGCGTGGGAACCAGAACAACGACACTAACAATATTCTGATCGAGATGACAACGAGTGTTTACACCGACAGCGTGCCTCACGCACATGCTGAATATCACGGACGTTTGGAATCCAGGACATAGAGGACACCAGCAACTACTAGAGACTGGTAGTGATGAATATTCGGGCAGTGATTGTAGCATGAATGTGTGTGCGTGCGTGCGCGCGCGTGTGTGTGTGTGCGCATGCGTGTGTGTGTGAGTATGTGAGCAAAAGGATGTATATACACTTTCAGCAATGTTATTTTGTCAAATTAACACTACGCAAAACGGGTTTTTGATATATGTTGATAGCAAACACAGATCACGTGACTTCCGTACGTCAATATTCGTGACTAAATGTAATATTTCAATTTATCGATCGAATTTTTAAGCAACTCTTCATACTAGTCACGAGAGGAAAGTTTAATAACAACCCGTGCCTTTTAGAATTATAATTTGTATATGCTTTTATATGATTTTACATTTATCGCACGAGCAGAAACATCACCCATATATTAACGCGACAATGGCGTCGAAGTCAACGTTTAGTGACGTCATTTCGATTGTTACCAAGTTGTTTTGCGCTAAACTTATGACAATCGCCTTTATGATAATGCGTGCCTCATTCCTTGAAATAGTTCTTGTAGGACATGCAAGGCCAATAGGTGCCCAATTTCATATGTGATATGATTTGCAGTGAATTTTGTTTATCGTAGACTAACCATTAGTTAAATTTATATGAATATATATGATGTTGTTCTGTTTGTTTATTTTCGATTAAAATTGTTCCAATACTGCCATGAACTAGATAACAAAATCCTTTCAACAGAACGGATCTATCATCACGTGACATGCTTTCCTTACGCATAACAAGCACTGTAACGTTACAGTCATTTTCAGAATTACACTGGTTTACGTAGTCGGTATTTTTCTAAACAAAACTGGGCCTGACGATCTAGTAAGCAATTGTGTGTGCACATTTGATCCATTTTGTCACTGATCGTGACTAGGACTCGCGTTTGACGTTTATGGACACCCGACAAATTGACAATCGCTACTTCAACTCCTAGTCAACCGTCTTGCACTTTAGCTAGGAGACACGGTGCATCTAAACGGGAGAGGAGATGCGCGCTCCTGTCAGATTCTAATTAGCTGTGTTCTTGAAACGATACATAAGCATCGAAAAGGGACACATATTTTAATTGCTGTTGTCCGAATGCTCCCTACGAGTGTCTATGATTAATTAGGACAAAAGGCATTCACGTAAGAATGCTTGTGAAGACATTCGTCATACCAAGTGAAAACTATCAATTAAAAACTCATTTCAGCGTTGCGTGTTGGTGTAAGCTTGTTTTGAGCAAATGGTGTCTCTTGTTTCCTTTTTACTAGCTTTTTGTCATACTGTGTGTGTGTGTGTGTGTGTGTGTGTGTGTGTGTGTGTGTGTGTGTGTGTGTGTGTGTGTGTGTGTGTGTGTGTGTGTGTGTTGTGTTGTGTTGTGTTGTGTGTGCGTGTGTGCGTGCGTGTGTGCGTGCGTGTGTGCGTGCGTGCGTCCGTGTGTGCGTCCATGATTGCATGATATGCCAGTGTATATGTGCGCTCGCGTGTGTGTATATGTGCGTGTGTGTGTTCGTGTGTGCGTGTGTGCGTGCGTGTGTGTGTGTGTGTGTGTATGTGCGTGTGTGTGTTCGTGTGTGCGTGTGTGCGTGCGTGCGTCCGTGTATGCGTCCATGCTTGCATGATATGCCGGTGTATGAGTGTGTATGTGCGTGCGTGCGCGTGCCCCGCCCCGTGTATGTTATGCAAGTGTCGCAAATGAAGGACTATAGACAACATAGTAGGCTGTCTACTATCTACCAAATCGGGGCAGTCGGCTGCCATTACGTTACGTACTACACAACGCTGAAGATTTAGAAACTTAATAATTGCGTTTTTTATGGTCTAAAGTCGATAATGTCAAAGGTATGGCTCGAATCTGGGTAATTATGTTTTGGATCACGAAAATTAATTAAATGGTCGTATGTCACTTTTTCGAAAGGTCAGTTGCACGCAATGACCTCGAAGTAACGTAAATAAATTACTACCCACGTAAAATGCTCATGTGATTGTCCGATTATAAAATCGTTACTGCGCGCACCATGTATTTCTTAGAATATATTGCATGCATGTCTAATTACTACACAAAGACGTCCGCTTGTCCACGGGCGTCGATCGGTGGGGGACGGGGGGGGGACGCGTCCCCCACATTTCAGCTTGGGGGGACTGCATAAGAATTGTCCCCCCCCCACTTTTCAGCTCAGATTAATTGCGAGGCATATAGCCTGACTCACCACTTCTCTACACAAGACTAGCTAGACAATAAACTCGCGATATGAAGTTCCGACACCCATTAGAAAATCGACTAGATAAATTGCTTGGCTGGCCACACCGCCCAACTTCATCTTACTTTAGTAAATAATCATCGGGCTGCCCCCTCTGGGCTCTCATTTGGAACCTTGTGTTGATATTTTTTAGGTCTAACATGTACATTGTAAATGATGAAATTTGTGTTGCACTTTCACCCTCGCCTGCTTGATGCTTATTGCCTACAACAGAAGCGGCGGATTCCTGCACTTTGTGTAACTTATTCCCATTTGAGTAATGACAAATTGCTTTGCAAAAATGTTGGATTGGGAAGTTCTACACAGCATGGGCGTCGATCGGTGGGAGACGAGGGGGACGAGTCCCCCCACTTTTCACCCTGAGGGGGTCAGCATAGGAAATGTCCTCACACTTTTTCAGTTCATACAACCAATTTAAAGGCATATAGCGAGACTTATCACTCCCCTCTCTTATAAACTCTACATCGGTCTAGTAGTAAAATTAATAAAAAGTTATACGAGTTCAGATATAAACCTCCGACTACCTAGTGGCAAATCACTAGATAAATTGCTTGGTTGGCCGCAGCCCGCAACTTGATCTTAGTCCAGTAAATATTCACCATGCCGGGCTCTATCATTTTGCACCCATATGTATATATTAATAGGCATTAGCCATTAAACACATTAAAGATTAATAATTTTTGTTTGTCCTGTCACCCCTTGGGTTGCAGCCTGGTCGCCCTGGTGGATACTTATATCGCCTACGGCTGAACCAGCGGATTCCTGCACTTATGTAATTTGATCCCATTTTGAGTGATGACAGATTTCTTTGCCAAAAGGTGGGTTTGGGAAGTTCCACACAGGCATCCCTGTAACCTCTGCATCGTGTCACTCTATGAATCAGGCAAGCAGTGTTGGATCCAAAGTCTACCCCCCAAATGTTCAGTGATTGGGGCGGGCCATGGCCCCTCTTCAAATATATATGTTGCCAACATAACTATTTTAAAGTAAATAAGCTATAATAAAGCACTAATTAGTTTATTTTAATATTATATATATAAATATTATATTATATTTTAATATATATATATATATATATATATATATATATATATATATATATATATATATAAATTGGTCCCCCGTCCACCCACTTTTAAAACCGGATCGACGCCCCTGCCCTTGTCATATGTTGACTGTCAACTGCACATTATTCATACTTATCCAACACATATTTGTATTTATTGTGGACTACTCCTTTGCGACCTGCCCTCACCGTGGAAATTCACACAAAAATAGTCCTTGCTAATTCCAGCTCTTTCCAACTATGCCCTACCCACATTACCTCCGTCGTTTCCAAACTTACTCTCAGTTCGTGTCTTTCCACATTAGTTACAGGTGAAACCACAAAAGACAAGGACGTAGGAATAACTAGGTTTAGAATAATACCGGGTAGTATTGCAACTGGTATCTAGTTACTTTGTTGAAATGAGAAGAGAAAGAAACCCATGAACACATGCACGTTCATAGCCCCAGATACATCAGCATATACCACGAGCTCGTTAGGAAAAAACCCAGCCTGTGTGCCCGATCTGTTTACGCGGCAATGAGGCCGACGCGTCAATTTGTTACGTCATAGCAGACGACGTCATCGTCTCGTTCTTATCAGATTTCGAAAATGGCTGCAGCGAATTATGCAAGGGTTTCTTTCAGCGTTTGTTATCTTAATAAATAATTCATAGATTCCTTTATCAATTCAGTAACACTTGATTCCTCCTTCGCTAAGCCTGCCGTCAGTCGTATCGTGGAGTTTGGCCGAGTACCTAAATGCGAAAGCATTTTGCATAATAGGCTTTGAATGCGTTTTTTTATTGTATTACCACCCAAAACACTAGTCTGGACAACAAAGAGAGAGAAGGGCGGGGAGAAAGAGGTAGGATAGAGAGAGGGAATACACTCATACACATACACACACACACACACACACACACACACACACACACACACACACACACACACACACACACACACACACACACACACACACACACACACACACACACACACACACACACACACACACACACACAACACACACCACACAACACAACACACACACACACACACACACACACACACACACACACAACACACACTATATATATATATATATATATATATATATATATATATATATATATACCTTGACTACGTTAATGCACAATATATTACAACAATGCCACCCTTGATTTAATTTCATTTTCTCTAGTTCAGTTCCGTTTTAATTGTACATACACACACAACACACACATACAACCACACAACACACACACACACACACATCACACACACCACACACACACACACACACACACACACACACACACACACACACACACACACACACACACACACACACACACACACACACACACACACACACACACACACACACACACACACACACACACAAAACACACACACACACACACACACACACACACACACACACACACACACACACACACACAAACAAACAAACACACATTTTGCAGCTCGCTTTTTAGCAGTCGCTCGACGTCTCAGAATGACGCTAGCGACGTCTAATGGACCTAGTAGACAAGATGTCGTTCTATTGACACTTACTTACTTGAAAAAACGTAATGTTCTGATCCCGCAGGTTCAAATCAAACTACATCTAAAACTACATCTATGTTCAAAACCGGAATTCAACACCGATCGTTTTTATCAAAAAATCTTGACCGTTTTCATCACATTTATGTTTTGTGAAGATTCACCACGACATCTGTTCCAACACGTCAGCCGTATAGGCGTGTGTCAGTCAGGCCTACGATCACACAGCTGGTTAATACAGGATAATGTTGACACACTCAACTTTACAAGTGTGTTTTGAACGTAAGTGAAAAATTACGCATGTTGTTTCGAAGGGGGGAGGTGAATTTGGGGGCAGAAGTTGCTGAACAGCGTACATAGGTCATTGGACAAATGTTATGCCACTTCCATGCATTTCGATCGACTAACGCTAAGGGAGAAGTGACGTACGTCACACAGAATTATGTTGATATTGACATGATGGTGAATAAACAACTTAATAGTCAAACCAAGAACAACAACTAAAAGACCCACCAACATAGGCGCCGTATCGATGTGGACTCGACATTAATGCGGGGCGACCTAGACGACCTGCCCGGCATACTGGGTATCTATCTAACTGGCATCTAGCATCTACCTGGCACCTACCAGGTATCTACCCATCATCTACCTGGCATCTACCCAATTTACCTGGTATCTACCTGGCATCTACCCATCATCTACCTGGCATCTAAACGACATCTACCTGGAATATACCCAACATCCACCTGATATATATTGAGATCTATACGGCATCTACGTCTCATCTATCCGGCATATGTTTTGGAATCTACCCGGCATATACACGACATCTACATGGAATCTACCCAGTCCGGCATCTACCTGGCATCTACCCGGCATCTACCCGGCATCTACCCGGCATCTACCCGCCATCTACCCGCCATCTACCCGGCATCTACCCGGCATCTACCCGGCATCTACCCGGCATCTACCCGGCATCTACCCGGCATCTACCCGGCATCTACCCGGCATCTACGGTCCGAGCAAGTAGAGACAAAGAGATAATGTATAATTAAGATTCGAGATGATAAAAGTCGAAGTTGTATCTGATATGGTTGTTTTCAGGTGAACATTATTTAATTTTCATTCAACTGTAAAGAAAATTTTCATGTAAATGTAAAGAACATTTTCCAATAACGTAATTTGATATTGATCTGTTTAGTTCCTTTGTCAAATTCTTACCTCATTTGCATAGTTTATGAACTTTAATTAGGCCACCTTATTTTCATTTTGCACATTCCCCTTTATGATTTAGCAGTCGCTCGACTAATGCAATAACTGCCTGATAATGTAATAACATTGCCTGGTAATGTAATAACTGCCTGATAATGTAATACGATCACGGATCACCTAATAATGTAATAAATCCGCAGCCTGATAATGTAATAACGTACACACACGTACACACACGTACACACGCGTACACACACGTACACACACGTACACACACGTACACACACGCACACACACGTACACACACGTACACACACGTACACACGCACACACACGTACACACACGTACACACACGCACACACGCGCACACACCGCACACACGCGCACACACGCGCACACACGCGCACACACACGCACACGCGCACACACCGCACAACACGCACACGCACGCACACGCACTTTGCACTTTGTCTATTTCGCAATACTGCAGTTTTGCTAGTGGGATCTTTTTAGATTAAATCCAATATGTTGGTTCCAAATCTGATTCCAAGTCAGATTTGTCCCAACAGGTCTGGATTATGAGATATGCATTCTCACACAATTTTTGAAAGACAAGACTATTCGCAGAGCAGCTCTGCGAATAAGGTCTTATTCGCCACTATTCGCAGAGCAGTGACGTCAGTGCTCTGCGAATTTCCGAAAAACTTGCGGTATTCTGAGAGCAGGTAAGAAAGAGTTGTGATGAGTGAATAATAATGATTATATAATAATAATAATAATAATAATAATAATAATAATAATAATAATTATTATTATTATTATTATTATTATTATTATTATAAACTTTTTATACATTAAAATCTAAAGTAAAACTCTGCTCAGTAGTGTTGATAATAGTAGCTAACAATAATAAGAAATAAATATAATAAAATTACAATTAAAACGTATAGCTAAATCATTGTTGTACGGAACTGAACTAGAGAAAATGAAATTAAATCAAGGGTGGCATTGTTGTAATATATTGTGCATTAACGTAGTCAAGGTATATATATATATATATATATATATATATATATATATATATATATATATATATTATGATGTGTGTGTATGTGTGTGTGTTGTTGTGTGTGTGTGTGTGTGTGTGGTGTGCGTGTGTGTGTGTGTGTGTGTGTGTGTGTGTTGTGTGGTGTGTGTGGTGTGTGTGGTGTGGTGTGTGTGTGTGGTGTGTGTGTGCGTGTGTGTGTGTGTGTGGTGTGTGTGTGTGTGTGCGTGTGTGTGTGTGTGTGTGTGTGTGTGTGTGTGTGTGTGTGTGTGTGTCAAGGATGGACGTGGAGCACTGGATCCCGTTTTAGGTGTTGCTTACATTCAGAAGAAACATCAATTGTGACTTTGGCAAAACCCAGGAAGTACCATACATGAGACAGCTAATGACTCGTGTATATAATTGGATTTATTTGGTAATAATCGATTACCTTTTCTGCTTATATTTGCAAGCATGTTATATTCATGCATCCATTCATCTATGCTGCTCTGTGATTTACGATCATAAGGCCTGGACAGTCGGAGTTGGCGCCACTTGTCCTG
>JAODUO010000016.1:342500-345000 GCA_025642075.2 Ridgeia piscesae | reverse complement strand
TCCAGACTTGCAATTGTGTTTTCTTAGAATAGAAAGCATAATTAGCATACAATACATACATGTATATGTTTACATATACCTTCACACTATACACGTACAAACATACATCACAATACAGAGTAATTAAAAGTATTATACTGTGTGGGCCAAATTTTCAGTTATGGTTTAAAAAATGTACTGTTAGATTAACTATGTTCTGCCTTTCAGTAACCAACAGGACATCGTTTTGGGGTAGTTGTTGGTGTTTGAATTAACTGAATTCCTAGTTTGTTGGCTGTTATACATATGTGCTACATATACCTACACATTATACACATACAAACATACATCACAATACAGAGTAATTAAAAGTAATATACTGACGTTTGTCTATATATCTAGTAGAAATAATACGATAGCATGTACACGGAAATATAACTCGAGTCATTGCGAACACCTTTAACAAGCAAACAGCAATCCAAGACAAGGCAAACAAGGCCAAGATTCAACATATGTATTATGAAGGTGTCAAGAGAATTCCAAACAGGTAACAGTATACCGATAATCTGAAATTAAGTAAATACTGTGTGCTCTGAAGCAGAGCCCTTGTAAAGGCGTCTCGCGGAACCGTTCATGAACCGCGTTGAGACCAGGCATTGTGGGCACACAAGAGCCTTAGACAAAGAACGTGCTTCGGTGAATAGACCGGACTGGGCAGTCTAGCGTGGCGCGTCTCTCCATGGCCACAATTAAATGTCTAACAACAACAAGAACACAGCCAGTACATTTACCTGACAAGTTCGCTCACACACTTCGAGGTCTTGGCGAACGACACAAGTAGGTAGATGTATGTGTTTATTAATTTCAACGCTTAGTTTGATCGTTTCTAGTAGATGTTACTCTTATGTTTGTGCGATGGTTTCAATATATGTATGTATAGCAACGTCGAGACTTGTCATATGGATCGACGATCGCCCACCAGTGAATTGGCCATTGTGTTAATCATAACAGTAGAAGCGAGTTTCACCATACCGCCATAATCATAAGTTGCACTTACCATTAAGCACTCGCGGTGTTTCCCCTGCTGTATGTTGACTGAGGCGGGCCACCTCGCTGTTTTGCTAAGCCACCTTGTTCAAAATATGCCAAAATAGCCACCTCATATTTCTTGTTATAAACATGTTTTCATGTTGCTACCTTGTAGTTATGCATTCGTTTCCTCTCTATTTCCAAGGGAATAGGTTAAAACACCCTTCAGGATGCACCATTGTGAAGGTAGTTTTTAAAATAGTTTTGGGTGGTCATGCCCCCGGATCCACATAGTGCGCACCACGCATTTGATGCTCACTCAGCCCATCCTACCACCTCGCCCTGCATCTTACCCAGGGAAAACATTGCATTCGTGCTGCTAAATCAAATAGGTTAGTCACATGTGTATGCGGAAAGCAACAATAGGATTGCGTATAACTTCTACTATTACTTTATTATTATTACCCGTCAGTTGCTATCAACACGGAGTCCAAATATCATGTAGTGTCGTGATATATTGAAACGGGCTCGATGGATGACGTCGTCTCGTTATATATTATTGACATGGGTTCGATGGATCTTGGAATGCCATGGGATGCTGATATGGAATCAATGGACCAGTTAGTGCCATAATACATTGGCGTGAGCCCGGTGAACTATACAGAGACATAGCGTACTGACGTGGGATTATTTTACCATGAATTGTCGTGGCATGTTGAAACAATGAATGGTATAGTGTCATGATTTACTTATATTCACAATGGTTCATGCAGTTTAAAGATACATTAATATAGGATCGGGGATCATAATATGGGGAAGAGGTGTACTGAGTAGTATTCATAGTGCACTATGGTGTATATGGTGCACTATCAGGGCCACAAAAGGCAGACATACGGCAAACAATGGATTGTGCAATACCAATTTAATAACAAGAACATGCGCACATGGATCGTTGTATCATTCCGCACAGACGCTTACATATTGACATTCATATTAATTGTCAGACCGAGACAGCAATACCTGAACTTATTAACAATAATAATTACTGTGTCGAGACATCTTGCTATACGGATCACTGAATCCTGCCACGCCAAAATGGTTTGGCACGTGGGTCACTGGACCACGTCGAGCGGAGAGCTGTTTTATTTCCACGTCCATGTTTCCAACCACAAGCGTCAGTGAAGCAACTGCTATCCCCAACGGTATTCTTTTTTCCCTTTGGAGCGTCTTTGTTCCGCCGTTCGCTAATCATTAGCAGGAAATGCACTGAATCATTTGTACATAGCCCTACCCTATCTCAAATGTATGTTGGTATGAACGCATACCTCTGTACGTTAATGTAATACAGCGGCCATTGTGTAATATTTGAATTTTGAACATTTCTCGGGTTGAACAATCAAAATACAAACACGATTTCCAGCTATTGACCTCAATTCACCGAGCTGGTTACCTTCAACATATTTATCCTTGTATTACTAACTTAAACAAATCT
>JAODUO010000016.1:332500-335000 GCA_025642075.2 Ridgeia piscesae | reverse complement strand
TGAAGAGTAACATAGAATGTGTGGGAAGTGTGGTGAGTGAAGAGTAACATAGAATGTGTGGGAAAGTGTGGCGAGTGAATGAGTAACATAGAATGTGTGGGAAAGTGTGGTGAGTGAAGAGTAACATAGAATGTGTGGGAAAGTGTGGGAGTGAATGAGTAACATAGAATGTGTGGGAAAGTGTGGTGAGTGAAGAGTAACATAGAATGTGTGGGAAGTGTGGTGAGTGAATGATAACATAGAATGTGTGGGAAAGTGTGGTGAGTGAAGATAACATAGAATGTGTGGGAAGTGTGGTGAGTGAAGAGTAACATAGAATGTGTGGGAAAGTGTGGGAGTGAATGAGTAACATAGAATGTGTGGGAAAGTGTGGTGAGTGAATGATAACATAGAATGTGTGGGAAAGTTTTGGATGAATGATAACATAGAATGTGTGGGAAGTGTGGTGAGTGAAGAGTAACATAGAATGTGTGGGAAAGTGTGGGAGTGAATGATAACATAGAATGTGTGGGAAAGTGTGGTGAGTGAATGATAACATAGAATGTGTGGGAAAGTTTTGGATGAATGAGTAACATAGAATGTGTGGGAAAGTGTGGGAGTGAATGAGTAACATAGAATGTGTGGGAAAGTGTGGTGAGTGAATGATAACATAGAATGTGTGGGAAAGTGTGGTGAGTGAATGAATAACATAGAATGTGTGGAAAGTGTGGGAGTGAATGAGTAACATAGAATGTGTGGGAAAGTGTGGTGAGTGAATGAATAACATAGAATGTGTGGGAAAGTGTGGTGAGTGAATGAATAACATAGAATGTGTGGGAAAGTGTGGTGAGTGAATGAGTAACATAGAATGTGTGGGAAAGTGTGGTGAGTGAATGATAACATAGAATGTGTGGGAAAGTGTGGGAGTGAATGAGTAACATAGAATGTGTGGGAAAGTGTGGTGAGTGAATGAGTAACATAGAATGTGTGGGAAGTGTGGCGAGTGAATGAGTAACATAGAATGTGTGGGAAAGTGTGGGAGTGAAGAGTAACATAGAATGTGTGGGAAGTGTGGTGAGTGAAGATAACATAGAATGTGTGGGAAAGTGTGGCGAGTGAATGAGTAACATAGAATGTGTGGGAAAGTGTGGTGAGTGAATGAGTAACATAGAATGTGTGGGAAAGTGTGGGAGTGAATGAGTAACATAGAATGTGTGGGAAAGTGTGGTGAGTGAAGATAACATAGAATGTGTGGGAAGTGTGGTGAGTGAATGAGTAACATAGAATGTGTGGGAAAGTGTGGTGAGTGAAGATAACATAGAATGTGTGGGAAGTGTGGTGAGTGAAGATAACATAGAATGTGTGGGAAAGTGTGGGAGTGAATGAGTAACATAGAATGTGTGGGAAAGTGTGGTGAGTGAAGAGTAACATAGAATGTGTGGGAAAGTTTTGGATGAAGAGTAACATAGAATGTGTGGGAAGTGTGGTGAGTGAACGAGTAACATAGAATGTGTGGGAAAGTGTGGCGAGTGAATGAGTAACATAGAATGTGTGGGAAAGTGTGGTGAGTGAATGAGTAACATAGAATGTGTGGGAAAGTTTTGGATGAATGAGTAACATAGAATGTGGGGAAAGTGTGGGAGTGAAGAGTAACATAGAATGTGTGGGAAAGTGTGGTGAGTGAATGAGTAACATAGAATGTGTGGGAAAGTGTGGTGAGTGAATAAATAACATAGAATGTGTGGGAAAGTGTGGTGAGTGAATGATAACATAGAATGTGTGGGAAAGTGTGGTGAGTGAATGAATAACATAGAATGTGTGGGAAAGTGTGGTGAGTGAATAAATAACATAGAATGTGTGGGAAAGTGTGGGAGTGAAGAGTAACATAGAATGTGTGGGAAAGTGTGGTGAGTGAATGAGTAACATAGAATGTGTGGGAAAGTGTGGTGAGTGAATGAGTAACATAGAATGTGTGGGAAAGTGTGGTGAGTGAAGAGTAACATAGAATGTGTGGGAAAGTGTTGAAAGAGTAACATAGAATGTGTGGGAAGTGTGGGAGTGAAGAGTAACATAGAATGTGTGGGAAAGTGTGGTGAGTGAATGAGTAACATAGAATGTGTGGGAAAGTGTTGAGTGAATGAGTAACATAGAATGTGTGGGAAAGTGTGGTGAGTGAAAAATAACATAGAATGTGTGGGAAAGTGTGGTGAGTGAATGAGTAACATAGAATGTGTGGGAAAGTGTGGTGAGTGAACGAGTAACATAGAATGTGTGGGAAAGTGTGGTGAGTGAACGAGTAACATAGAATGTGTGGGAAAGTGTGGGAGTGAAGAGTAACATAGAATGTGTGGGAAAGTGTGGTGAGTGAATGAGTAACATAGAATGTGTGGGAAAGTGTGGTGAGTGAACGAGTAACATAGAATGTGTGGGATAGTGTGGTGAGTGAACGAGTAACATAGAATGTGTGGGAAAGTGTGGCGAGTGAATGAGTAACATAGAATGTGTGGGAAAGTGTGGTGAG
>JAODUO010000016.1:312500-327500 GCA_025642075.2 Ridgeia piscesae | reverse complement strand
TAGCTGAACGTATACAGAAGTTTGAGAAGACTCGCGCTCACTTCAAAATCAGTTGCTCTGGTAATTAATGCATTTTATAAAACACATTATATAACACGTTAATGGCACAAATATATCACTCCGCAAGTGATTAAAATAAAAGGATTGAGTGCGAAGATTTACGGAGGATGTATTGTTATATCGAGATAATAGCATGCATTGATTTAAAATAAAACTTATTTTCATGCTTGAATATCACGTAGAATTATATGATAAAATAGTGTTTGCCAGATAACTGTATACATGCAATCTAATGACCACAGAAGCGGTTGCTTCTTGTGGATTCTCGTTAATAGTGAACATAAGCCGTAAAGTAGAAAGAATCAGTTACTGTAATATTGCCATTACCTCACTTGTCCATTTCAGGTTTTATTCGGAGATCGCTACGGGCCGACATGTCTTGTGCCGGAGCTGACAGTCTCAGACATGGAGTTGCTCTTGAGAGTCGCAGAAGCCAACGCGATTGCCAATAGACAGCTGTTGATGGAATGCTACGCGCTGGACGAAAACGACCATTCTGGCCTCTACAAACTACAGGCAGGCGTAGCATTCTCCTTGCAATAACAATGCTTGTCGTGTCGGTGTCAGTGTTTACTAAGCGACCTTTATACGAATCAAGGATGGCACCCTTTATGTGTAACCAACCCTTTTGTTGACAGTGATAAAGGGACATTGCCAGCTCCTCTGCCCAGAATTGGCCAAGCTGTAATTTGTAACGGCAAGTCTGCTGTCTAGAACACGGGAAAGTTAAACATCAAAGGGTATTGCGGTTAACTCTGCTCGCCTCGGCATTATTGCCAATCTATTTTGTCTTGACATTGGATGTTTTGAACGTGTTGCACGCGGATACTTTCAAACTGCGAACATTGTTCCGAGTTTAAAAAATAACTGAACACAAATGTGCAAGCAGCATGCATGTTGTAGACATAAGAGCACAACATTAACTGAAAAACGAAACCTACGATCTGGTCTCCTTGCGTTAACAATGTTAAAAGAGTAGCCGATAGAACCTGTATAGAGCTACATGCTGTAAACCTATTGTGGATACAGTGAAAGACACAACATACACAGAACACTAGTTAACATGTCATTAAAAACGATGATATTGTACGACAAAGTCAGCAGTGTAATTGCAATGAATGGTACAGTGGGGAAATATAAGAGCAAAAATCATCTCACATTTACGATTAACGATTAGCTGATGATATATGTTGTTGACATAAATATGTATTTCTTATTTAACATTGTTGATTCCGTTTGCAGCATTTGAGTGTGGCGCCATCTGACGTCAAGCAACAACTGCTCGAAGTAGTTCAGCGCACTGCAGATATCGCCATGAAAACGGGCAAAATGTCCCCGGATCGAAGGAAGGAGTTTATTATGTCAGGTAAAAGGCTAACTAATTTATGGTGGAGTTAGTGTGCGTATTAAATCCCTAGTCACTAAGGCGAATATTATGAAGTGCACAGACTCTTCGATTCGATTTTTGTTAGTCTCCTTTTCAAAATTTTAGCAAAGAAATCAGAACGATATACGACACACTACCTCGTTTGAGAGCATGCTATTTAGTTGTGGCCTTCATGATTCGGCGAAAACGGGTGGGTAGGGTGGGTGGATGGGTGGCTGGATGGGTGGGGTGGCTGGGTGGGTGCGGTGGGTGGGTGGATGGATGGATGGATGGATGGATGGATGGATGGATGGATGGATGGACGGACGGGGGTGGGTGGGTGGGTGGGTGGATGGGTGGGTGGATGGATGGATGGGTAGGTGGATCGGTGGGTGGATGGGTGGAGTGTGTGGGGTGTGTGGATGGGTGGGGTGGATGGATGGTGGGGTGGGTGGGTGGATGGGTGGGGTGGGTGGGTGGGTGGAAGGGTGGATGGATGGGTGGAGTGGATGGAGGGTGGGTGGATGGGTGGGTGGATGGGTGGGGTGGGGTGTTTGGTTGAGTGGATGGGTGGATGGGTGGGTGTGTTGGTGGTGGGTGGAAGGGTGGGTGGATCGAGGGAAGGAGGGGTGATATTTGTTAGCGTAATCCATTCCGGCAGGTTTATTCCTATAGATTGCGCCGTGATTCCCCAAATACTCTGGCTCTGTGTGTCCGAACAGCCAAAGATTGTTTCTAACTGACATCTACAGGACACACGTCTCGCCTGTCGCCATATCGTGTTTATGCTATTTGCCATTTTCATTCATGTTCCGGTCCCCAACGACTCGAACGAGCCGTGTATTCTTGAGCACACGAGCGTAGACTCTACCTGCCACAGCAGAAACATCCGTTGTAAGCTTAACAGGTTTCAGCCCAACAAAATATAATCTAGAAGATGGGAACTATTATGCAAATTATTTTCAAATTGTTTGTATACTACAGTAACGTTTTACTTTGAATACGCTTACGACAACGAGGTGAGGATCAGTTGCGTATGATCTCGTTAAGTTTTAAGAACCGCTCAAAACGGACCGGAAATGAAAATAACTCGCGTGCCCCATTGTGCGCAGACGTAGAGTTCGAGATGGCGGAGTATCTGAAGCAGACCAAGGTGCCGGGTCTCGGTGCTCTGTGCTTCATCCGTCGTCTAGGCGGGCTGGCCGACAGTCTCCGAGACCCGCTCATCCCACAGTACATCGACATCCTTCGCTTCAACAAGGACGCCCGCATCGACGGCGATTACCGAATGCAGCGAGATAGACTCATCCTGGACGTCAAGGTACATATCATATATTGCCAATAACGAGACAGACTCATCCTGAACGTTAACGTACGTATCGTATGATACCAATAGCGAGACCGACCCAATCTCGACGTCACGGTGTGTCATATCTTCTTCTTCTTCCCTATACAACCACCATCATTTTGCTTATCGTAGAGTTTTTATATCGTATAGAACTTTTACCTGTTTTATAGAAGGGGCCAACGGCTTTTGGCGTCTCTTCCTAAAGACAGGCAACGTAGGGCGAACGAAATTGCCCCAGTTTCGACATGTCGGCTGAACCAATACCGAACCAGCAGGATTCGAACCCCGGTTCCACCGAACGGTAGTTCAGCACTCTGACCACTTCGTCCCACTGCTGCCTCTAGCAGTTACATTACACACGTAGGCCACAGGCCACCACTGGACTTGTAACTGTCTACACAACACACCGCGTCATCCCGTATTGGGAGGTTTAACCAGCCACTTCTCTAGGCTTCCAGACTGCCATTCATCCACTCATCCACTCATCCACTCATCCACTCATCCACTCATCTACTCATCCACTCATCCACTCATCCACTCATCCACTCATCCACTCATCCACTCATCCACTCATCCACTCATCCACTCATCCACTCATCCACTCATCCACTCATCAATTCATCCATTCATCCATTTATCCCCTCATCCACTCATCCATTCATCCATTCATCCATTCATACATTCATACATTCATACATTCATACATTCATACATTCATACATTCATACATTCATACATTCATACATTCATACATTCATACATTCATACATTCTTCATCCATTCATCCATTAATCCATTAATCCATTCATCCAATCATACCCATCTCAGTTGGGAGAACCCGGTTTCGAATCCCAGCTGCCACTGCCACTGCCACTGCCACTGCCACTGCCACTGCCACTGCCACTGCCACTGCCACTCTCACTGCCACTGCCACTGCCACTGTCACTGCCACTGTCACTGTCACTGCCACTGCCACTGCCACTGCCACTGCCACTGCCACTGCCACTGCCACTGCCACTGCCACTGCCACTGCCACTGCCACTGCCACGACGACGACGACGACGACGACGACGACGACGACCACCAGCACCACCACCACCACCACCACCACCACCACCACCACCACCACCATCACCACCACCACCACCACCACCACCACCACCATCACCACCACTACTACTACAATTACAATTACTTACCTTTACTTCTGCTATATGTATATTGTTGAACAGAGCGAGTTTGGCATCGGCAACTGCAAGAGCCGTGAAGTGGCGTGGCACGGGGCCGGAGTGGAGACTGAGCGGCCGGAGCACAGCGACTACCTGGCCGCCCTCGTCGCCGACTTCGTCAACAACGTCAAAGTGCTCATCGACCGCAACCGCCAGGAGTGGACGATCAAGCACAGATATTACTCGCTCTTCACCGAGGTCGTCCGACACGCCAGGGTCTGTGCCCGCTACTGGAACACTTTCACGTACGTGTCGGAGCGTCGGGGTAGACACACAACGCAGGGAACGCCAAACTGTTACTCGTTTAGCCCATTAGTACGTGGTAGCTAGGATAGACGAAAATCCGACCAAAACTTGTGTGTGTGGGATTAGTACGATCGAAACAACGTAGTCAATTTGCATTATGTTGGTTATCATTCGCTGGGTGGCGCCACTGTTGGTGTCTATTCCAACTATGATTCGTCGTCTCGATTTATAATATCTAGTCAAACATGCCCTGAATGTTACCGTTAGACCCTGGTTAGGTCCTACATTGCAATTCATTTACAGTCTTTCTCGGCGACGTTCAGAAATTTCCCCTCTCGAGACTCAAGAGACCTACTACTAAAAGATTGGAATATTGGGAGTGGAGCCCCCAAAGCCCCACCCCCAGTGCCAACGTCTCTAGATGCAGTCATTTTTATGGTAGGAGTCTAACTATAAAAATACAGCATTTCCAATAACCAAGAACAATTGCCAGTTTGATCAATCGACGCCATGTTGTACAGGGGTCAAGGCCAACTGCTGGCCGCGGTGCAGATGTACCTGGTAGACCGCCAGCGCCACACGCGGCCGCTGGTGCTGTACGGTGGCGCCGGTTGCGGCAAGACGGCCCTAGTGTCAGCCATCGCTCGCAACGGCAGCCAATGGCTGGGCGACACGTGCGTACCGGTCGTAAGGTGGGTTCTGCGGAAGCACACACGCACGCACGCATTCACGCACACACGGTGGCACACTCACAAACACACCCGCATGTACACACAAACACCAGGTGAGCATGCGGGACACACGCATGCACGCACACACGTACGCACGCACGCACGCACGCACGCACGCACGCACACATATATTATACATACAATGATGCTCTCGCGTATGCTTACACACAGTCGTTCGCTCACAAACGCACACTCCATATATATATATATATATATATTAATTTTATGAACGATATATATAATATATGATATATATACGAAATGACACTAATCCATTATAATACAGCACACTACTAGTACTAATACTACTACTACTCACTATACTACTACTACACGCTACTACTACTACTACTACTACTACTACTACTACTACTACTACTACTACTACTACTACTACTACTACTACTACTACTACTACTACTACTACTACTACTACTACTACTACTACTACTACTACTACTACTACTACTACTACTACTACTACTACTACTCTACTACACTACTGCTCATGCTCTCTCTCTCTCTGCGCTGACTCTACTCTACTACTCTCTCTGCACTACTACTACTACTACTACACCTACTACTACACACTACTACACTACACTACTACTACTACTCTACATACTACTACTACTACTACTACTACTACTACTACCACTACTACTACTACTACTACACTCATACTAGCATACAATCACACTACACAGCACACACACACACTACTACCACTACACACTACACACACTACCACACCACACACAGCAACCACTACACACACACCATACACACACCATACTACTACACAACACTACCACCACCACACTACCACACACTACTACACACCACACCACTCACTACTACACTACACACTACACACTACACACACACACACACACTACACTACACTAGCAACACACACACTACACCACACCACTACACTACACACACACTACACACACCACACACTACCACTACCACCACACCACTACACATACACACACCACACCACTACCACTCACACACACCTACCACTACACACTACACTTACCTACACACACACCACTACACACTACTACACTACACACTACTACTACCACTACTCTCTACCTACACTACCTACTACTACTACTACTCACTACACACACCACACACTACACCACACTACCACTACTCTACTACTACTACACACTACTACTACTACACCACTACTACTACTACACACCACACCAAACTACTACTCACTACTACTACTACTACTACCACTACTACTACTACTACTACTACTACTACTACTACTACTACTACTACTACTTACTACTACTACCACTACTACCACTACTACTACTACTACTACTACTACTACTTACTACTACTACTACTACTACAATAATAATAATGATAATAACAGGCCTATATGTATGATTGACAAGTTCGGCATCAATGTAATGTTGACAGAAATCAACATAAAATAACACACTATGTCAATTACACGAAACTGTGGCCAACGAAATGGAGACCGACAGACTGAAAATCGCTCGATACCATTTCCCATTGCCCAGGTACATCGGGACGTCACAACAGAGCTCCGACGTGCGCCTGCTGATGCTCAGCATCTGTCTCCAAATCTGCTCAGTCTACAACGTCGACCCACCGAGTGAGGAACACTGGGAGAGCGGCACCCGCATGGCCAGACAGCTGCAGTCGCTGCTAGAACTAGGTAACACTCAGTCCAGCTCAGTTACCCAGACTCCGTGACGTGGCAGCACTTGTTAGCCTCTCAACTCCACCTGGTAGTTTTAGGGTCTGCCGATTTTGCCACAAGGGCGGCCTTATCCCAGAATAGGGTAGAGAAGCTGATTGGCTTTCAGGCCAACTATGAAATAAGAAATAAAATCATTATTCAGTTTTATAAGAATAATACTATACTATTAAACGTATTCAACATTAAGCATATATTTACACAAAAATAAACAGAAATACAAATTTGGAGTTGTTTATGTAGCAGGAATTATGGGAGGATTACTTAGACTCCGGTAGGTGGAAGCACGTTTTAGATAACATGTTCAAAACACGGCTAAGTGACCAGAGTATCTTTTCGGCGAAATTGCGCAGCCGAGCGAGATTCTGTTAAACGACACTTGAGAGCTCCTATTTATTTATTATTATTAAATAGTGCGTTCTTGTGACTACTACATGCATGTTGAAAGTTTAGTGCTGTTAATTTGTGTTCAGTTACTTTATTAAGCTCGGAACATTACCCCTAGTAATTAGTTTAGGAACTCTGTCACTTGAAAACATAAACACAAGTCAGTGCATCACTGCAGCTTTGTTGCCCCTCTTCAATTTCTTTGGATGACGGGTGGCATCAATCCTATCAAATATTTTGGATTATTTGAATTATTGTATTATAATTAATACATATTTACGCCTACGAAGCCTCTTAGTCGATAGTCCGAAGCTGTAGCCACTGCGCCATTGTGCTACTACTGGCCTGTGTCGTCGTCCGTCCTAGTGTCAAGACATCACGGCAAGAAGAGACCGCTTCTCCTTCTACTCGACGACATCGACCAGCTACTGACGGCCGAGCGCGCTGACACTCTCTTCTGGCTCCCCCATGAGTGTCCACCAGATGTCTACATCATCGTCTCCATCAGCGCCAGCAACGACGTCGCCATCAAACGACTTCAGCGCAAGATACAGGTCTGTAGGACATCTCTGACGTCACGTAATTGTACCTGTTCATTGTGCCTGTACGCTGAGTTGTACTTGCTGTTTTGAAATGGCAAAGTGTCGTACTTGGCCTTTTGTGTTGATTTGGCCAGTTGTAGACCGTACTTTCTAAAAAGTAAATTTATCGTATATTTGTCTAGTATGATTTTTAGATACATTTCTAGTACATAACTTATCTTTTTTAAATTACAATGTTCATAGTATGTATTTTCAAAATATTTGATAATGTGTACCTGGGTAATACAATTTGTTATCATTATGAGTGAAATGTTTCCTAGAATTGCATATGATAACTTTATACTATGGTGTATTTATACTTGAACTTGTCATAATGTATTTGCAATGAGAGTTGTATTTGATAACATTTTCTTCTTGACTCCAACCCTTTTTGAATATAAGACATGTATATGTCATCCAAATATCTCTTTATCATATAATATGCATGATAACCTTCATAATACAATACACAAAATACATTGTAAACGTTATAGTGAAAAACTCACAATCTTTTAAATACGTTTGGATGCTACAAATAACTAAAACAGCACTGCACGAGAAGTTACTGTTATTGATAGTCACACGTGTTAATACTCTTTTAGGAACGCCCAAAAGAGTGTGGATTAATAACATTAGAGGAGACCAGATAGATGTTTTCAAGATACTGAATGGCTACGAAAATATTGTAGAAAATAAAAAAGAAATCAATTAAGAAAGCTCAAAAGGATCAGTGTAGGTTAGATGTTAGAAAGTATTCTTTTTCACAAAGAATTATAAATATATGGAACAGATTCTTTACTGATTGCGTGGATGCTAATAATGTGAATATGTTTAAAAACAACATCGACAAATACCCAAGAAGGGTGGGATATACATATATAATAAGGGTTGGACTCTAGATAAACCAAAGGCTTCCTTGTCCACTTGCCGTTTAGAGTATATCCTAAGGTGGCAATCTTGTTAATTCTGGTTATATCTCGACTTTCAGCTGTCTGGCAACTTTCTATCCGTCAATCATTTTGTTGATGCCGACTTAAGTGACGTCATCCAGCGCTCACTGGAGAAGTACGGACGTCAGATAAGTGAAGACCAGACGGAGGTGTCGTACTTGTTGTGCTATTATGCCTACATTAATTTTTAAAGTAAAGCATATTCTTCAATTTGAAATCGTGTCCAGAACGTCGCTCTCCAAGTTGTTCTGTAAAATCCGTGTTTCTAATGCTGCTCTCGCCGCTCTGGAGAAACCATTAGTGTATTTGACCCAACGTTGTCTTGACGTTAGGCTTGAGCAGTGTTGAGTGAGTAGAAATTATGTTTTTGTGTGTGCGGGGCAGAGCTGTCAAAGTATCGCCTAGTGTGACCGAAGATAGTTGTTGCCGCTTGACATGACCAATCTGCTGAACAATACAATCAAAGCCCGAACAATTAATATATTTCATCCAGTCCAAAAAATAAACGCAATTTCTGTGTCGTATCTTTGTAATAGATTTTTAATTCGTGTTGTATTAAGACCAATGATAATCTAGTAATGACGATGACAAGAAGTATATGACGATAACAATAACAAGTGTCGATTGACGATGGTGATGTGAAACGCAGTATCGTAGTCATTAGAACAACCGACCATCAATCGAGAGAATCCGGTATTTTGTATCTGCAATAATTGCATAGTGGCTGAAATCTTCGAGATTACATTTGAACAGATAAGTCAGGGAGAAAAGTGTAAATCGCTTTGTGCAGTTATGAGGACACAATTCCACGCCGTACCAAAACGTACCTTTGTGCGCAGGTGTTACTGGAGGCGGTCAGACGTAACCCACACCCGCTCTACGTTAGCATACTGATACACCAGGCAGCGAGCTGGCAGAGTCACACTCACGTCGAGGCGGGGACACTTCCGGTCGACATGGAGGAGGCCTTCCGGCAGGTGCTCCGTGGTCTGGACGAGGACCTCGGCACCGAGTTCGTCGAGACGGCCTTGCTCTACATGTCGCTGTTGCCGTACGGCGTCTCAGAGGTGGAGCTGTGCGACGTGATGACGGTCAGCGGCAAAGTTCTGCAGGTAATAATAATAATAATTAGTATTATTATTGTTATGATTATTATTGCTATTATTATTATTATTATTATTATTATTATTATTATTATTATTAGTAGTAGTAGTAGTAGTAATAGTAGTAGTAGTAGTAGTAGTAGTAGTAGTAGTAGTAGTAGTAGTAGTAGTAGTAGCAGTAGCAATAGCACAAGTAGTAGAATAGTAGTAGTAATAGTAGTAGTAATAGTAGTAGTTGTTGTTGATGTTATTGTTGTTGTTATTTAATCATGATAGTCTTAAAATAAATATTTGTACTTCCTAAAGGTTTTGAGGATTATAACCAGTAGCAGTTGAGCAGTATTAGTTATGGTATTATTGTATTATTATAATATTATTATTAATATATTATTATTATTAATATTATTTTTAGTTATTATATTATTATTAGTAGTAGTAGTAGTAGTAGTAGTAGTAGTAGTAGTAGTAATAGTAGTAGTAGTAGTAGTAGTAGTAATAGTAGTAGTAGTAGTAATATAAATAGACAATTATAAGTACAATTAAATGTATTTAGACATAATTTTACAAACAATAATATTAAAATAAACATATATTACACAAGCGGATATTATAGTATCTTTAATCTGATGAAATAGGCAGTTGAAACACGTACAAAATACCGCGCGTCCATTGGTTGGTTGGTAGCAGACAACATTACTTCTTTGTTGATAAATTCTTTTCCAGGAGTTAGTGCGTTATTACGAGCCCATGCACACCAGTGTCGCCACGGTGTGTCGAAGGCTAGTTGAGAAACTACTGCACCGCCTGGCGGACTTCTTGATAGAACGACACAGTGACAAGAAGACGCTGATTGGTTGGCGACATCGCATCTACCGCACAATGTGTCTCAACATTTACCTCGGCTTCGCTGAAGCCCCACTCAGCGCCAGTCAGAAGGCGAGGCAGTGCTACCGCCACCTCATGCAACTCTTCACCAACGACGGCGCTGTCAGGTTAGTTCACTTCCTGTCACCAGAGCTACCGGAAGGAAGCCGGGGCATTATGGGATATGACATGGAGGAACCATTTTGTAAAGTTGATCAGCGCCATCACATGGATGGAACCAATAACTACAGAATGAACAATCTTACGATGTAACAAGAGTAAAGTTTGTAGAAAAGTTTGTAAAGTTATATCGTTTTAAGAAACAGGTTAGTTGTAGATATGTAAAAGTAATCGGTTCCATCTTTTGTGAAGGCGTCGTTAATTTATAAAATGCCCATAGACCTTTTATTCAAACCTCAGTTATTCGTCCAATGCAGAACGGAAGCCTTTGACAGACTTTCATGTTGTTCTAGGTATGTGGTTGTCCTTGTTCAAATTGCTCCTGCCTAATTAGTGCTATCATTTCGTGTTCTCCCATTTCGTTGTAATTTAGTTCTTTCGGTAATTCACCATCCCACTACGCTATAATTCACATACTATATGTAAATGGTATTTAACAAAAACCCCTGAATTTTAAATTTTCATTATCAATTTTTCATTAAGATTACGCAAAATTTTTCTCATCATAAATCAAACATCATATCAGTAATATTATTATCATCATCATCATCATCATCATCATCATCATCATCATCATCATCATCATCATCATCATCATCATCATCATCATTATCATCATCAACATCAACATCATCATCATCATCATCATCATTGTGCAGCCAGTATATATTTTGACGGACATCTCCAGGAAACTGATCGAACACGCCGGTCGTACGATAGAGGTCGAGTGTCACGTGATGCCACAGCCTTCCGTTCCGGACAACATCCGGAAGTGCACGCTGCTGCCGAGTCTCATCTACAACTATCACCAGCAGATCGGGCCGCTCAAACAACAGTGTCTCTGCAACTTCCGCTGGCTGCTCACGAAGCTGCAGGTGCGTGGAATATAATGTGCGGCACTGTGTGGTACAAACACATCTGTGTACTGGTGATAATAGGTGTAATGCTTATAAATAATTATATACATATATATATATATATATATATATATATATTTATATATATATATATATATATATATATATATATATATATATATATATATATCATAATCATAACATCATCATTGTGCATCTATATTGTCCCGTGGTTGGGCGAAGGCCTCAGCATGCTGCTTCCACATCTGCCTATCTTGCGCTTTCCTCTGCCAGATGGTACCCTTTCAATAGCGGTCTAGTTCATATCTCCAACGTCTCGCCGGTCTTCCTCTAGATCTGTTTCTTTCGCTGGGTTTCCAGTTGGTATCTCGTATTATGCTGACGTGCCCTGCCGAGGTCCACTTCCGTTTTCTGTCTTATTCAATCACGTCTGTGACCTTTGTCCTTTCTCTTACCCACATGTTTGTTTTTCTGTCTCGGTATGTGATGACATACTCCTTTCCATCTTTGTTTGTGCAGCTGCTAGTTTGTTCTTTGGTGAATGCCGTATGTCATTCCTGGAAGTACACATGAGTTGTAGACTTGTCTCTTCAAGCATGTTCCAGTCCTACTCTTGAAAATATGCTTGGAGAATGCTGTCCATCCGGCCGTGATTCTTCTTTGAATCTCCTTGTCTTGGTCTTTGTCTCTGTTGCTGTATCTCTGTCCCAAGTAGACGTAGCTTTCAACGTTCTCGATCTGGATGTTATTGACATAATATATCGACACACCAATATATTATAATATTGGTGTGTCGTTTTCCATCATCGCCTTTGTCTTCGACTTGTTCATCTTCAGACCCTGATTGTCACTTTCATCGTCTAATTCCTGTAGCATTTGTTGTTGTTCATGTAGTGTATTAGCGCATATGAATATGTCGCCGGCGAAGCGAAGGTGACTAATATATTCGCCGTCTGCCTTCTTTATGTAGGTGGACTGTCATCGAGCTGTTGGTGTAGATATCCTTCAGGAGTTCAATGTACACATTTTCTATCCCCTGTTCTTAAAGCGAGGTCAATACTGCTTGAGGTTTGCACTGAGTCGAAAGTTTCCTCGTAGTCGACGAATGCGATATTAAAGAGTGGGATATTAAATTATTCTCTGCACTTTTCAGTTGGTTCTTGAAGTGGATGTGGTCTATCGTTGAGTATCTGCTTCTAAATCTAGCTTGCTCTCGTGGCTGGGTTTCATCGAGTGTCTTTTCGTTAGTACTTTCGTCAGTACTTTATAGATGCAGGATAACAGACATATCGGTCTGTAATTCTTGAGGTGCTTCTTATTTCCTTTCTTGAAGATTATCACCATCTTAGCGTTCTTTCACGCTGTGGGTATTAGTCTTTCTGATAAGCATTTAGTGTACAGCTTAGCAAGTGTCTTCAAGTTGATAACTTCTCTCCTGCTTTCAATGTATCGGTGTTTATATGGTCGTTGCCTCGTCCACTTCCTATTTCTGGTACCTTTTTTGGGTCAGTGTGAGTTATAGTACTGTCACACACACCACACACACACACACACACACACACACACACAACACACACACACACACACACACACACACACACACACACACACACACACACACACACACACACACACACACACACACACACACACACACACCACACACACACACACACACACATACACACACACACACACATATATATATATATATATATATATATATATATATATATAACATATACATATATACATATACATATATATATAACAACATATATATATATATATATAATATATATATATATATATATATATATACATATACATATATACATATACATATACATATATATATACATATATATATATATATATATATATATATATATATATATATATATATATATATACATACAATATATATATATATATATATTTGTGTGTGTGTGTGTGTGTGTGTTAGTGTTGTGGTGATGATGTATGTAGTAATATTATGTAGGTTGTGTGTGTGTGTGGTGTGGGAGGAGAGGTAGATGAGATGGAGAGAGAGAGAGAGAGGGAGAGAGAGAGGTATTACCAGAAAATACTAATAGCTAATATTAAGCTAATACTAATATAATTGCTATAAAATGCACTGACCACAAATGACACCCAATAGGCGGCATCGGTCAACGGCGCGCTGCTAGACTTCCAACTGGTCGACACGCGTGACCCGGAAGTAGATCTCGTGCGAGAGTTCCTCATGCAGGCGCGGTCAGCCCTGAAGCTCGACCCGTGCTCGTTGATGCCACAGCTACGCGGATGTATGACGCGCATCACACGTGACTCCTTCCACGCGCTCACCAACGCCATGTTGGACGCATGCGATACGGCCGTAGTCGAGACGACGCGGTGCATGCTGGTACCTGTCTTCACTTGTTTCCCGTCGCCCTCTGCGCCGTGCAAGACGAAACTGTGGAACCTCGTGGACATGTTGTACCTAGAGCGCAGCAGCAATCTCGCCGTTGTTAAGACGAAGGTAAGCCAGCCGCTGTGTCGCTGAGGATGGTCACAGCTGGACGTCTAGGTTTTTGTGGAGCTCAGTCTGACATGAAAAACGTACCCGCCTTCTAAGTCATCCACGCGGTGGGCCTGACATGTTTAACCAAGATTGGCACGAAATTCGATTCTTATCAGATATTTTGGATATTGGAACCTTTTTTCGCTTTTCGACTCGATTCAATTAGAAATTCGAAAAATTCATCCCTACTGGGGGTCTAAACAAATACCTTTCGCCTGTTTTCTTTATGTTCTTCCCGGAGAAGTCTAGATGGAGTTCGAATTAACAGGCCTGCCGGGGAAAGTGTAAATCATGGAGTAATCCTGACAATTGGGTGTTGCGCTTTACAAGAACTTATCTTTTTATTTGACGAGTGCTTCTGTGAACAGGAAGGCAATGTGGAGGTGTGGGACGTCGACAACCGCGAGATGGTCTTCTCCCTCGGAGTCACCGTCAACCGGGTCACGCCCAATGTCTTCTGCTCCGAGTCGACGGTGCTCACGATGACGGCACACAGCCTCAGCGTGTGGGACATCGAGTGCGGCACATTTACCGCCGAGATGGACCTGACAGAGGCCCGCGGTCCTGCCGCCAGCTCCGTCTCCCACTTCTGTCACACCCGGCTCTTCGACCTCGTCGCGCTCCTCATCTCAGACGACGACTTCAACCAGACCATCGTCGTCCTGCAGCCCGCCGAACGCCTCGTCAAACTGCGCCTGGCGGAGTTCGACGTCAAGGACGAGTTCTTCCCTGACTCCGCCGACTTCACCAGCGAC
>JAODUO010000016.1:202500-305000 GCA_025642075.2 Ridgeia piscesae | reverse complement strand
GCAACAGCACTCCCAAATGTGAATCAAATTTAATGTTTAGTAAGAAGCATGATATATTAATAATCCTCTAGAGGGCAAAACATTAAATTTAATTGACATTTGGGAGTGCTGCCTCCTGATAGGTAGACAGTAATGTACAAAAAAATATTTCAAAGTGACTGTACCAGTTACTTTCTGGCAGTACTGTGTGTGAGTCTTCCTCATAGTGATATTGTGTGTCACTTGTCAGTCTTTCGTCACTCATTCTCTGCACATGTCCTGCTCATCACAGTCTTCTCCCAGCAACTTTCACTTTCGCTTTCATAAAGTCTGTGCTAAACTGTTAACACAAAGGAGATAACACAGAACATTGAATTTAATTGCAACTGACACTAGTAGTTTCTGTTTTCGGTGCGGCTGAATTCCTGCAGGCGATGTTAGCAAACGGACTTGCTCTGGCGAGCGGATTGAATGGCGACCTCCAGGTACGGCGTAGACAAAGCACTGTCATACAGGGAACACACGCACGTACGTACGTACGCACCACGCACGCACGCACGCACGCACGCACGCACACCACACAAATACACACACACACACACACACACACACACACACACACACACACACACACACACACACACACACACAAACACACAAACACACCACATCACAGCATATAAACCATAAATTGCTCCGTATATTCTTCACAATTCAACCTTCGCACATATTCCAATGTACCGATCTATCAGATAGAGGAAAATTACATTTTCATTTTCCAGTTTTCTAATATGTAGCACCATTAGTGTGTGTGGAGACGTGCAGTCGTGTACTAACCGGATGTCTGTGCATGCAGGTCTGGGACATCGCGACATGTGACTACGAGGGAAACTTGTACCACGACCCGAAGGTACAGGACACGAAAAACCCGAGTCTACACAACCACGACAACAAGCCCATCAACCACATGGTCGTCTCTTCCGACGGCCGCTACCTGCTGTGTGGCGCCAGCGACAACACAGCCTCGCTTTGGGATCTCGAAGACGAGGCTCTCGTGCACACATTCGCAGGACACTCTGGCAGCGTGCGTATGACCTCTGTGTTCTTGTTGGTACTTCAACTGCATGTAAAAGTATAATAGTGATTTTTTATTAGAGCCTAATTTGCAATATCAATCAAATCATTGCAACGAACTATGTTATATTCAGGCAAGATGTTCAGCTAAGTGTTTGCCCCGTAGCAATTATAATCAAATAGCCAATAATACTATAGTTAAAAGATTAAGGTAAGTTCCTATACAGCACAGTATCCAGACATCATGATTGCTCAAAGCGCTTTACACATGCATTGAACACGTCTGCCTTGGCAAGCAGACGTGTTCAATGGAAGACTATCTCGACTTCGCTAGGAAGTATCCAGCCACGCTGCCAATAATGTGCGAAGCCTTTTCGTATGCAAATACACACCAATGTGTACACCGAGATGCCTACAGCTAAGTGAACTGGAACTATGTAGAGTGAAAAACACATATGCTGTACTATGCCACAATTGTGTTCACTAAAACACATTTAAGCAGAATATGTTAGTATATGTTGTGAACCTTTATACTATATTAGTTTGCATTCATTCTGCTGTGATTCCTCTTGCAGGTAACTCGCGTGGCCGTATCACATGACAGTCACGTGGTGTTAACGGCGTCCAGTGACCTAACCGTGTGCGTGTGGCACCTAAAGTCTCCGGAGAAGCCAATCTGCAGACTGTACATACACGTGACTGCCACGGAACTGCAGATTAGCAAAGACAAACAGACAGTGATCGCAATAGGTGCCAGCAGGAACGAGCCGTCTCGGTTTATGATGTTCAAATTAATCAACCTTAAAAAGGAATAACTGTGACGAGAAAGCGACAAACACTTCTGCCTTGTCGAATAGCACAAAAACACTTGGCACATTCATAATTTGATAGTGGCTGAACTACGCTGTAAACAGGTTGTAGGGGCACAAATAAGAAATATCCCTGCGAACAGGCCATTAATTTCTCTTGTATAGTATGCTTTACCGGAATTCATTCACCTGCGGAATAAAGCGATAACAACCTGACGCATGTGTCTTATACGTTATCGTAGGTTTTGCATGTTTTAAATATCTCAAGACCTAAGAAATATGTTATTTCCTCTTCCTCCATTTTCGTTTGAAAGAGGTGTGGTCGGTCGAAAGACTAAGTCTTCGGGTCTGCTATGATATTGTTCGCAACTTCACTGCATTCAAAAAGCAAGCAAACACGTACGTACGCATGCACGCACAGACATATGATGATGTATAACCGTTTATGTAACCAATTCGTTCTTGCGCAAGTGTTTAACATCATGGAGTTATGATCACAGTTAATCGAAGAAAATGTGTGATACATACTGTGCGTGTGTGTATGTATGTATGTATGTGTGGTGTGTGTGTGTGTGTGTGTGTGTGCGTGCGTGCGTGCGTGCGTGCGTGCGTGCGTGCGTGCGTGCGTGCGTGCGTACATAAACATACAGATACCTTTCTGAATCATCGATGTCTTCTTTAGATATTCCCACGAAACCGTCGTCAGCGTGGCTATGCTAGCTCTCAGTGATTATGTGACTTTGTTGGTGGTTGTCACATGATAACAGTTTCCGGAATAATGCTGGAATACACACATTATTGTTCAACGAGTCATCAAATTTATAAGAAGAAATTCCGTGAATCTGTGTTATTTGCAACTAGTGTCATTATACATCAAGTTCAAGTACCATTCGGGAAGGATGGAAGCTGGATTCTTAACATTTATAATTTCTATGATTCCGTCAAATATTCGTTACCGAAACTTCCATGGTGCAGATTGGCGAGGATGAAAATATTTTGTGCTGAGGTACGTGTACATCTAAGGATTAAGTAATAATCTTTTTCTGCCAAGTATTAAACTTTTCATATCAACATGATACAGGCGTAGAGCGCAATGGCTCTGGGGTAGAGCTTCGGACTCTCGACTACGAGAACCCGGGTTCGAATCCTGTGCTGCGATGTTTAAACCTTGGGCAAGTGTTTTCACTCAACATTGCTCCAGTTCACTCAGCTGAATAAATGAGTACCTGGCTATAGACAGTGATGGATATATGTACGAGCAGCCTTCGCGCATTACTTGTAGCATATGGCTGGATGCTTCCCAGAGAAGCCGAGATGGTGTCTGAGTGAACAGATCTGTCAGGGAAGTAAAGTGTAAAGCGCTTTGAACGGTCCTGAGGACTGGATACTGCGCTATATAAACTTGCGTTTACTTTGTTTCGACACCGGTTCAACCAGAGCTCGACATGTTCAGTTATTCGTTCCCCGTCGATGTTTGCCACCAGTCTTCCCTAGTCAATAAGCCCGCTCAGCACAACCCTCTCTATCAACTTTGAGATAAAGGACAGATTAAGAGATACAGCGAAACTTGTTCATGACATCCTTGTCCAAGGTAGGCATCTTCAGCAAGTTACGATCGCAGCTTACATTTTTGTCGGGACAATTGCTCTTGACATGGACAATGTTTGTAGTGTATGGTAATAGATAGTGTAAGTGTTCTTTCGGAAGCCAGGTCGGCATGGGATCGAGTGAACAAGACTTCGAGGGACTCTTGTTGACCAATCGTCTCACCTCGTCTTCCGTTGCAGGCAAGAAAACGTTCAGTTTATCATCGACTGTGCCTGGGTTCTCCTCCTCCTGAGGTAGGTAGTTGGGGTGAGCCGTAAGTATCAAGTTATCCTGGATCAGTCAGACTTTGTCCTGGAAGAATGCACTGAATCTGCTGGCAAGGTATTCCAGTGAACCACCATCAGGCAGGCTAGGTTCAGGCTTGGTCAACAGAGCGTTGACAACATTGTACAGTTGCTTATTAATATCATATGCAACTTCGGTGATTTTTGCAATGTAAAACGTAGACTTTGCGGAGATAAGCTAATTAACGTGACGCCTATGTATTGAACTATGCCTTCGGATGTATGGCACATGATCCACACATTTGCTGATAAGGGACAACTTTCTAATCGTTCTGGATTTTTGAGTGTTATAACGCACGCGAATATAACTTCAGATATTTGGAACAATTATGAACAAAAGTCAAGAATAGGTTCCTAAAAGCGAGTATGCTCATACCCAAGCTACAAGATGCACTAATTATAATAACGTATTACTCTGACTTAGATTGCATCAACACACATCCTATATACGAATATCTATACACATTTTATTACTATAATAAACGTCACATACAAATACAGACATACATTTTGTTAATTCTTCACGCACCATTCATTTCGTCAAAATAATATAAAGCAATGTACAATATCAGTAATATATCGTAACAGCACACTTCCAACAATCATTAACAACTTCTGAAGGATCTGAATGATCCTTATTTAAAATATAATTGTGGTCATTGTGACCCGTAATATAGTGTTCTATAACTACTACGTAATTGTCAATCATGATTGCCAAAAAATCATGTATATTCACACAATCGATTCATTGATTACAACTAAAGACATCATTTTATAACATAATTACATCACTATAAAATTAGATAAAGTTGATAACTTGTACCATTGTAATCAAATCCTGCTTAGCATTATTTAGATACGGGATGAATGCATCGGTTAAAGTTCATGCTGATTTATGCAGAGGATTTGACGATTACAATTTATTTTATAGACAACGAACTCCAAATAAAACACGTTTTTGGGCAGACACCAGAGACCAACAGATATTAGTGTCTATCCTGAAAGACAACGTGGAGTACTTGTCAGCGTTTTGAAAATATAGAAGATGGAGTTGAACTGTCGTCTTCTCTACAGACATTCGTCAGACAACCCAACTGGTGAACTACAGCACCACACAATAAAGTATATCGGAAACAATTACTGCTGCTTAATGGTTTTATCAAAAAGATAAGACATTAACAAGACAATAAAACAGAACAATTACAGCACCTGTCACATTTCACCAATGTCTTGTACATCGCTGTATAAAAAAGCTGCCAATAAAACACAATTCTACATTTTTACAAATGTATGCTGTCAATCGTATATTATGGACTATCCGTGAAGTATGGCATGCTATTTCTGGACATTTTTGGTGACATCCCCACCCCCTATGTACTACTGCCATGTAGTATAACCCATAAATTATGCTCTTTTTTAATAAAGCACCATATCCTCTTGTTATGTACACATATGTAATTATAATATGCATTACATGATTACTTGATTCATTATTTACACATAACATATGCCTATAAAATATGTAGTAAAAACAAATAATAAAAATAAAAGATAATACACTATTTTGTACAGCTGTATGATTATTTTTCATTGTAATATTCCTGAAATCTACCAAAACAGGCAATGTAGATTAATACTGCTGAACTAGTCTGACACTAACAACACATTTCAAAAACAATACATAAAGAAGAGTTATTGGTCAATAACTCCCGTAACGTAGTGAAAGTAATGCAATTTATCCCAACATCATAATTTTGTAAGAATTTAAAAGTTTGAATGTTTCATATGTCCAATGTTTTTCACAGATGCACATCTAATAAATCCATGTCATATAAAATTAATGGCTTCTAATCAGCTAACCCAGCCTCAATGTAACAGCACAATGCAGAGTTTGGTGGACCAATTTACCAGACAGTTTTGAAAACATGGCATTGTGAAATAAAAAATCTCTATATATATTCTTCAAAAACTA
The DNA here is from genome assembly GCA_025642075.2 of Ridgeia piscesae. Lineage (NCBI taxonomy): Eukaryota > Metazoa > Annelida > Polychaeta > Sabellida > Siboglinidae > Ridgeia > Ridgeia piscesae. The sequence continues at coordinate 299,274 of JAODUO010000016.1, read as the reverse complement.
TCGATGTAAAGACACTGGAATAAACAGGCAAACTCATTAGAAAAGTTGCAGGCAGCAACAAGTCACAGGAGGAATCTGTTGAGATTCGACAGACCCAACAGAAGTAGGATGGATCAGTCATTGTTTGATTCAAACTACACAGGGACTGGTCATTGCTTGATTCAAAATCAAAACGGCGCAGAAATTGCTTGGTTCAAACTCCAGGAAGAAGGACACATCTTTGGTTGCTTTAAACTGGAGGAGGGACCATTTATTGCATCATTTCTCCTCCTCATCCTCCTGAGTCTCAAGTCCTCCCGATCGTAACTCTGGCACCCACGATCGAGGCACTGCTTTATACAGCGTCAACTCAATCTGGTCTTTCTTTATCTGAAACCCATAACAGCATCACCTTTGAAAACGTACCTAAAATACTGGCGACACGTGCGTAAGTCTACAGATGTGTTAAGTAGACTGTTCCTCCTGGTTTATTTTGAACAATAATGGTGTACAATATAAATTATATGTTGTATTGTACTGACAGCCAAAATATGAACCACTTTTGTTTGGTGAAATGTTATGCTTCATGACAAATCAATTGTTTACTCTCAGAAGAAGTCAGCGTGAACGACATATTGACTGCGTAGTGCTGACAGTTATAGCTCCACCCACATTAGGCAACGACCTTCATGGGAGTTATCTAAGCTTGCTATTTGGGAATTTGAATGACACTGTGACAATTTGAATGATAGCACTGTGATTATAATAAACAATGGATGGTTAAATTATAAAGTTGGTTCTGCTTCGTTAAAACATATTTTGGTTTTCTGTATCTTGCAAGAGATGTAATTTGTACCGTATAACATATTGCACAATAAAAAATGAATACGAAAACTGTAGGCACCCTCCCCTTAATCACAATACTGGGGGTTAGGTCTTTACCACTGGCTACTGTGGCACCACATTGCAAATTGATGCAATGGCAATTTGGAATAATGAACATTGGAAGTCACTTACTGTTTTATGTTTCAGACATTTTCAAGGGTAACTATGAAATTCCATGGCTTTTCCATGATTCTGTTAAAATAACCACAACCAACTTATATTCAAAATTATGCTAAGATGCACTAATTATAGTGCATAAATATGCCTGGGAAAAAACTGAATGGAGGCCAAATTTAGACTAAAAATAGATGTACAGTATAATGCTAACAGTATACCTTGTATTTGCATTTATCAATCACAATTCTATCTGGCAGTCGATTGATTCGATACTGATATTTCTGTTTTTCCGTCTTCCCAGGAACATCCATCAGCAGGGAGAAGGCAAATGACCTGATAATGAGACACACCAATGACCATCTTGCATACCCCGATTCACGCATTTAAAGATGTTTTTTGCCAATTTCTATCCAATTTCAGACAAAAACCAACCTAGTATCCATGTTGTTTGAGAAACCTTTTGTATAGACCTGTATGCCATTTTAGAAAACCAATCCACAAGACAAATGATTACTTGATTAAATGTTTGCTCACACATAAATTGACAAGATTCAATATTGGTATATATTCACAAGAATGAATGGCACAAGCCAGTTAGATGCATTGTTATGCTGTCATTCCTGTCAATTTGTGTTGTTAGCCATTATTCTCTTGAACAATGAATAAATATTCTAAATAGAAAAAACCCGGCAGACAAGCAGTGACTGATAGCACTTCTTTTGATCATTTTAAGGAACCCATTTGTCTTATTTTTGCTATATTGTGATGAAGCTTTATTTTAAGGGTCAACCAATTATAGAATAATAAATTATAATAATGATATTTGCTATCACTTACACGAAATAATGTTTGCACTGGGAACAAGTCGCTGCTGCCATAGCAATTTCAGGTGTAAACAATTTGTGTACTCACTGCTCTTTTAACCGCAGGACCAGTTGCTCAGCATTTGAAGGTTCATTTCTTCCTAACTTCTTTTTTAGACCTAGCAGCACTATGCACACCTTTACTTCGTAATCACCCCTTTCCTCCGATGTAACTGAAAACAAAGAAAATGTCAACTATATATCAGATTCGACAAATGGTAGGCCCCGTAGCTACTTAAAGGGAAACAAAATACTACTTTACGTTGTTAAACTCCTACAGTAACAGAGTTAGTGTTGTAGTTGTACAGTGGCTAGAGCTTTGCACCATCGAATAAGAGAATCCGGGTTCGAATCCTATGCTGTCATATCAAACCGTGGGCAAGACTTTTCACAGAATATCTGTATTTTGTTGTTTCACTTGTATTTTATTGGCAGCTTTTTTATACAGCGATGTACAAGACACTGGTGAAATGTGACAGGTGCTGTAACTGTTCTGTTTTATTGTCTTGTTAATGTCTTATCTTTTTGATAAAACCATTAAGCAGCAGTAATTGTTTCCGATGTACTTTATTGTGTGGTGCTGTAGTTCACCAGTTGGGTTGTCTGACGAATGTCTGTAGAGAAGACGACAGTTCAACTCCATCTTCTATATTTTCAAAATGCTGACAAGTACTCCACGTTGTCTTTCAGGATAGACACCAACATCTGTTGGTCTCTGGTGTCTGCCAAAAAACGTGTTTTATTTGGAATTCGTTGTCTATAAAATAAATTGTAATCGTCAAATCCTCTGCATAAATCAGCATGAACTTCATCCCGTATCTAAATAATGCTAAGCAGGATTTGATTGCAATGGTACAAGTTATCAACTTTATCTAATTTTATAGTGATGTAATTATGTTATAAAATGATGTCTTTAGTTGTAATCAATGAATCGATTGTGTGAATATACAGGATTTCTTGGCAATCATGATTGACAATTACATAGTAGTTATAGAACACTATATTACGGGTCACAATGACCACAATTATATTTTAAATAAGGATCATTCAGATCCTTCAGAAGTTGTTAATGATTGTTGGAAGTGTGCTGTTACGATATATTACTGATATTGTACATTGCTTTATATTATTTTGACGAAATGAATGGTGCGTGAAGAATTAACAAAATGTATGTCTGTATTTGTATGTGACGTTTATTATAGTAATAAAATGTGTATAGATATTCGTATATAGGATGTGTGTTGATGCAATCTAAGTCAGAGTAATACGTTATTATAATTAGTGCATATTGTAGCTTGGGTATGAGCATACTCGCTTTTAGGAACCTATTCTTGACTTTTGTTCATAATTGTTCCAAATATCTGAAGTTATATTCGCGTGCGTTATAACACTCAAAAATCCAGAACGATTAGAAAGTTGTCCCTTATCAGCAAATGTGTGGATCATGTGCCATACATCCAATTGAATAGGTCTGTTATTGAAAAAATTACAGCATATATCTCCAGTTGCTTTAGTTTCCCACAAACCACTTTGAATCCTGACACCTTTTCATTTCTGCTACAATCAGACAGTGTAAGTGATCTGTGGTGTCGACATCACCAATCAATGTGACCTGTGCGGCTGCATGTGATGTGTATCAAATATCAACATAAACATACTATTATTATACATGCAATCCCTCATGCAACATGAAACGTACCAACTGTCATCTGTCAGAAATAATTTGACAACTCTGCCTCTGGCATCATGCTGAACAAAAACATATTTCTACTCACTCCACACTACGTATACCCTCACAGAAATTCAGATAGCCAGTGATAAATCGGATAATGCTAATTCTATAGGTTCCTGACCAGGTTCAGGTTGAGCCCCAAATTCTTAGATTTTGACTTTCAATGCCTTGACTTTTTTCGTTTGAAACTAAAAAAGGCGGCCTATCGCCTATCTAGACTAAAGCCAACCTCCAAAAGGAGACAACGCCGAGGGGTCTTCCTTCCATGGATCCTCTTGTTCATCTTCTGCTTTCTCGGCTAAAACTTCGTCTTGTTGGACTTCTAGTTCAATCTTCTCGACGTCGGCCTCCAAATCCGACATCTTTCGGTGCAAGCAAAACTTCCGCTCACAATCTCCATAACCCGCCAGATGGCACAACCTACCATAGCGTGTTCTCCATGGTTCGTTTTCAACACACCAAATGGCGCCACTATTATCAGACGCGGCGTTCGCTTTTATTTTGTCAGCGCATCTCAAGGTGGAATCGTTTCGAAAATATAATGAGCATAGCATAATAAAAGTTTGATGGTGATTCATTGTAATATTTCACTTTCATCTTTAGCAGAGCTAGTGAATCACGGAACTGATTCACTCGTCCACTCCATTTTGTAAATTGACGGCCTCACTGTCACTGGTTCACACGGATGGAACCAATTTGCTTTACATAACTATAATACACATTCAAACCACATGTGTGTAATATTGCTATGATGCATTTTGTTACAAACATTTGTACATAACTGTCTGGTGACATTTGTAATACTGTTCATCCCATACTTACTAGTTCCATCCGTCACCCCATCCAGTAGCTCTATATTTAACTTAAGGTAACAATAAAATAGTTTCTTAATTATAATTAAAAAATAAATGGGAAATATGATAAATTGTAAAATGTTATAATGCAAAAAGTAAAACGCAATTCTTGGAAAGGAACACTTTGACACATCTAAATAAACGTACTCTACTATTCCTCTCCTGCTGGTGGTACCTCCATAAATCATCTGGAAGATTCGACAAAAAGCAGGCAAAAGTAGCACAAGCACAAAGAACAACAATTAAAGTATAATTTAAATCAACAAATGTATTGTGTGGTTATTACAAATCATATTATTTTGGCATCTGGATTAGATTTCATAGACAAAATAAATGCATATTATACTTGCATTACGTACCAGCTAAGTCAAAAGAAGTCATACAAGCTTACAAATTCTTCAAAAGCTATGCATCTCTTCAAGAAAACCTGTGTTAATCACACAGCCAATATCATCTCAAGAGCAGTTCCTGGTTAGGTAAGTGTTAGGCATATTAGTATCCTTTGAACAAGCAAACAGTCTCTTGCCCCATGATTTGCTTGTGACTGAAGCATGTTTTAAATGCAGTTTTAATCATAATGGGTTGTAAATTACACTACACACCAGTCTGTACATTATATAACCGAACATGGTTGTTATTGTCAGACCGATTTATTCAATACTACAGTAGCAAAAACTAAAATATACCAGATACATTAACTTAATATCAGAAATGGTTTATCGCATATATGACTGTAGTCCAAAAACAATAATTATTTTGTGTATGTTAAATATATCAACAGTTATACCCAGTATAGAATATAATAGCATATACTTAATTATATAGTTGCAGCTGCAATTAAAATTGTGCAATTTAAACCAACCCTGCTTAGAGGGTTTCAGGATTCACTTGGCACAACATGGAAGGTTTTGTGACTAATTCAATGAAAACATTGTTGTATCTTAATTAATTATGATCTTTTACATCTACCGACTTAAAGCAATCTTACCAGGAATCAGCATGGGGTGTTAATTATTAGCAGGAACTTTGAAGGTGGAAATGCATGGGAATTAGCCAACATCAAAAGTTGTTTGATAATATGTCAGTTCTGTTTAAAATTTTAACATTTAGTGGCACGACATTCAAACTGTAAACACTTTTGGGTTAAACTCAACTTGGCAGGCAGTATCAGGTCAAGATATTTATTCTGCTGTCACGAATCTTAAATACAAAACGGGATTTAAACAACTTTCTGTGGTTAACAAAAAGCACCTGAAATAACATTTTCTTCATTATGTTACTGAATTTACCAACAATCACAGCACGTGTACCGTGTTGAGCAACTATGATTTCAGCATTAATAATCATTATTTCATTAAACAACAATAGTTGCAAAATAAACTCAAAAATATTCTACACTACATGACACAACAAAAGTACACATAAATTCTATACACATCTATATGAAAGACTATTCATTCCATGTTACTTGCCAACATGATTAATAAAATAGCAATTTTGTATCACCTGTAATAAAACGTAAATATGTGACATTATATTATTAAACAGATTATTACTTCCTATTTAGCACCAGTACTGCAAGTCAGTAATGATTTGTTGGATTAATAAATGCTGAAGCCACAATAAATCTATGAGTGAGGACAAATTCACACTCACTGGCACAATGGCAACACAGTTTAAGCAATCACATTGGCATCAGACTTCATAGACAACTCTCTCAAAACACAATGCAAACAAAACACAATTTAACATATGCATAGAGGTTTGGTATAATATATAAACTTGTTAACTGCCATATCTTAATGTATACCTATGCTACTAGTATGCTTCATATTTTGAAAATTTTCCTCCAGTATACTTTTGGTCAGTAAACTGAAATTTTTCACTTTTAATGGTGATGATGAATCACTGACCAGTATGTGTTAATAATCCCTGCAATGCAATCTGTGTAAGAGAAATTATGTAGACAACCTCACAAATTGTGCATTTCATTTTTAAATGGTATCAATTGAAAGATCATGGTAATACCAAATTTTTGGGATATTATTTTAAAACCAAATGATACACTATAAATACTGGTAAATCAAGTGTTACAAAACTTACAAACTTATAATATAGCTGTACATTATAGAACCGACACCACGGTTTCCACCCACCAACGCGGCAAGTAAACATCAACACATCATGCAGAAGAGGAATAGCAGTGACAGGTGCTACCGACCTTATTGTCAATAACCCTGGACATAGACTCGTTAGAATTGGATTTATCACTGGACCATTTCACCTGTTATTTATCTTTCAGATGTCAGCTGTTTGAGATAAACTGCCTTTTATCACCTCTTATTGCTGGTTGTGTGTGTAAGGATAGGCTTTTCACTGAAGTGATGTTTAATGTTAAGTAACAGGATTTCTTTGGGAGTTGAAAGGGATTATTTTGTGTCCAAAATTATAATGAAAAGGGACATTCTTTGAAAACTGTTAATACTTAGTACTGCACATAATCCTATTAATATAATTATCTCATGTAATTATTTGCCTTTATTTCATTAGAATTATGTTTTATTAATCACTAATAACAATGCCATATACATATCAGTGCATTAAGCCCAAACTTGAAACTCTGTGGAGTTATTTGGGACACAAAAGGGATTTTTTATCAGAGTCATTAGTGATTAATTAATTCTAAATTATATTTATAAAATAGGTATAGTTATTAAAAAATGTACATTACAAAGTTTTATATTCTTAAAGAATCCCTTTTCATTATAATCTGGGACAAGAAAGGGATTGTTTCGTGTCCCATTTTGTGCCCCAAAGAATCCATTTAATTCTTGCAACCTCAGAATGATGACTGGCAAATTACAACTGATGCACCATGGGTAGACGAACAAACTACCACACCTGGCTTGCAAAGTTGCGAGAATGTAACCAGCAGTATCGGCATTGACTTGACTAGCTCTACCGCTCTACCAAAGACTGGGAGTGGAACACACATTCACACTAAAGGAGGGATCAGTCATTGCTTGGGTCCTCTTCTTCCTGTGTCTCGAGTCCCCCTGTTGACAGCTCTGGCACCCACGACCGGGCCACCTCCTTATGGAGGGTGATCACAACCTGGTCATCTTTCACCTGTAAACATGACACGTATTCTCTCTGACTGGTAATAATATACAAAAGAGGAACTATAATCAGTCAGCAGTTGTTAAGTATCCATACTTGGACTTGGTTATATCTGTCATAGAAGTAAAGGAATTTCAATCATTCTGATTACATTGCCAACCTAACTGTGTAAAGAAAAATATACAATCACTGAAAACAATGGACATAAAGACGATGATCGAGTCGTTAATATAGTAATTTGTATTATGATTACATATACATATGAATATCATAATCAATTACATTATTGTTCAGTTGTAACCATACTCATAACAGTGTTAATACATTTAATTTTTCCACTAAATTACATGTGTAACAGATTTGAGATGGCAAGCTGATAAACCTATCATACCTTGAACTTTGTTTTCTCGGCTAAAATCTTGTCTGGCAATCGATTGACATGGTAATGGTACTTCTGTTTCTCTTTCTTCCCAGGAACTGACATCAGCAGTGAGAAGGCGAGAGACCTGACAGGACAAAAGAAGCAAAGATCATCAGACTATTTAATGTGTTCATTGTGTTGTATTAATAACAGGAGTTGGCATGTCCCTGGGAAAAACTGGTTTACAAATATAATGCCAAAACATTAGTATTAACCAGGAAATATCCATAGGGAGGAATAAGTCCACAATTGGTATTGCCATTGCCTAGTTTGTGTACTTGCATCATTCTAGTCTATATAAAATTTAAAGCTAACAGGTTGACTACTTATTAATTCAGGTGAATCACCGTATAAAAACCTTTCATTCATTATATATGTGAAAAAAATGTCAGCTTGTGGAAATGCAACCCTAGTACTATCCATGCACACATAAAGTTGTCTTTTATTATACTCACTGTTCTTTTGTTTTCACCACCAGTTTCTCAGCATTTGAAGGCTCATTTTTTCCAAACTTCTTTTTTAAACCTGGCAGCACAATGCACACTCGTACTTCAAGATCCCCTTTTTCATCCGACATAACTGGAAATAAAGCACACACGATAATGATGTTTTCAAGCATGTGATGCACTGACTGGGAGTCGAACACACATTGGGGAGTGGTGGTCGCGCAGTAGAGCCCCGGACTGTCAATCGAGGGGATGGTGGTTCAATCCCACCTACCGCCATTTCGAAACTTAGACAATTTCTTCACCCCACATTTGCCTGTGTCTTTCAGAAGAGACACTAAAATGCCGGTGGTTCCTTCTGTCTGGTGTCTATGCCAGAGGAAGTAAAAGATCCCACACAGGAGGTAAATGTGTAACCTGTAGTGGACTCGCAAATTCTAGAGAAAAACAACTCCTGCGTTAACCCAAGTTTGGAGGAAATCACCTAAGACCTAAGATGCACAGATGCAGCTACACAGATGTGTATTCATCCTTTTGCACCAGGGGTCGCAGCAGCTGATTACATTAGTACCAGCTATTCTCTACCCATGCCACATCCCTTTCAAAAACTCCTCTTTTAATGTCAGCCACTGAAATCGCTCTCCTGACATAAGGTTCAAGCCAGGTCAGGTGACCAAATTATAAAAATGTTCAGCCAATGTTGAGGATGCGAACGTCGGAACGGGTCTTTATATTGGGATTCCCAACAGTCATGTATCCCTATTGAAATGGGGTGAACACATATGCGCTGTTCCCAAGGCTGATGTAGTAGCGATTGGCGAGATCAATTGCTATAATTTTATAGGTCATTCTCAAGGTTTTTAGAGACGATCAATAGTTTCCACACCTGGCTTGCGAGGATGGTTTTAATTAAAACCATATTAATACCAACTACTGACCTAGAATAATGGAATTAAGTATTAGTGTACTAAGTGAAATCTGAGGTAACAGATTTAGGCAAAAATGTAGTTATAATGGCAAAACCAAAGGGGCCTTAAGGTAAACAGAAATTCCTTACAAATGTAGCAAAACACACCTAAAACAAGTAATAGACACCTGTGGGCAGTTTGGGGTCGCATGTGTGACGCTATGTCAAAGTTATAGCAAGTTCTATCGCGGTTTGTCTAGTGTTTTTGTGCAAGCTATTGCATGACTTGGTGTGAATCTTGCAACCTATCAAGACTGAGAATGCACCCTCGGAGACTGGGCAGGGCTTGCAACAGGCATCCCATGCAGAGCAAAGTTGCTGTAGAGCCATCTTCAGTGCCATCGCATCAGCCCAGTTGAAGTCAAGACAATATGCCTGACCAATAAACTCTGTGCTGACTGTCATCCTCCATCAGCTGGAGGTCCTCAAATTCATCTTTCAGGGACTCATAGAATCAGACCAGGAGTAAGAGCCGCTTGTCCGTGTTTTCATCCATACTCTCATCACGAAGGAGAATGGCCCTTCACCACTGCAGTTGATGTCGATGATAGGTTGTCATTTATGTCATCTCACTTACCATGTATGTGGTGTTCTTTTCTGAGAAATGATGTGCCTTACTGGCTGTAAGCGGTCATATGGTAATCTTTTACTTTCTGACCTAACCATGAAAACGACAACCTATAGCCATAAAACTTCTCACATATCTTATAAAAAAAATTATGTATACACAATTACACTCTAGGTTACAAAATTAAATAGTTTACATTACTGAAAAAAATACAATTAACAAAACTCATGCAAAACTTGATGGCAACAATACATCATCGGTGGTGGCTACGCATAGTTATGTGAACACAACAATACTGCACAGTATTGTCTTGTGGCGTTGATTATTAGCAGTGTAGATTTAGGACTTTATTGTTAGTTTGGTTTAGCTTAAAATTGCTTTCAATTACCCAGAATTTTTGTGAAGCCCATACATGTAGTAGGCCATATACTGCTACGTTACAGTAATAGCTGAGCTACGCATAATTGCGGGAGGGAGGCGAGTATAGTGTAGTGGTTAGAACATCCGCCTAGCACGCTGGCGCCCTGGGTTCAGTACCCGGTCTTGGCAGGCATGGTATGTTTGGTGTAAAAACCTGCCTCTCAACTGCGTATCCCTCATGGCATCAGAGAATCATGTTAAAGTTGGTCCTGTCTCAATTTGGGACATAAAAGTTAAAAATAACCACTAAGGATGACAAGTAACCTGGCTGTGGTTGACTAGCATAGATTAGAAAGGTGGGCTTGGGTAAAACTGTTCTCAAAAAGATGGATTAGTTCAATGAGAACTCACAACGTTGTAACCACAAATATATACTGAGTCTGACTAGTAACTAAGTAAGTTACTTTTACGAAGTGGATATTCTTCCGGCAGCCGTAACCTGATTTCGGCCGGCTAATCTTCCGTGAGTTTAGTTGCGCATGTATGTGCTGTGATTATGACCCTTGGGTGCATGAGTACTGAACCAGTCGCCGGCTCAACGAGTTCGTCAGTGTCGCAGTGAGTGATAAAGTTTCCTCTTGGTGTTTTATCCAAGAAGGTCAAACTTGCAGAAGATACAACATTTGTTCAGTTATATTTGCAAAGTGGATATTTTTTCAGCTGCCGGAACCCGATTTCGGCCGGCTAATCTTCCATGAGTGTAGTTGTGCATACACCGTGGTCGCGACCCTTGGGTGCATGCATACTGAACCAGTCGCTGGCAAAATGAGTTATTTGGTGTAGCAGTCGGCAATAAAGTTTCCTCTTTTGGTGTTTTATCTGAGAAGAAAAAACATGCAGAAGACACATTTGTTCAGCTATAGGCCTAGCATTTGCGTGATTCACGTAGGCCCTACACTGGAAGCGGCTAAAAAAAGAATGCCCAAGATTGCAACGCAAGTTAACAAACTTCTCAACTACTATTCCATCACGCTCAGCAGCATTTTCGGCGCCAAACAGCACAAAACCCTGATCTACTCGAGATCATAACATTGTCATTGTAACCACAACGTATACAGACTAGTCAGTTAATAGAACCCTGCCGAATGCTGGAAATAACTGGAAACCTCTATTTTGACTGCGACTGGTTCAGTATGCATGCATCATCATAGTGGCATGCATAAGTGTCAAGCCTTGACACTTGCCACTTGGGTCGCGATCATGGCGCATGCGCAACTACACTCACGGAAGATTAGCCGGCCGAAATCGGAAGAATATCCACTTCGTATTTCGTTACTTTTAATAGAACCCTGCCGAGTGGTGAAAACAACAAGAACCCGACCACCCCATCACCCGGGCCGGGCCATGCCATGTCAGGCATGTGCCTGATGTGGCACAACTTGATCTTGGACACTTTGAAAGAGCGCAAACAACTAAATTGTGAAACTGCCAGAAGCCCACCTCCTTGAGGAGACATCGCCGTGGGATCGTCCTTCCAGATGTCATCCTGTAAACTTTCTGCATTCATGGACGAATCCGCATCTTCCTTGATTTCCAAGTCCGACATCGCTCACCACTTTCATGTGGTTGCCGCCTTTCAACTTCCGGTAACAACAAGTAATCCGCCAGATGGCACCAATGGACTCTTAATGGGCCCCCTCTTAATCTTGGTAAAACGGCATTACCTCCCCGCCGGAAGGCAGTTTTCCTTCATGTATGCGGTCCAAACTTTTAATGTCCATCGACGCGTAGTTGCCCGTTATTTTTAATAAACATCAATATATGGAATTTATTTGCTAGTTATAGATCTAATAAACAATTGTTTCATTTGCAGTATTTCTTTTCAATCGTTTCGCCACATACTGAATGTGTTTACAAGATATTAAAAACATCTTATATAGTTTTTATCGAATTGTATAGTTTATATTGGAGTGAATCCAGCGGAGTAGGCCCCTCACTAAATACGATATTGAGTACAAATTCGCAAAGCCGAAGTAAACAAAATATAGCCATATATGGTTCTTGTATAAACTGAGGTCGAGTTGCTTCAGCCATTTGTGCAGTAAAATCAAGACGGCAAAGCCAAAGACGATATTGAAGTTGCATGAAATTCAAAACAAGTTTCAACTTGGTTTGCTTGCTGTTATTTTTATGAGCTCATGGAAATGTTAGTGAAATGGCCCTGTGGAACCGTGCTGGCCGTAGAGACGGTCCCTGACTGGTGGCAGTGGCGCGTGGTCTGAGCATGTGTAGGTTGACTGTGGGTTTTGTACCTGGTTTCTTTCCTGCCAGGCCTTCTCTGATTATCAGCTGCATCAAATGACCAGTAATTTTATTGACCAGTTCGGCTTCAACGACGACGAGTTTACAGAGCAGGACGAAAACATCAAGTGAGTGTGATGTTTTTATTATTTTATTCTAATGAAGTTCGTCATTACAGTTATCGATAATAGGATTTAACACGTAAAAATGTTGATTTGATTTTAAATACTTTTCTTTAAAATATTAGACATAGAGGTGCGTTAGTTTGGTGAATATATCAGCCCTGCTCCAAAACTATGGTTGCATGGATGAATTTACTGTGAAAGTATTACAGTGTAGTTGGTTTAAAAGAAGTATGCTCTGACTATATAGATCCTTCACTCCATGTTAGCTCATTCCAGTCAACTCTGCCTGGTTATAACCAGTGTAGGCATTAATGGACTCATGAACAAATAGTCTGCACTGTAATTGTTAATTGTTTCCCACAAAAGAAACATTTTGCACAAATGAAACGTCTGTCAGTGGCTGACGTGACGTTCTTGGAGCAGTCCTAACGGATACAAGTCAAAACGGCGACAAATCCAAAACGGCGACAACCAAAACGGCGACACGCCAAAACGGCGACAGACCAAAACGGCGACAAACCAAAACGGCGATCGACACATCAATTACTCCAGGAGTAAGGCAGAACCATCTCTCTCACTCACCTGGACCTTGTCTCCAGGAGTAAGACAGAACCACCTCTCTCACTCACCTGGACCTTGTCTCCAGGAGTAAGACAGAACCAAATAGAAAAAGGATACCTATATGGCAGATGCCCTATGCTGTTCAATGTATTGACTTGGTTTACACAATAAAAACAGTAATTTCATGCCGGAACTGAAACAATTTGGAAGGGCTGGAAAGCGCTGGATCTCAAGCATCAGCACCACTCCACTTCACTATCTCGTGATAGATCATGACGTGGGAAGATGGGGGATATATTTTGATTTTTTTACCCCTTCTTTCCCATATCCATTACTTCGTCACAAAATAGGCCTTGATTTTATTTCTCGAAAAGGTGTTAATTTTAAAGCAAGCTCACCACATATCTTCAGCAGAATGTCTCATATTTGTTGTCTTTTTACATATATGGTGCCCCGAAGAAATTGTTATCTGATCAAGGTAGTGAATTTGTCAACACCATCAATGCAGGTTTGGCAAACAAATCAATATCGACCGCATGATTACGGCAGCGTACCATCCCCAAATAAACGGACTTGATAAGAGGTAGCAGTTATTAATTATTAGCATTACAGTCACATTATGAATAAAACAATGTTTTTTCCCTTCAAAATATTGTTATTGTCATATAACAAACCAAACTTGTAATACTATAAATAGCAGATACGTTTGTCTAAGCATGTAAGAAATGTCTAATTGTTTTTTTCACAACTGATATTCGTTTTTAGACTGACCCAGAATTACTCTTATAGAATTGTCAACCATTGACCATCTGGATTGATTGCAGAACCAATCAGACACTCAAAACCCGACTGAGCAAGTTGACGGGTTAACATCAGGATGACTAGGACGACTACCTGGAAGAGGTCGCATTTAGCATGCGCGCACAGAGACAGGGGTCGTCCAACTACACCCCATTCTTCGTCATGTTCAATCACCATCAACGTCTGCCTGTTGAGGTATTTCGTTTATTGTCATATTGCATGTCATTGCATTCATTGCATAATGCCATAATGTTACATGCATTTCAGACAACAGTTGTTGTATAATAATTATACAGAAATAACACTTTATTAGTTGTTAAATATTTACATAACTAAATGTTTTGTACAAGTGATGGTTTTATGTGTTAATGCTATACATTGCGACTCATGAAATAGTACTTGACAGAAATATAGTCCAGTAGGTACAATTCAGATATATTGTATAGATGGATGATGCCGATAGGGAAGAAGACATTCACATTCCAACATTCGTGGAAGAGGATGTGGACAACTACGTTGAGCAAGTAGGGAAACAGGTGATAAGCGTTCATGAACAGGTGCGTAAAAGTAGTGAAAGTTTGTACGTGTTACAGGGGTTTTACAAGATAATGTAAACAGTAAAATAATGTCCATTGTGATGAACCAATTTATGTTGCTTTTCATTGGTGGATCCATATCACCAACTGAATTCAAAGTCTCTTACTTTCCCATACAGATAACATAAGCTGACTATGAATATAGCACAACCACTGGTCAGATAGAGATAACATTGTTATCAAGTTACAACTCCTAGAATTGTGTCCCTTACTATATTATAACAGCTGGCGTGATCTTAATGACAAAGGTGGCCTATGACCAGCTGAAACCCTACCACACACCTCACCTTCCTACCCCACTGTCTTCTCCTACCCCACTGCCACACACACACACACACACACACACACACACACACACACACACACACACACACACACACACACACACACACACACCACACACACACACACACACACACACACACACACACACACACACACACACACACACACACACACACACACACACACACACACACACACACACACACACACACACACACACACACATTATAACTGCAAGAGTTGAACAATCACATGGTGTACTGGTATATAATAAACCATGGTTGTAATTATTTTCTGAAAAATATTAAATAGAATCAATGCGTGTGCACACATGTAATATTTGCACAAGGAACACCAGCAGGGTGTAAATCTGCCACACACAATACTGAATTGATATTACCCTAAACTATCCAAGTGAACAAAATAGTTAGACAAACAACTGACAATGCATTTGCATTACAACACAGTATTCTAAATGCAATCAGTCACAACTGTATTTTATATTATTAGAACATTTTAATTTATATCATCTGACAGGAATACATCATTATTAAAAATCTAAAAACAAGTATGCTCAAATTCACTTTTCTGGATAACACTGCTAACTTTGTTTTGAACTCTTCTTTTGTGGAAACACATCATCCGTCACCATGGCTGTCAAACACCCTATTTGAACGATTGTTTCTACCTGAAAAAGTGACAAATTACAAAACCAGTACAGTTGTTTCCCACAAGCATGAGTTCTTAATGGTGGTTATTACAACAGGACATTTTGCATTGCCTAACAATATCTAGCATTTTCTCTAGGTGATTATCCTCTGTATGTCTAATGACATCCCAAATATGAATAGGGTATGTGTCATTTAATACATATTAGGTTTTATGTGGGGTATGTGTGTGTAAAATAGTTATGACATTGCTTTATTGACTAATACAATGTAACTTTATAATAGGACTGACGTAGACTTGTTCAAATTAGTGTATTCGCAAGAGTGGCACTGCAGTCAAGTAACAATTCTTATTTACTCTGCTCATTTTTCCTGTTCAAGGTTTCTGTTTGTGGCCGTATTCTCTTGGTCTATCCCATATCCTTTTTTCTTGTTCAGTGTCTCTGTGCCAGGTTCTTTCCTTTTCCTATTCTAATAGTTATTAAAATAAAATGAACAAAGGCAAAATAATAAAAATCCATCAATACATAGATGTATTTTAAAGATTACATGAAAGTCCTCCAAGATATAGTTAAGCAGTAACTACTATTTATTACAGGTTCAAGCATTTTTATATCTTTCAATAATATATTTTCCACAAACAAAACGTACAACGAATTAATTAAGGTTTATCGTGAAAAACAGAAATGTTAAAGATAAAATCCATGAAATTATGTAATTTATAATATTTATATAATTTAAAAAGAGGATATCCGGAAGTGGGAGACACTGGGGACATTCTGCCTATAGTACATTAGTACATAGTACAGTATCTAATGTATCTACTTGGGCTCGGCACACCACTTTGGTTGCTCCTTACAACGTTCCCCTGGCGAGAAATGTCACGACCTTCAACCCTCACAACTGACCACTGTGCTACGAGAAAGGGAGGGAAGTATCTGCCCCTAAGCCCGGCGTTCCATTACCGGATGTGACCCTCCATATTGCGAGAATCACGTGATACATCCTTTGCCACGAGGCATCGAATACACATCAGTTACAATTATAGTAGCAATTTCCTTTCTTTATATACCATATAGTGTTTGACTGGCGAGATTGTGGTGTCAACTTGTCTTAACTTAAACTGATATAACTATTTCCAATGAAGTTATTTGTATTGTAGAATGGCGTTAAAACATCGTTTATATGTTATATTATATCATATAATACATTAAACATGCTAACATGTGAAACTATAATTATTCCTCCATGCACAGCTATGGATAGGCATGTTTTACACCAGGCGACGTGAAACCAAGATGGCGCACACATCGTCGCCATTTTGTCCTTCATAAAATGTAACAAGGAATTACTTTAAAATGTCGATACATAATTCGTGTAATTCCATATCACTCAAATTTTTAAATAAGAATACATAACATAAAATAATAAACACATAATTAACAGATGTAGACTAAGACAACTTTAGTTATATTATTAGATATTATCGACACCAATCAGCATAGTGATCGTAATTTTGTTTTCCACATGCGTGTTGGCTTAAACAGGCAAAAACATCGTTTATATGTTATATTATATCGTATGATACATTAAACATGTTAACATGTGAACCTATAATTATTCATCCATGCAGATTTATGGATAGGAATGTTTTACAACAGGCGACGTGAAACCAAGATGGCGCACACATCGTCGCCATTTTGTCCTTCATAAAATGTAATAAGGAATTACTTTAAATGTTGATACATAATTCGCATAATTCCATATAACTCAAATTGGCAAACAAGAATACATAACATAAAATAATAAACATAACAGATGTAGACTAAGCCAATTTATTTTATTTAAGATATTACCAACACCGATCAGCATAGTGATCAATTTTTTTCTCACATACGTGTTAGCTTAAACAGGCAAAAGCACTTGTCCCAACAATGATAATATCATTTATTGACTTGACTTTAGGGACAAAAACTAGAAATGATCGAAGCTAGGCTACCTTTCTCATCGGAGTAAGCAATGAATTTAAAGATCTTAAAGATAATACGATATCGGACAGGAAGACAATGCAATGACTTTAGAAGCCGCATATAACGAATAAAACATGGAGACCTAGTCTCAATCCTTGCTAAGCAATTCTGAACACATTGTAATGTTGTGATGCTGTTAAAGGTTAAATTTTGGTAGAGGGAATTACAACAAAAACATGCATTGAATCACGAATATGATTATATAACAATAATGGAATGTACGAGCATTAGTTGTCTTTCCACCACAAACCATAAACGTTCATACCTTCGAGTAATTGCATCGTCCAATCTGTGCCCGTCCTCGTTGTGTTTCGGCATCTGTTGATATCCTAGTGTCTGCTGAAATCTTAAACTGCACCTTTTGTGCAGCTTAGTTGAGACCAACTGTCACACTACATTGAGCGTCAAACGTGCATCGTCTGCTGCACTCGACCCCAATCGAACAAACCAAGAAACAGATGAAGTTGGCCTTGCACTGTTAACGGGGAGAACTACATTTTGACCCCAACAATTCCATGCTATTGGTCGTTGCACCCTTCACATGCAAGTCACCGATACGGCGAAGTTACATGTTGTCAACCCCTGCGTTCTTACGTAGCAGAAAAACCATTAGGAGGCCACAAACTATGCCAAGAATGTTCCACTCCAATTGACGGATTGCATTGTTTGTGTTAAAGTGTGATAATGTCAATGAAGCATGGCAGGTATGCTTTGCTTTGTATGGCATAAATAGCTTCGACGTTCGTGTAGATATGTGCAAATAGCCATGACCGAATCCATGTGCGCCTTAAATCATGTAATAATAAAATGTATTGATTTACATTTTTGTGAGATGATTTACTATTGTTTTCTAATAGTATGGACTCGAGTTGTTACATATTTCTGAAATGGCATTGTGTTGCATTGAAAATAAAAAACATCAGTTATTTGTCTAACCATTCTGTTTAGTGTTTACTTGCACAGTTGATGGTAATGACATTTCAGTGTTGTGTGTGGCAGGCTCGCACCCTGTTGGTGTTCCCAATAAAAACACTACATGCTGTGTGCACACACACACACACTGTTACTACTCAGTAATTTCATCTGTTTCTGTAATATAATTTGACTACATTAGAGTCATGCGTTTGCATGAAAGTGTGTGTGTGTGTGCGTGCGTGTGTGTGTGTGTGTGTGTGCGTGTGCGTGTGCGTGTGCGTGTGCGCGTTTGCGCGCATGCGTGCGTGTGTGCGTGTGAGGAACTTGTCACTTTTCCTCATAGACAGCTTTCATTTCGGGTGCCAAAAGCTCTGGTTAATCTACGACCCAACGACTAATACGTACAACCTTTTCTTATTAAAAAATACCCATACATGAAAAGATTGTTACGTTTTACAGGAACATAGAAACATCGTTTTTATCGGTAGGTAAAACGTAATATAACCTAGCAATAACGCGAACAATGCGACACGAGTGTTTTCAGCTTGAAATTGTTATCACAGAATCTAGTGAATTCATTTACGAAAAAACGTGTCGAACTTGAATACACGTATAGAAAACACGTGATTTAATGTACGGAATTGTTCACAGAATCCTGTAATTACACGTATGGAAAATATGTGACTTAGCGAACACATATAAACTCGTGATTTCATGTGCTGTAAACAGGTGTCGATACACCAAATTCATTCACAAAATCCCGTGAATTCACGTACAGCAAACAAGTGAATGAATACACGAACAGAAAACACGATTTCTCGTACGGAAACTCTTCTGGTAAACATATCGACACACCAATTAATTAATTCACCAACAGAACATGTGATATCACGTGGCGATTGTTATTTGCTGAGAATATAAAATATAATTAATAAACGCTGCGTTTCTTCGAATGCAACAAATAAGGAGAACCACAACAACAAAATGCTAGTTATAGCCTAGGTTTAGGATTCATGTCGATCTATGCAGTGTGCCATCTCTTAATTGCGGCTAAAATAGTATAAAGTTCTATAGCTGCTGTGTTTAACTCCACAAAGCCAATAGATATAAATTAAAACTAAATAAATCAACAAATTATATAAAATATGGGTATGGGTCAAACAGTCGCCATGACGTTGCATTTCTGAAGACGAAATCTTTGTTGGCACTGAAGAGTAAACAGTTGAACTATTAAACTACTGTCCTACATCTAGGACGCGTAAACAAAGTCGCGTCAAGTACAGCGCTAAAATGGGTACGACCAAAAACAAGGGGTTCTCTTCTGCGATATATATAGCAATGGAGTTTCGTCAAATCATGATGACGCATTTACTTGTAGAACTGGCAGTGCGCATGGTTAGCTCGGCTGACTGGAGGGCCTACGCCATCAACTAAATCCTGTGCATGTACGTACGTACACGAGTACGTATAATATATACGTGTGAGATTATAATTATAATACCGTTGTCTACACATATTTTTATAGAACGATTCGACAATAATTAATTATATTTAGTCGGAGATGGAAAACAAAACAATTATACTTTTTTATACTATATTATAAATTTTAGTTCAATCATAATAATTATTATTATGAACAGTTCTAGCAGAATTATTGCAATTTAATTGGCCAGATTTTATTGAAGTTTGTGGATTGTTATAGTCTGTAGAACATATACAAAACATAGAAAACCGATATTAACACGATCACGGATCCTTTTGTTCAATTACAAACCCCATCCAAGGCTTAGAATAAAAAAGCCATAATAATAATATATTATGATACATGTCGTTGTCGTCTGGCGTAGCTCAGCGCCTAGCGGAGAGACGATTAACGACGATGTAAACAACGTGCGTCGTTCGCGCGGGGACAAACGGACGGCAGCGCAGCGTCAAGGATGGTCGTGCTACGTAACTTGGGTGGCACGGTCCGCAAACTTATCTTACCGCTATGTCAAAAACACGCGAATGCGTTGACAATAGGCAGAACACACGCCAAGTTTATGTCGACAAGACTGTGTATTGATCGTGAGTATTGTGTGACGACCTATTTCGTTTTTAAAGACAGAAAGTCCCTGCGACGCTTGCCCGCGTCTGCACTGCAGTATCCGATTGAGCACCCGATACTGTCAGTGTCAGCCAGTGCCGTGGCCTTGGCCCTTGGCCCTGGCTTCTTTTCTTTCGCTTATCAGGAACGGATCGATCGCTACATCGGACATGTGTGATACTAGGTCTCGTGGAGTAAAAAGAACATCAGCAATTAGCAGCATTGCCACTGGACTGTACCTAGCGTAGATCGTAATAGCTACGTCGTCCTCGATCCAGGCTCTGACACCAACTGGCAACTGAACTGGTGCAGTAAGCCAATGTCATACAGTGCTAAAGCCTAAGGCTAAGGCCACAATAAATGCATTACGGGAACCTTTCCCTCGGGTTCTGTATGATGATATTACCAATGTAAATTTGGTTATGACATCTATAGGACACTCAATAACATGCGCACACACCCCCGTCGTATATAATAGCCACTATTGGCTTCTTTACGACGTATCCCATTCAGATTCAGATAGGACGTTTCATGTTTACTAACATGTGACGTCACTTTCGCACATGCGCATTGCACTGGTTGGCAAAACACGCCGAGCTGCCAACCAGCCAAACCAACAAAGGCTGGTTGTAACGCTGCAATTATGAATTGCCAATATTCTTTGTACGTTAATTCTTTAGATGTCAGCGCTAGAGATTGGTATTAAAAGAAACTAGGGTACGGTGATGGCGCTGACAAGTTGCCAGATCCCTATTTTATGCAAGACAGCTGGCAAAATGATCCCGAATCTAACGTTCGCCGGCGATATTGACAATTAGCCGTTACAATTACGCCAGGAATGTTCAGTCGAGCCTAGATGAAGGCATACAATTAACTAGACGCTTACATTCAAGTGTAAAATATATATTCAACATCGGAATATCCTGTAAGGCCTACTTTACTGGTTCCGGGTCCAGGTCCCGGCCTAGTAATGCAGTGTGTCTGCCAGCTACGCATACGCCAGTCGGTACTGACAGCGACAGCTCGCGCCAGCCAGCCACCAGTCCTACACGCGACCAGTATAACAAAGGTCAAAGTCTGTTTTGCAGTAAATTATGTTTATGTAGCTGCCACCAGTACTCATGACTAGTAACGTTTTGTGCTAATAATTAAAACGGTTCAAAACTTGAAATTTGAAATGTCATCCACAAACTCGGTCATTGTTGACTGGAGACGGAGCCGAATGTTTGCGCTTGATCGCATTCAGCCAAAGTTGTCATTTCTCTTCCTTGGGAATGCGGTGAAATGACAACGAACTACCCACACATCGACTAGTACACCCCGCGACAACACACAACATCACCAGAATTTTTTATTCGCACTACTGTAAAGCGTAAACACAAGGTAAATGGCCGCCAACTTCTCTCTTCTGCCAACCAGTCGCCGCAGACGACCACGTGACTCGGCGTGTGACGTCACTGTGAAACGTCCTATATACAGCTCTTTGATTGCCGGTCTATGCTGACTCTGTATAGCCTTATATGTCTTAATTAATTGTGTGTTAATTACACGTTTTTAGCATCATCAAATCTCACAGACGAGCAGCATCACATTCAGGAGTTGGCGAGAAATTTTGCAAAGAATGAATTTGCACCGAACATGTTCACTTGGGATGAACAGGTAGGTTTTCTTTTTTCCAGGGGTGGGAGCTAAGTGTGGGATGGGTGGGGTAGGGTGTTGCACGTGGGAGGTGTGGGGCAATTATTGTCTTTACAATAGGGAGTGTTCTATACTGCATGCATACAACTAAGCAACTGAGCTATATCTCAGTGCAATTGTACGTTGTCTTTCTTATTGGTTTGCAATGATAAAAGAAAAAGAACATGCAACTATTGCTGAGTCATCTAATGCTAAGTTTTGTGCAATATGTATATATTATAACAAATACAATAATGGCCAATTAGGCGACATACGTATAATTATGTCAAATTAAGTCCCAGAGATAACTATATCCTGGGTAGATCCAATTAGATTACAAAGCTTGGTCCTATTTGCCCAAATTAACTACAGTTATTGATTATTTGCTTCTGAACGCATTTATACTTTTATTAATGAGTTATAACATTATAAAATTAATTATTAAATTAATTAGAGATAAGTTAATTAGTTATAAAGTTATTTACATTAATCTTTTTCCTTATTCTACATAAGTTAATTAATTACATGTCAATTTCTGTGCCAGAGAAGACAAAACCCAGTTGAGATGAATGAGAAAACTAATAACAATATCATGTGCAGGAGATATTCCCTGAGGAAGCTCTCCAGCACGCAGCCAAGCTGGGTTTTGCGGGCATCTACTGCAGTGAAGAGTATGGTGGAACAGGGCTGAAACGAATTGATGCTTCGATCATATTTGAGGCGCTAGCTGAAGGCTGTGTTAGCACCACTGCTTATCTCACCATCCACAAGTAAGTCACTTACCTCACCATCCACAAGTAAGTCACTTACCTCACCATCCACAAGTAAGTCACTTACCTCACCATCCACAAGTAAGTCACTCACCTCACCATCCACAAGTAAGTCACTCACCTCACCATCCATAAGTAAGTCACTTACCTCACCATCCACAAGTAAGTCACTTACCTCACCATCCACAAGTAAGTCACTCACCTCACCATCCACAAGTAATTAAATCAGCCACCATCCACAAATAAGTTAGTTATTTCACCCCTATAATTAAGTCACTTACCTCACCATCCACAAGAAAGTCACCTCACCATCCACAAATAATTAAATCAGCTACCGTCCACAAATAAGTTAGTTATTTCACCCCTATAATTAAGTCACCTCACCATCCACAAGTAAGTCACTTACCTTATCATCCACAAATAAGTCACTTACCTCACATTCCACAAATAAACGAAGTCGCTTACCTCACCATCCAAAAGTAAGTTGCTTACCTCACTATCTACAAGTAAGTCACTTACCTCACCATCCACAAGTAAGCCACTTACCTCAAGAGACCAACCCTAGGCAGCAGTGTTTGTAATGACACTTTATGAGAAGTTGTCTAAACATCCTCCCTCAGGCCATTTTTTAGATGACACATGAAAAACCTGATTTATATTATAACATTTTAAAAGTCTCTATTAAAGTGTAATCTAAAATGTCTAACACTTTATTTCTCATCAGTGTATGGTAAATATTACACCTTGATCGAGGCTCCTATAATAGCGACATTACGTCTCCATGGGAGGCACTGGCCCTTTGAGTGCTTTTAATTACTCATTAATGTGGTTTTGAAGCAACACCCTTACATAATGGAGAACCTACATGATCACTAGAGGGCGCTGATAGTCTAATACACAACTCGGTTCTGTGACGTAGACTGCAACCGTTATTAATGTAATGCATATCTACAATGTGTGTTAACAAATGCTGGATATAATGAATGAATGTGGCATAGAGAGATGATGACATACTGGCGGTTGATGGCACGTGGACTAACGTGTGTAATGGTGCCACCTGGGTGATTAATTCTGTAGGTTCCGCATTACTTATACATATATCTATTTATTTGTGGAAATGCATATAACTGACATATACCTGTTACATTTTAGGGTCGAAATAAACTTCTTGTCTTAACTGTAATTTATAACAAAGATAATTATTGTTTGGATTGTTTTTCCTGTTGTGTGACGATGTGACGATATGTCTTGCAGCATGTGTGCGTGGATGGTGGATGAGTTTGGGAGCGAGACACTGAGGGAGAAATGGATTCCAGAACTTGTCTCGATGAACAAATTTGCCTCTTATTGCCTCACGGAACCAGGTAGGATCATTGGTTTTTATGTTTCACTAAATCACCACATGGACAAGTTACCATAAAAATACTCCAACATTGTACATTTAAAATGACATACCTGGGTTCATCTGTCAACGTAGTGACATTGGCCAGTGGTCATATGCTGCAGTTTATTCCCACATATGCAGTATATAATTGTAATGCATGATGTTTCATGTGTCTGAGGATTTGGCTACTACAGACGTTATTATGTATTAAATTTATAGCTGAAGTCATTATTATTATATGAACATATCATTAAAGTTAAGTACAATATAAAGATGACAAAGTTTGAGATGTCCAGTTTAATATAAAGATGACAAAGCTTTGGACTTCTGTTTTAATCTAAAGTGACACAGTTTTGGGCTTCTGTTTGTTTCATATTAATATGGCAGGTGTATTTTGAAGAGAGTATTCAGCCAGAGTGTATTTATTTGCAGCTAGTGGCAGTGATGCAGCAGCCTTACAGACAACTGCAAAACTGGATGGCGATAACTATATTCTCAATGGCACGAAGGTAATGTGTAAACTGATAAGATATAAGTAAAATATCCTTTAATATTGTATATTTTTAGACAGACCCTAACAGTATGCTGTGTCACTTTTGTTAATTTTTGATGGTAATGTTTGGATACAAGTATTAGATAATGGCAGATAGTGTACCAAAAAAGTATTGCCTTTTCAAAGAATGCAAATTATGTAAGTTGCAAAATTGCAAATAGAAAGTAAATCGAATTAAATTATGGTAAAATAATTTAAAAAGTAACAAAATCATAAAGATTATAAATTATTTTTAAAATATTTTTAATGAGATAATTTATAATAATTGCAGTATTCGCATACGTACATAAATATGATACAAATTATGCAGTAAAATTAAGCAGTACAATGTACCCAATAAATAGGAAATGTTAGTTTGATTGCATCATTTCATCTAAGAGAATGTGGTTTAACAGTGTTTACAATAATTGATTGGTTATGAAAATATTGATGGACATTTTTGTTCTCATTTTCGGAAGATAGACGAACCTGAGGACATAATGAGGCAGTATAGATTATAGACTAGATATTAGAACGTTCTCATTTTCACAAAGAATTCAGTAAATGAAAGGAACAGATTATCTGCTGATTGTGTGGGTGCTAGTAGTGTTAATAATTATGTTTGAAAATAAAATCGACATATACCGGTACCTCTTAAGGGCGGGATACACTTAGATTGGACTCTCAGTAAGCCAAAGGGCTTCCTTGTGCACCTGCCATCTAGAGTTAATTTTCTAGGTGGTAATAATTTTGATTATGTCTGCTGCAGTCATTCATCAGTGGGGGAGGAAACAGTGATGTGTATCTGGTGATGTGTCGCACTGGTGAGCCGGGGCCTAAGGGGATCTCCTGTGTCCTCGTGGAGAAGGGAACTGAAGGTCTGCATTACGGGCAGAAGGAGAAGAAGGTGAAACAGTCTTTGTTTAATTGCAACTATAAAAATACAGATTTCAAGAAAAAAAGGTGTACAAATGATGCTTAATGGGGAATCTACAGAACTAATTATCCAGGTGGCGCTGCTATGCAATTCGGGCCTTGTGCTGTCAACCGCCAGCATCTCGTTACCGGGTTATGCCACGTCCATTTATTATATCCAGCATACGTTAACACATGTTGTATATATATGCCTTATAACAGTTGGAGACTAAAAACCTCGCTCCTCTCCCTACCCTCCTAGACTTATATGTCTAGTTTCTATTTTGTGTGTGTCTGTGTTTGTGTGTGTGTGCATATGTACATCATACATGTGTGTATGTGTCCGTCTCTATTGATATAACTATAAACACGGACAAGAATAAACTTAAAACGTCAGCCACTGTTAATGAATTATGTGATACATTTCCAGATTGTTTTTCTGTTTAATTTCTTTCACATGTTTTGAACAGTTGTGGTGACTGACATGTTTGAGCTTAACATGTTACCTTTGCTGTATCAGTTGGGCTGGAACTCTCAGCCAACACGACAAGTGATCATGGACAACTGTGTTGTACCGGTCAGTAACCGCATCGGCAAAGAGGGTCAGGGTTTCAACATCGCCATGAAGGGTATCAATGGAGGACGACTTAGCATTTGTAAGTGCATCTGCCTCTGCTGTGTCTGTTTAACTGCAGTTTAAGTCTTTGAATGTTTGTGTATGTGTGGGGATGTGTAACCGCTGGTGTGTGATGGTCTGTTGGAGTTGTGCAACACCTTGTAAAAACAAGTACCATTCACTTGCTTTCACGTTAAGTAATCCACGGAGGGATCAACTTACTGATTAGAACTGTGCTCCAGTGAGTGATCAATTTTATGATCAAATGAGTGAATAAATGAATGATCACCTGGGTGATTACCTGAATGATCACTTGAGTGATCACCTGAATGACCATCTGGACGATCACCTGAGTGGTCCCCTGGATGGTCACCTGAGTGATCACCCGAATGATCACCTGGATGATCACTTGAGTGATCACCTGGATGGTCACCTGAGTGATCACATGGATGATCAACTGAGTGATCACCTGGATGATCACCTGAGTAGTCCCCTGGATGGTCACCTGAGTGATCAACTGAGTGATCAACTGAGTGATCACCTGGATTATTACATGGATAATCATCACCTGAGTGACCAACACTGTGATCCACTGAATGTTTAGCTGAGTGATCAAGTCAGTGATCAACAAAGTCATCAACTGAGTGGTCCAGACGTATCAGGTGGTTTCAAATCGAACATCTTGTAATCCTTTGCAACTAGCACACATATGCAACCATCATAAACTTCTTTGCTAAAGCAACTTTTCAGTATATTGTAAAGTCATGTTATCCCTACTTATTTTATGTTTCTTCTTTTAGCCTCCTGTTCATTGGGGGCAGCACAGGCCAGCATCGAGGCGGCGCGGGAACAGCTTGAAGTACGCAAGCAGTTTGGGAATTACCTCAAAGACTTCCAGGTGAGAACAGGCGCCATGTTGTTGTAAAACAATCTGGTAGTCCACATACATTTCTGGAACTTCACTGATTAGTTCAAAATGATCACAAAGTATTTGTAGTTATGTGATGGATATTTGCAGTACTTCCATTAGCCGTGATATGCGTGATGCATGTTTGTGGTTATGTGATGTACATACCGTACTCTTTCTACTCAACAACCGACGTACTTAGTTAATCTGCTACATTTCTCTGATATCTCTAGAACCCTTAGATCAGCCATTTCCAAACAACTTTTTGTTCCTAAAACAAAACTGAATATTGGCAAACGTGCTTTCTCTGTGGCTGCGCCAACAATTTGGAATCCACTCCCTATTACGATTAAATCTGAAACTATAGACGTCTTTCGTAAAAAAACTGAAAACATATTTGTTTGAAATTTATTTTCCACCATAAATTGTTGGTGGTTCCATGGTCCACTGAAAATGTTTGCCTGTCCCCATGTATGATTAGCCAAATGATTTTTTGTTTGTTGATGTATCTGAGCAGTTCATGTAGGTGTGTGATGTCTCTGAGCAGTACTTGTAGGTGTGTGATGTCTCTGAGCAGTACATATAGGTGTGTGATGTCTCTGAGCAGTACATATAGGTGTGTGATGTCTCTGAGCAGTACATGTAGGTGTGTGATGTCTCTGAGCAGTACATGTAGGTGTGTGATGTCTCTGAGCAGTACATATTGGTGTGTGATGTCTCTGAGCAGTACATGTAGGTGTGTAATGTCTCTGAGCAGTATGTGTAGTTGTGTGATGTCTCTGAGCAGTATATATAGGTGTGTGATGTCTCTGAGCAGTACATATAGTTGTGTGATGTTTCTGAGCAGTACATGTAGTTGTGTGATGTCTCTGAGCAGTACATGTAGGTGTGTGATGTCTCTGAGCAGCATATGTACGTGTATGATGTCTCTGAGCAGTACATGTAGGTGTGTGTGCTGTCTCTGAGCAGTACATGTAGGTGTGTGTGATGTCTCTGAGCAGTACATGTAGGTGTGATATCTCTGAGCAGTACATATAGTTGTGTGATATCTCTGAGCATTACATGTAGGTGTGTGATGTATCTGAACAGTACATGTTCTCCATGTACTGATGTCTACATGCGTCACTTGTACCTGTGTGCTGTGTGTCTTGCAGTACCTTCAGTTCAAGTTGGCTGACATGGCGTCCCGGCTGGTCGCGTCACGCCTCATGGTGCGTAATGCAGCTGCAGCTCTCGATGCAAAGACGTCTGACCACGTTGCACTGTGCGCGATGGCCAAGCTGTTTGCCACAGAGAACTGTACAGACGTGAGTAGAGGTTTGGGGGTCTACAACCCTACTTTGATAGATGAAGGTGCTAACCACTGGTGGTGGGAAAAGTATGAATGGATCAATGTTAGATTAAAGACCTATGGGAATGGGATAATGGTTAGTAATGGGGCAAAAATGTACACATTGTGATTGTAGAAACCATTGGATCATTGATGGTTGTTAAAAGGGTGACCATTGGCATCGACTATGGGCCAGTGATTGTGGCAGTGCAGAGACACTATTGCACAGGAAAGTGAAGGACCACTAGAGACCAATTAGAGAACCTCTGACAATTACCAAACCCATTAGACTAAGACATTGAGAAGATGATTTGTAGTCGTGAATCGCATGTTGTAGATCTGCAATGACGCCCTGCAGATGTTTGGTGGTTACGGCTATTTGAAGACGTACCCCGTACAACAATACTACCGTGACGCCCGGGTACACCAAATCCTTGAAGGTAGAGTCACATGACTACTGACAGGCACACAGTTAGGCACACACACGCACGCACACATGCATGCACACACACTTCAGTAGCCCACACATCAAGGAGATGTGAGGAGTGGTGATCGCGTGGTAGATAGCCAGGCTATCATTTCAGGAGGCGGTGTTTCAATCCCACCTGCCACCATTTCAAATTTTTTTTCACCTCACATTGCCTGTGTCTTTCAGAAGAGATGCTAAAAGCTGGTGGTTCCTTCTATCTGGTGTCTATGTCAGGGGAAGTAAACTATCCCACACGGGGGTAAATGTGTAACCTGTAGTGAACTCACTAATTCTAGAGAACAACTCTGAAAAGCAATGACAATAATGGTCAGCTAATCGACTTATGGTCATTAATGGAAGAAGGAGACACTAGGTGTCAGCAATACATGTCAGCATTTGCTTACAAACCTTTGGACAAGAGCTTGTGAAAAGTAGCAATCATCAAACTCTTGTCAAGTCACTATTCCTAGTTAAATTGATGGCATTGGCTATTTTCATTTTGCTACTTTGACAGATAAAGGGCACTACCATTTAGCAACCACGATGTGTGTCTTTCTTTTGCTTCATAAACATAACAAAGGGCATCACATTTCACCAACATGTTGCACTAATGTATCTGGCAATAGTTACTGTAAGATCATGATTAAAATTAGTTTTTATTTAAAAGCATTCCCACGTGGAAATGCTTGTCTAAATCCCATGTAATACCAGTACTGCCAGCACGATATAATACATTATCTGCAATATTACTAGGACAAGTATAATTTTACAGCACAAAGTTGACAGGATTATTTGTGGGCTCCAGGAACCAATGAGATCATGAGGATGCTGGTGGCCCGAGACCTGCTGCGTTCATGAGTGTCTTCTTTTGTCAACAACCGTCACAAAAACCCATGTTGCTGTCAAACTGCTGTGGCCACTTTGTGAATCCAGGATATATTTAGATATTAATGAGTTAGATATAACTTTATTTCAGGCGACTGTCTTAATTGGTTATTGCTGTTAATCAACATGTTTTAATAATGTAGATCGAATATGTGCAAATGAGAATTTGCTATATACAGGGTGCAGTTGTTTAACTTTGCAAACATGAGATTATATCTCTTATAATCAGTATTATGATATGTGACGTATGACAATCAGTTGTATTATTATGTGCACTGTGAACTTATCGCTGAATTAATGCCTTCTTTAAAGACACAGTCTAATAGTTGCTATCCTAGAATTATGTTTATATTCTAATCTAGGCATATAGCAATTAAACATATTCCAATACCTTAGCTATGTTCTGATGAAAGTTGAAACACAACTAAAAATATATTATGAATACCAACAACGAGGATATTATTATATACTTTATAATAGGATTTATTATGACACTTTGTATCTTTAATGGTTGCAGTTAAGTTGGTCATTTATATATTGTACCCATCTGTACTGTATCCACAGCTTGCTGTACAAAAATGTTGTCCACTCCAAAATATTTTGTGCAAGACAATCATAATTCTGTACTGTTTGAATCACTCAGGTAGAGGAAATATATTTTTAATCACTACAGTATCTATACTATGATTATTACATTTTTACAATGTACTACAAAGAGTATATTTTCATGTTAATTCTAGTGTACCTACAGTATTCTGAGCACTTTGTTAACAAATGCAGTTGCATCAAAAGCTTTAACGTGCTATACTGCAGTAGTGTATTATGCAAATGAAGTGTACCCGGGGGGTACATCAAGTCTGAGAGATGCAATAAATACAACTTGTCATAGCTGGTGTTCGATTTAAAACAATTGCACAATTTAATGTCCACTATTGACCTTCCAGTAATTTTTTTTGCTATGAAATGTTGCTAAGCATTTAGTAAAGGGAAGCAAAAGGTAGTTGTGTGGCCTACTCCACCTGGAAGTAATAAAGTCAACAATAGCGTGCCTGTTTTAAGAATATTTTGTCATTCTAGTAAAATCTTGCTGTTCCATTCCACTGATATACAGAGATATGCTCCATTGCCTCACCAATAAAAGCTTGTTTCCCATAAAGTACACTGCAAACATTAGTTTTAAATTTGTATGTATATCTTCAACAAGCTTATTGTCGTAAACTTCTGGTATACTATTCTTGATTGTAGTTATTAATAGCAAGTTTTTTATTGTGATGAATAAGCCAAAAACAATGCTTTTGTTTCCTTTTAACAAATACATGTCCATCATGCCAGACCCAGCGCCAAGTACTCATCCATGAAGGTCAATTGTTGATTAGGAATGACCACTAAGAAAATGTTCACTGATCAGATTAATGTTCTTTTATTTGTCTTCTTCCATTATTTATGTCCTGAATGTACGTTCACAAGATGGATCTTGATACAGGTTCTTTGTGGCAATATCGGTGACGAACTCGTCTAAGGCATTGTCTGGCATAAGAGGGCCAAATAACTGACCCAATGTTTACAATTGCTCCAGCACGTGAGACCACAAGACAAGTCACGATGGAGGGTTCAAGTTTAATGCATTTCACAGCAAATGCTATATATGCCAAACTAAGGCTACTCTATGTAAATACTCGCTCTCTAATAATGTAGTCTGATCCGTAGCGGATTAAGCAACAGGTACAATAGGCTTGTGTCTATAGTCCACAACTGATCACCGACCCATGAAAGTACCCAAGCATGTTATACAGCTGTACATACAATGAATATTCTCAACACTCGGCAATCTCGACACGAATTGGTCAATTGTGGCTACTGCATAATTTTCACTGGTACTGCTTTGCTCCAATGATGGATAGATGTTATTGCATAGACCTAATTACTATAATAATTCTAATATGAAAATTTACATAGTGCCATTTTCAGGACAAACTGTTCAAAGCTGCTTTACAGGTTCAATCTGATCATTAAAAACTACAAAGAAAAAAATCCTCCAACATCATCCCCCAACCCATCTTCAGAGAGCATAACTGACAGCAAGGTGGTGTTGAGGTTCCCACTCTGCCCGCCAGATGTCACTTTCATTCCAGTGCCACTGACAGTTTTGTGCAATCTTCCAATTGCAGGTTTTTGGCCCACAAAATGCCAAATCCATAAGGCCCATGAATGTCTTAACCTGCCACTGAATCTGATCAACACAGCTTGATTATATATCATG
This sequence comes from Ridgeia piscesae, assembly GCA_025642075.2. Taxonomy (NCBI): domain Eukaryota; kingdom Metazoa; phylum Annelida; class Polychaeta; order Sabellida; family Siboglinidae; genus Ridgeia; species Ridgeia piscesae. The sequence continues at coordinate 266,849 of JAODUO010000016.1, read as the reverse complement.
TTATGGTCAACAAATTAGTACCTGTAAGATAACAATAATGTTTAGCAAAAGATTGTTGTGTAATTTTTAATTGTAGCTACTGAATGGCACAAAATTGCTGTCTTGTGTGAAAGCAACATGCCAGGGTTTTGTCCAGCAATTCAGATAAATTCAAAGCTGTGTTAAAATAATTGTCATAGTTATGTCAAATCCACGGAACAATTTTCACTGGATTAAAAGTTATTTTCTATGGCCACTCTGTGTGAAGTTGGGCTGATTTACCACATCAGTTTTAAAGCCGCACAACATTACCCACTGCAATAAAAAACCTGTGCCATACAAAATACATTTACCATATAAACATGACATATATAATAATTATTATAAATTATTCAGTCTTAAAACTGGGAATGATAAAATAATGACGACACCAGTTAAAAACCACTAGTGAAAAACAATATAAAATTATGCTAGTATTCAACAGTTCTAATCTATCAGCACTTGCCATAAAGCTCTTTTTAAACAGTACCAAAGCACAAGATACTATAATACACATGTATAAGATAACAAACGTCTCAACAATTCCCACATTGATTGACTCCAAAGGGACTGACAGTAGCCTTGGCAGCCATTTTGTATCACTCTACATCTTAAGACCAACATCAAGTATTGGTGGTGTACACAGTGGTTTAAACCAACGTGAAACGCTATAATGGTTTTTATGATCTGTGATCTCAGAAGTAGTTAAAGGTAAGTCCCTACAGCGCAAAATATCCAAATGCTCCTAAAATTTTATGACAAATTCTATGTAATGTTTTTCCTAATGAGACGATCATCTTGATGAAACGATCCCATGGTAGCCAGTGGTCAGTGGAAGCGGTACTGTCTGGCCGGCTTCAGATTGATGTAAGTCTTCTTCATATCCTCCGACTCTGGCTTCTTGACCTCTGTGAATCTTTGACCCTTTGTGTTGACCACCTTGCTGTCCAAATATCGCACCAACTTCTTCGGCTCCTGGTCAACAGACAATGTCCAGGGGACCATTTCACTAACATTGTTAATTGTTAAGAGCTCTTAAACCCAATTTTGCTCTTTAAAATCAATTTTTATCGTTAACAGTGGTCTTGAATACCTAAAAACTGTCAACAAGCACCAGTGAGAGATTGCCACTGGTGTGTCATGGAAATAGTGCCCTTGGTAATACAGCAATTAAGGAAAACTCATCCATAAACAGAACCGGACGTAAAATTTAAAGAGAACTTTCAAAATGTGTTTCACTGATGTGATCCTTAGAGTGAAGCTTCGGAGCACTTTTGCCAACATACTAAGTGATCATCTACACTGTCGGTACAGTTTGGCAAAACATACTTAAAACTTGTCAAAAAGTGTTTGAAAATAGGCCCCACCAATCATTTGTCAACAACATATGATGTTTTACTCGCTGTGCGAATATTTAAAACGCTATCTTCTAAAAGCTGCCACCGTATTAGATTACTATCATTTATCACTAAATTGAAAACATAAGTCTCATAAGCCTATTAGCTTCAAGTGTATCCATATAAACCTTTGCATGTAAACTGTTTACTATTTAATCATGAGAAACATATGATAACATTTTGAAGTCAACATATTTGTATATGTAATAGTAATGAAATTCATTTAGATTTCTATGATTTTTTCTAAATCATAAAGTAAACACCTGTGATATACGGAAGGCAACAGACATGTGTAAAAGTTCACTTACCTCAACTGACAGTGAAATATGTAAAATTAGTACTCAGTGTTTGTCTATTTCCAGGCTCCTTGTTTTCTTAATCTATTTAACCCATTAATTACATGCCCATGCAATTTTCACACAAAAAACATTCACAGACACCATTAAATTAGTGATCTCACAAACCTTCTTTTCTGCTATTGATAAAGTCATCTTGGAGTCATTCCGAGATCCTCCACTTGTCGCAGCACTGTCATAGGAAAACCTACAAGATATCGACACCATGAGAATGGTAGAAAGTTGGTCCAGAAAGCTCACAATGTTTAATGACTTTTTGTCTGTGTGGACAGAAGAAAAACATGATGAAAACATAAGGAAGTAGATGTGTATTTGATGAGTATTGTAGATGAAATCAGAAAACCAGAAACATAAAACCTGTAATAATCTGTATTCCTTTTATCAGTAAAATAAAGAAATGAAAACTTAAAATGGACAGTTTTTCTTCCAAGTATGGACAGAGGAACCCATGAAAGGCTGACACACCAGATGTGAAGTTTGTAGAAAGAAATGCTTCACACACACACACACACACACACACACACACACACACACACACACACACACAACACACACACACACACACCACACACACACACACACACACACACACACACACACACACACACACACACACACACACACACACACACACACACACACACACACACACACACACACACACACACACACACACACACACACACACACACACACACACACACACACACACACACACACACACACACTGTCACACACACTGTCACACACACACACACACACACACACACACACACACACACACACACACACACACACACACACTGTGACACACACACACACACACACACACACACACACACACACACACTGTGACACACACACACACACACACACACACACACACACACACACACACACACACACACTGTGACACACACACACACACACACACACACACACACACACACACACACACTGTGACACACACACACACACACACAAACACGCACACACCTACACACACAGACACACAGACACACACACACACACACACACACACACACACACACACACACACACACACACACACACACACACACACACACACACACACACCGCACACATCTTAGCCTGCCTTAAGTTAACTGTATCAGTAAGTAAGGACATTACTGGCCAGTGACCACCTACATGTATTGGTTGACAATCTTCTGCTTGATGTCTTTGTCACCTGCACCAGCCGTTTCCTTTCTTCTTGGTGGCTACACAACAGAAACAAACACATCTGTGTCACTAACATGTTCCTGTTGAGCTCCTGGACATGTGACACATGCCCTTATGTCATATCAACAATGCATGTCATTCAGTCAGTGTCCTACATTCTTTGCAGGTTTAAAATTAACTTGATTTTACATGAGAATAACATCTGGCAGAAAATGGGGTAAGTGATGTTTATACAGCGTATATATGAATCAGTATTCCGTTGTCTTTCTTTCTATGGCAGCTGATATGCTAATCAGTGTGAATGTATGTCATTTGATGACGGTTGTATTTCTATAGAGAATGTGTTCCAATCGCTACTAACAGATGACACTTTACTGACCACATAAGCAATGTATGTTTTGCAGGTGGGCACTCATTACAGGTAAGTTATATAAGAAAGCAAAGGCAAGTTCTTATAAAGCACAGTAGCCAATCCTCAGGATTGATTATACCACTTTACACGTTACTCCCCTGCAGACTTACTCAGTCAAACGCTATCTCAACTTCTCATGGAAGTATTCAGCCATGCTGCAATTAATGAATGAAGACTATCCATACACAAATATCCACCACTGTCTATAGCCGGGTAGTCATTCATACATCAATGTAGAGTGAAAAAATTGTCCAAGATCTGACTTGGCAGTTACCCAAGAGAGAAGTCATCCATGACAGCATCTACAAGTGTGTCACATAATTATGTGAACATTACTGAATACATGTGACATGACCACAAGGACCTGTAAACTCTCAGAGATCACTAACAAGCCCATTTCACTAATGTTGTTATAAGCTCTTAAATCCGATTTTGCACTTTGATGAAAACCAGTTTTTATCCTTAATCTGTGATCTTGAATTCCTGAAAACGGTCAACACAGTGACGTGCTGGTGTGTCATGGAAATAGTCGTCTCAATAATTTGGCAATGGATATTTGCGTTTTGGAGAAAAAAATTACCAATGGATTTTGCTTGACGATGAATTTTCCTTAACGGTTCTTTATCTTGGTGAAATGGGCCCCTGTTCTAGTCAGCTGCACCCACCTGACTATGTAGGGGGTTTGTGATATTCTCCCCAGATAGTTGTCGACAGAGGACGAGTTCGGCGGCGTCATCGACGTTGCCCCCGACAACACCAAGGCAATGTTGTACCTCGACCTGACAGGAAGCGGGAAACATCTCAAGGAGCAGGGACACAGCCTTGTCGTCTTGATCACCCCTCTCCCTTGGAGGAACAGTGGGAGAGGGAGTGTCTACTGGGATGTTACTTGCTTGTTCTGGGAATCTGGACAGTGGCACAGAGTCTGCATCTTTTACAGAGCAGCCTTCCGCATGCTCCTCCATCTTGGCAAGTTTAATGTCTGAAAAGACAAAAGGAGAAATGACGGGTTCGGGCAAAATGCATTACTCCCTGTTGTTTTATTTTGAATAAACATTAATATTTGGTTTCGTGTAAGCAAAAACTATAAAAGAAATCTCTGCATAAAATGGAGAATGGTAAGAATGTCTGAAATTTTTGTTGCAGTTTTGTTAGATAAAACATGTCAAATGATTATGTTATAAAAATGCAGTATAAATGTACAGCGTGCATCTTCACTGCCAGCAGCTGAGTGTGTGGCAAGGAGGGGTCATCGGCTAAAACTGGATATACCACATTGTAATAAAAAGGATGGTCTTTATCATGTTTTGAAAACAAATGCTCCTTTCTGCATGTCATTTAATGGGGATTTATCATGTTTTTGTATGCAAAATACATGCTTATTTATCATATTTTTGAATAAGCAATATAACTGAAGCTTTTGTAAAGCAATAGCTCAAGTTTTTGTATAAGCAACAGTTCAAGCTTTTGTACAAGCTACAGCTCAAATGTTGATCTATCTTAGCTCAACACTTGATTAAACAACTGTTTCATCTTGGTTGAAGAAAACTTAACAAAATGGCTCATCATGTTTTGCTCTGAAACCTTTCAAATACACACAAGAAGAACAGAAATGGCAATTACTTACGAGGCCTGTTTTTAGAAGAACAAGAAGTGAAGAAATATGGTTATCATTTGTACAACGTCATTGTGACATCTACAGAACATACAGAAACAATTATACATAAGATATAAGTCATTCTAACTAAATTACCTTCGTGTGATTCCCGCAATGAATCTGCCACACAAAACATCCATTCTCGAATCTTCTCACTACAATATCAACACATAAGACAATTACAATCTTCATTATATTCCAGTTTTTATTCTACTGTATAGCTGTATGTATATATTTATATTCTATTTATTCACATTTGTAAAATTTCTAGTTGTTTAATGCATGTTCTAATATATTGTATTAAAATATATTTAAAAAAACTATTTATCCAATGAATGACTTTGAACTAGAAGACATTACAAATTTACAACAGAGAAAAAATGTGTTATACATAAAGTCTCACCAAGGAATCTGTGCAAAGCCTGGCAAATATGCATCCATCATCTCCATAAACTCCTCCACATCAAAGCTGTCATCTTCTTCTATGCCATCGGCATCCAATAAGCTAATGTCGTCTGCTATCCCAGCGACATAGTTCAAAACTATCTCATCTAGGAAGCTAAAACGTTAAAAATATACAGCAATGAGAATTGTTTCATTTGAGCTAGGATTAAATTTTGAGACGTCACAATTTTAATCAATTACGCTGCTTTATAATCGACCTCACAATAGTAAGGATCTGCAAATTTATAATAATAACTATTAAGTGAAAATAATAACTGCATATTGTTACCTGTGGGCATAATGTGTGCACATTGCACTGCACAACCAGTACTGTAAATAATGTAATAATCTTTTTTTTAAATTAAAAATGGACACAAACTCGAACAATGGGCCTACAACATTATAGATTTCTTGAAGGTATTGTTTTTCTAAATACCTGCTTGAAGATGAAGCCTGCTGTTCTTGAAGAAATGTACCCAATGCTCGCTCAACAATGTCCACTCTTGTTGTCATGCTTCATGGGCAATCTAAGGAAGAGAAAGGGTTAATTAAATACTCATATAAATACATGTAAAATTAAATTTACAACAATTACAACACATTTGCCAAACATGTATTATTATAAAACAGTGTTTCTTTATATCTAAGTCAGTGTTGCGTGTGTCTGGCTGATATTGTCTATGTGATGTAGGGGGCACATTGGGGTTGGTCGTAGATTTAAATTTTTATTATTTGTCTGGAAAACTTAGGCATTCAATATTTAAAAAACATCCAAACGGCTACATGTGGAGTTCTGTCTGCACTATATTATTTATATATATTAATTCATTGAAAAGATAATATGCCATCTACATCAACAAGTTCAACTGGCTCAATTCACGTGAATTCACAGGATTCTGTGAATAATAATTGGTGTGTCGACATGTGCTTACCGCGAAATCACGATTTTTTCATGTGATGACATGTACATGTACCAGTGAAACCGTACCAGTTCTGACCCAGTACGACTCGTATCAAATTCGTGACAACAGGCAGAACACACGAAAACACATACTGGTGGAGCGGTACCAATTATGAACCAGTATGACATGTGCCAACTGGTTCAGAAATGGTTCCTTGATTTGCTGGGAAGGGTCACTGTGACTACAAACACTTGATTGACTACTGTAGGGTGGGCTGGATGACACATTGACCTAATTACTAGACAACCAGACTAGTTATTAGGCAGGTTTACTAGTCCGCCCTTATCTTGACTAGAGTATGGTCTAGCGGACTAGTGGGTAGTCTATCCACGTCAGAAAAATTCTGCTACAGTAACGTCTCTTAGACTTAGACATAGCTTACGTGTAGAGATGTTGTGATGACGTGAAATTTGATGACTGTAAGTTGCTGTTTTCATGATTTCTTTCGAGGTGTGGGTCTAAACTGCAAAAGTACCGTATTTTATAATAATTTGTATTAATGAACCTGTGGCTATCGATATATTCTATCATGATTTCTGCACAATTATACTCAGGCAAATTAAGACGTCAATGACAATGATTTTATTTTATTCGTTTATTTTAATCATTATGTCAACATCATAGGTAGTTTTCTTTATAAAATTATATTTTGAGATAACTATTGTTTACTACACGTCTGACTTTCAGCAGCCCCTGCACTCGGAACTAACCATAGCCATGCCAGTGTCGGTCGGGGAAGATGCCGTTTAGGCGTTTGACGGTTTGTATTACATTTACAAACGACATGAAATCGACTAGTTATCTATATGTCCTTTGAAAATAACAATACATTCACAAAGTGTGACGCAGTTGCGAGTATTAACCTAGGACACACGCATCCCCAATATTACATTATGTGCTGAAAGTATAAATAATTAAACTTACGCGCGGTATTTATCTTGAGTAACCAGTCGCGTACGTTTATGACCCAGTTCAACAACACTCACTTTGTTGGGAAACACCAGGATTTCCCCAAGCGTCATCCTTATTAATATTTCTATTGGTTGAAATAAATTACCGCCATGCGGAAATGGCGCCACTAGTCACTAATTCCCGCGAACGAATGCCGAAGTTGCAGAAAATATGGGTCTCCCCGAAAAACAAGGTAACTAAGCCTCATTTTCTCTGGCACGACTTACAGTTAATTTAGTATATTGCCGTGGTAACCACTGAATGCTTTCTCTTCAGATAACTGCAATGACCAGGGTTTGCTGACGTTTTATAGAAGTCTGTCGGAGGTATGTTTTCTTAGGCTTCTTTCGTCTCCCCTTTTTTCATGGCACCGGCTAAGTTAGTTGGCCTTGACTTGATCGGACTTGTTACTTTAGTTTTTGCCAAAAGTCAATATTTATTTTTAAAATTACACTGGTAACATAGTTTCCTTTTCCTTGACAAACAGCTGTGACATTATATCTTCGGATACATGAATGCTGCCTTAGCGTTATCATTGAACGATTGACAGTGCCCAAAAAGTAAACCAAGTTTGGGATATTTCTAGTATCGTAACCCCCGTAAGATGGCGCGACTGTACACATTCGCAAAAGTTGATATACTAATATCGTTTTGCGGTTGAAGAAATTCTGCTATATTATGTACTTTGTCTTAAGATAATAAATTCCTCAGAAAAACAGTCATAACTAGGTTATTTACAGACTAACCATTTTACACAATCTTAGGCAAGAGAATTATCATAAATCACTATAATTTCTAATATAACAAATAATAACATTATTATTTTAACATATTACCACCCTTCTGATGTTTAATAATATTTACATGAATTTATCAATCACCAGTTAACGATAGGACAAATTTTGAATTTAATTTGAATCGAATATCAAATTGAATATCCTCCAACTTTCTAATATGAATCGAATTCGAATATTCAATGGCTTCAAATTCGATTATAATACTGAGAAGCATCGAGATGTCTTGCCGGGACATGGCGCCATCTCGTGGCCATGAGCACAAGTCCGTGCCAGAGCCGTCAGCATCATGGCCATATAAATCGATCTTTTTGTTTACTTTCTGACCTAACTATGAAAACGATTTCTTACAGCCACTAAACACTAATTTATCGCAGGCATCGCTAAATAAATGACCTACACAAATTCCGGTTTTATACTAAGCGTAAGTCTAAGCTAACTTTAGCTAATCCTAAACTTACCCTAACCTTAACCCAACACCTCTATCAAAAGACACAATACCGATTTTACAGTAAGCTAGTAAAGCTACACATAGTTGCCACCAACGGCAGCGACACTGCATTGCCGGCGAGTTTGTTTCGTGGAGTTTATTTGTTTTTACCTATTTGTTTAATGTTAGTGATTTTAATTTGTAACCTAGTGCGTGTATTCGTATACATATAAGATATGTGAGGAGTAGTTTGGCGGCTGTAGTCTTTTTCATAATTAAGTCAGAAAATAAAAGATTGCCCGGGACCGATTTTGCAGCGGAAAATATTCTAGTGATATTCATTTATACGTTTGCATATTCCAAATTTTGAAAACAAATCGAATATTCATTCCATCCTTATCGCTAGTTTCAGTTCACCAGTCATTATTTTGGTCTGGTGATCCACAAAGATTCCTGCAGACCGGCTAACATTTCACTGGCCGGTTTGATAACATTTCATGGCCTGATGACATTTTGAAAGTTTGACAGAATAAAAGACGATACTACATCGTATCCACTTTTGCATGTTGCTAACACAGTCATGAACTGTTTTGGTGTAATAAAAAATCATTACAAACATATATTTTTGTTGTTCTTGAAATATTGATGCCTAGAGCTAAAAGTATTACATCACTTACCTTGTTTAAATACTTTCTGTCACCAGTATATTTGACCTGTGACTCTGCGCAGACTTGACCATTTGAAATTGCATTTTCTGCTTTCAGAAACCAAATACAACGATACGATTGTTTGACAAAACGGTAAGTCTTGGTTACAAAAATGCATTTGTACTTAACAGTTGAATCTAATACAGTCCTCATTTCATGTTTGCCTATGACAGCTCAGTTATATTTCAAGCAAGATATGGTCCTTGATTATAAATTTAGGTAAAATTGTTGAATTTTGTAGGACTTTTTTGTGACGTATGGACCTGATGCTGTGTATGTTGCTACTGAAATCTACAAATCAGTAACTTGTCTCAAGCACATTGGTCAAGGTAAGTCCAATTACATTACCACTCATGTTATGAAACACTCGTTTTGCAAAATGCTAAGATAACACAAATTAATATGAAAACATTTTAACACAAAAACAAAGATAATCCACATAATTGTGAGAGTTTAAAACTAAGAGTACATAAAATGAACATATTGGATTGCCTCAAATATGTTATACTACAAATGTCACTAGGAGGATGGATAGGCTACTTTTAAGAAGGAGAATCAATGTTGTGACGTTTTGTAAACTATAAAAGTAAGACATCAGGGTTTGTGCTGTTGTTGACTTCAAGTTGACAGTGGCAAATGTAGAGCCCAGTGGCTCAGGGGTAGAGCTTCAGACTCTCAACTAAGAGAACCTGGGTTTAAATCCTGTGCTGCCGTGTGAAACCTTGGGCAAATTTTTTCACTCTGCATTGCTCCAGTTCACTCATTTGTGTGAATGAGTACATGGCTATAGACAGTGGTGAATATTCGTACGAGCTGCTTTTGCACATTAATTGCAGCATGGCTTGATGCTTCACAGAAAAGTTGGTGTTTGATTGAACAGGTCTGCCAGGGAAGTAAAGTGTAAAGCACTCTGAGCAATACTAAGAAGTGGATACTGCGCTATATAAGAACTTACATTTACCTTCACTTTACCTTGCGTCATTATCGTTTGATGTGCAGGAGATGCCAGGGTGGAGTATATGACGTTGAGCAAGGGAAGGTTTGAGGCGACCGTGCGTGACCTGCTCCTTGTGCGCCACTACCGTGTGGAAGTCTACAGTTGCAAAGACGCCAAGAAACAAGACTGGCGTATCACATACAAGGTGGGTTCTGGTGGACAGGAAATAAGACTGGCTTCTGTATAAAGGCCACATTTGTAGACTACTTGTAGTGTGTAATATAATGGATTTATTTTAAACATAATTATAGTTTCTAAAAATTACTTTAATATCTTACTGATTTGTTAACTTATTGATCTGTTTCATGATTCATTTATTTACTTTTATCTATTAATTTATTGCTGATATGTTTAGTTTATACATTAAGATTTTTAGAAGCTTTATTTATTTATCTACTTATGTATTACTATCATTTCACATATCGTTTTTACCGTGTAATCTTAATTTAGTACGTACATTTTATATATTCATGTTTTACCAATGTTGTATTTTATGTGCGCCGGAGCGCAACTATATTCTGGACATACGATGTAATATAAATACAATTATTATATATTATGATGATAACACTTGCCCAATGAACCGTAGTCATTGAAGTGTTACACTAGATACATTTGTGTATTATTTTCTTACAGTGCTTTAGACAGGTTTCTCTTAAATTAATAATTGTTAAGACTACTGGTCTATATTGTTTAATGTTTCACATATCAGGTGTTGGTTTACTAAATATAAAAAAATACAATTATCTTAGTGTATCGCGACCCACTGTCACTGGGTGATCTTGTTGGCATCAACTCTTGCACGGTAGTTTCTGATACCAAAATATAGTACATATCAATAGATATTGGTTAAAATCTACTATATGCAGAATGCATTTGGCGTGTGGTTGACAGGCGTCACCAGGCAACTTGACGCAGTTTGAAGATGTGTTGTTTGGAAACAAGGACACCTCAATGCTGGCTGGTGTGATTGCCGTGAAGTTAGCTACTGTTGATGGACAGCTGGTACGATTGTTTATTTATGTCTAATTAGTAATAAATTTGCTTCTTTTGTTCCCACATCCTCAGAAATCTGCCCCAGTGGTGCATCAATTTTGCCATAAAATGAGTGACATAAGACCACATTTTAGTTTCCCATAGGAGGCCATTATAAAGATGACATAATTTTGTGCTAGGTTTTTTACACTAGTGTATTCACATTTTCAGACATTAATAACCTTCATTCACATGTGTGGTGTATAAAATTCATGTAATTCTAATACATCATTTTCCCATAGTCCAATCTCTAACCTGATATCCCGTCGTTTCTGCTAGAACCTGACATCGACTTGCCGGGGTGACATTACCAATTAAAGTGACACCTGTATCAGAGATGGAGTAATCGTACTCGTGTACTTGTACTCGTACTTGAGTACGAGTATTTTTTGAGTACTCGTACTCGTACTCGAGTATGAAGGAAAGTAATCGTACTCGTACTCGAGTACATTACCAAAGTAATCGTACTCACGATTACTTCTCACGATTACATTTTTTTCATATGAACAGTTGCAAGCAAATATATTAGACAGATAAAAATGGCAATATTAGAAGTAATCTAATAAATGTAATAATAATCAAGGTATTCATTTTCTATTACTGTTGAGCATTTCAGTTAAATAAATATTCAGTCAGATTTCCCTAATTAATACCTTGTCTTCCCAGAGAAGCAACATCTCCTCACCCTCCTGCTTAGTACAAAGTACAAGTTATATTGTGACAATCCCTGGGAAGCACTGCAGGAGATAATCATCCCCTAACATCTTGCTTTGTATTTTTAGAAGCCAGTCCACAGCCCCACCTGTACTGTTTGCTCTGTCAGTATGGTGTGAATGACTGGTCATATTTCCAACATCCAGAATCCTGACTGGGTCTGGGCGGTTAGCTGCTAAATCCCTGTCTATTATGTTTAATTAAGTGCAAACTGTAAACCTGTCTAAATCCACAACCATTCTGTGTTTGTCCCATCCAGACATGGGGTCAAATACATTGAAATGTATTTAAATACAAATATTATTGAGGGATTACAAATACTTTTTAAATATAAATGTATTTAAATACGAATACATTGAAAAGTTTTCAAATACTTTTTCATATATTTTTCAAATACTTTTCATTTTGTATTACTATGTAGGTAAAAGAAAAGCAACATATATTGAGACATCTAGTTTATAGGCATAATTACTGTTTTGCTCATATGATGAGACAGGCAGACCAATGCTAGGGAGTATTGTTATTGCTAACTGCATCACAGTGACAACTGATTGAAAGAGGTAAAGGCCAAAATATATTGTTTGTATGTTAAGCCAGGAAGTCCATAATAATATAACGCCTAAGTTGCCATCAGAAGAGACACTGCTAATCATTGCTACCATGTTGTGAGGAAGGCTCAACTTCAAAGTGAGCCAGGAAACCAGAATAACCTGGTGCCAAATTGAAGCCTGACTAAAGAACAAAAGGGGATATTGACCTATGGTCACTGTTAGGTCCATCCTCTGGCTGTGAGCAAACACAAGTTGTGGTCACTGCAGGGCCAGGCGAAGTCTGCTGTTAATTGTCTTCATCAGTAATTAGCACTGTTGGGTGAAGTTGCAGTGCATTAAGGTAATCAGTTTGGCAGGCATTACATGTGACAGTGAAAAAGAAATGTTGATACTGATAATGTATTTCAAAAAAATATTTGAACAACTCAAATACTTTAGGAAAGTATATTGTAAAGTAATCGTATTCGTACTCGAGTACATTTGTTTTCTGAGTACTTACTCGTACTCATGCATGTTCAAAGTAATCGTACTCGTACTCGAGTACATTTGTATTGTACTCACTCCATCTCTGACCTGTATATACAGAAAAACGCCGACTGACATCTGTCAGAATTTGACAGCTCCGATGACATGCTGCACAGACACATAATTTCTACTCACTCAACACTACACATGTCCTCACAGAAATTCAGACAAGCCGCATAATACCATTTCTATTGGGAACTCTTGTCAGGAATGGCAAATGAACATCATATAACGGTCTTATACCAGTTGGACAGTCTCAGAATCGATAAACAGATGAACCGACAGTTACTGACTGGCTGCAGACTTTAAACTAAATAAGACTTTCACTTGACACAGCCATAGTTGCCACCAATTCCATGTTATCTGATATAAACCTGTAATGATTTATATATATATATATATATATATACACACATAATTATATACACATATATACATATATACATATATATTTCTTATTTAAAAGAGCTCAGTCACATGTACAAGAATGTTGATAATTTGATTGGCTCATGCAGTGTCATTTGTTACAACTTGACAAGATGTCTTTAGACATTCCTGTGCTTGCAGGTTGTGGGGTTGGGTCATGGTGATGCCACTCTGAGGAAACTTGGACTTTGTCAGTTTCACGACAATGATCAGTTTTCTAACCTTGAGGTGAGTCCAGTTTGTTTGACCGGAATGGGAAAAGTACATGAACTATTTATGAACTATCTTGACCCTTTAAGAAATAACTTTTTATCATACATGGCTTTGAACAGTTGAAGTCATGGCCTAATTGTAGTAACATCGTTGTCATGGCACTGATGGCTGTGTGGCCGAAGTGATGTGCCCTAGTGCTGTGGCCCAGGTGTTGTAAATGGGTTGTGGGTTGATTCTTGTACTTTGATGGTGAGGCCAAAGTATTGTGGCCCAAAGTGTTGTAATGTGGTGGTGTGGCCCGGGTGTTGTACTGTGGTGGTGTGGCCTGAGTGTTATACTGTGGTGGTGTGGCAAGAGTGTTGTACAGTGGTGGTGTGGCCTGAGTATTGTACAGTGGTGGTGTTGTACTGTGGTGGTGTCGCCTGAGTGTTATACTGTGGTGGTGTGGCAAGAGTGTTGTACAGTGGTGGTGTGGCCTGAGTATTGTACAGTGGTGGTGTTGTACTGTGGTGGTGTCGCCTGAGTGTTATACTGTGGTGGTGTGGCAAGAGTGTTGTACTGTGGTGGTGTGGCCTGAGTGTTGTACTGTGGTGGTGTGGCCTGAGTGTTGTACTGTGGTGGTGTGGCAAGAGTGTTGTACTGTGGTGGTGTGGCCTGAGTGTTGTACTGTGGTGGTGTGGCCTGAGTGTTGTACTGTGGTGGTGTGGCCTGAGTGTTGTACTGTGGTGGTGTGGCAAGAGTGTTGTACAGTGGGGGTATGGCCTGGGCATTTTATTCTGCATGTTATACTGGTGTGGTGAGACCCAGATGTTGTGGCCTGAGTGTAGTGTTGTGGTGATGTGGCCTGGGTGGTGTGGCCCATGTGTTGTACTGTGGTGATGTGGCCATGTGTGATGTGGCCTGGATGGTGTGCTCTGAATGGTACTGTGCTGTTGTGGCCTAATTGTTACATTGTGATAGTGTAGCCCATGTGTTATACTGCAGTGATGTGGCACGGGTGGTGTGCCTGAGTGTTGTACCATGCTGGTGTGGCCCGGGTGTTGTACTGTGGTGGTGTGGCCCGGGTGTTGTACTGTGCTGGTGTGGCCCAGGTGTTGTACTGTGGTGGTGTGGTCCGGGTGTTGTACTGTGCTGGTGTGGCCCGGGTGTTGTACTGTGGTGGTGTGGTCCGGGTGTTGTACTGTGGTGGTGTGGCCTGGGTGTTGTACTGTGGTGGTGTGGCCTGGGTGTTGTACTGTGGTGGTGTGGCCGGGTGTTGTACTGTGGTGGTGTGGCCTGGGTGTTGTACTGTGCTGGTGTGGCCCGGGTGTTGTACTGTGGTGGTGTGGCCGGGTGTTGTACTGTGGTGGTGTGGCCCGGGTGTTGTACTGTGCTGGTGTGGCCCGGGTGTTGTACTGTGCTGGTGTGGCCCGGGTGTTGTACTGTGGTGGTGTGGCCCGGGTGTTGTACTGTGGTGGTGTGGCCCGGGTGTTGTACTGTGGTGGTGTGGCCCGGGTGTTGTACTGTGCTGGTGTGGCCCGGGTGTTGTACTGTGCTGGTGTGGCCCGGGTGTTGTACTGTGCTGGTGTGGCCCGGGTGTTGTACTGTGCTGGTGTGGCCCGGGTGTTGTACTGTGCTGGTGTGGCCCGGGTGTTGTAATGTGCTGGTGTGGCCTGGGTGTTGTACTGTGCTGGTGTGGCCCGGGTGTTGTACTGTGCTGGTGTGGCCCGGGTGTTGTACTGTGGTGGTGTGGCCTGAATGTTGTACTGTGCTGGTGTGGCCCGGGTGTTGTACTGTGGAGGTGTGGCCCGGGTGTTGTACTGTGCTGGTGTGGCCCGGGTGTTGTACTGTGCTGGTGTGGCCCGGGTGTTGTACTGTGGAGGTGTGGCCCGGGTGTTGTACTGTGCTGGTGTGGCCCGGGTGTTGTACTGTGCTGGTGTGGCCCGGGTGTTGTACTGTGCTGGTGTGGCCCGGGTGTTGTACTGTGGAGGTGTGGCCCGGGTGTTGTACTGTGCTGGTGTGGCCCGGTGTTGTACTGTGCTGGTGTGGCCCGGTGTTGTACTGTGCTGGTGTGGCCCGGGTGTTGTACTGTGCTGGTGTGGCCCGGGTGTTGTACTGTGCTGGTGTGGCCCGGATGTTGTACTGTGCTGGTGTGGTCCGGGTGTTGTACTGTGCTGGTGTGGCCTGGGTGTTGTACTGTGGTGGTGTGGCCCGGGTGTTGTACTGTGCTGGTGTGGCCCGGGTGTTGTACTGTGCTGGTGTGGCCCGGGTGTTGTACTGTGCTGGTGTGGCCCGGGTGTTGTACTGTGGTGGTGTGGCCCAGGTGTTGTACTGTGCTGGTGTGGCCCGGGTGTTGTACTGTGGAGGTGTTTCAGGCGATGTTGGTGCAGCTGAATGCGAGTGAGTGTCTGCTGTCTTCGGGGGACGGCTCTCACCGTCTCCGTCCGGTCATTGAAAGGAGTGGACTCCTCATTACTGACCGCAAGAAAGGTGACACATAGTGTATACACGCACGCACAAAGCAAAACTAAAAAAAATCATGAATCTTAAGTTATTGGTATGGTAAAAAGTACATGCTGTTGAATCGTTAAATTGATTGACTGGACTTGCTTGTAGCAGCCTGTTGTTTTGGCAATATTTAGCCTTCAAAGTCAAACTATATAACATGTCAGTACAACATAGGCAGAGAATTAGACGCGTGAAGAGCATCGTTCTACCATGTGAAGATTTGATTCCATTTTTGTCAGTCACTTCAATTAACGTTGTAATATTATAATAGGGAATATAACATTATATAATGTTTTCCCATTATTGTTCTGTTTATGTTATTATATGTTGTTTGACTTGATACTATTTATATATATATTGTAAAGAGCTAAACAAAATTATTTGATTTGATGTTTGATCAAACATTTAAATAGTTTGTCTGGTGATGTTATCAAAACTACGTTGACACTTCTAGCAGTGACCTAGCATGTTGACACTTCTAGCAGTGACCTAGCATGTTGACATTCCCAGCAGTGACCTAGCATGTTGACATTTCCAGCAGTGATCTAGCATGTTGACACTTCTAGCAGTGACCTAGCATGTTGACATTCCCAGCAGTGACCTAGCATGTTGATATTTCCAGCAGTGATCTAGCATGTTGACACTTCCAGCAGTGACCTAGCATGTTGACACTTCCAGCAGTGATCTAGCATGTTGACACTTACAGCAGCAATCTAATGTGTTGACACGTCCAGCAGTGATATAGCATGTTGACACTTACAGCAGTTATCTAGCACGTTGACACTTCCAGCAGTGGTCTAGTGTATTGACACTTCCAGCAGCGATCTAGCATGTTGACACTTCCAGAAGTGATCTAGCATGTTGACACTTACAGCAGTGATCTAACATGTTGTTGTGGATTTTAGGTAGGTTTGATTTAACACAAAACTAATTTATTATAGAAAAAGACAGCAACATGTTTTAACTGAGGTGGCCCCTTTAACTTAAGAGAGACAGGACTTTACAGGAGACTTCAGCAGCAAGGATGTGGTGCCTGACCTGACCCGTCTACTCAAGTCTCAGAAGGATGACCCTAACAAGTTCTCAGCCATGGGTAAACAGTTCACTCCTTATCACTATTTTATGGCTTCTCCTGTTAATACTGCGTCCCAAGTCAATAGATCCAGTCTTGGCTTCGGGTTACAGTGTTTGGTCAGAATCATTTCAGTTCTCTGGGTATTAGTGTACAGCTGCTAAACAGTTCAGGTGAAACAACGGGTAGAAATAATATCCAATAAATGCATTAAAAAACACATTGGACCAAATGACGTGTAGCTTTGGTACAGTTGATAGGTTTGATTTTAATAATAATAATTCTGTTTTTTAATATCGTACTTTTAGGTAAATTATTTTATTGTTGATGTTATCCTGATGACAATGTATGTGCAAATCATCGAGGAAGCACTTCTTAAAAGAAACATTACAAAACAATAAAATCTACCCTAAATATTTGCGGTTTTGTATAGATCAGTCAGGAAACGTTAAAGTTTATTTTCGGTGTGAAATCTAATAATATCAATGATTCTTATGAAATGGTGCAAAATTTGAGAGAGAAATTCACACATGTTGTTTTTTAATTTGTAGCAAAGTGTAACTGTAGTTGTTACATGATTTACCAAAGTTTATGAATAATTAACATGTTTACATGAAAAATAAAGAAGTGATTTATGACAACATATTCTTGAATTATTTAACAAAAAATTATTTCCTTGGTAAAACATATCTCTAAGAAAAACTGATTTTCCATGTTGAGATAATAAAACTTCATTTGGTAATTTTGATTGGAACAAATAACATGATTTTGTAACATTTTACCATAATGAAAGTTTTACAAGGTGTAAAATAAACAAATTGTTGAATGTTGATTGTTGATCAATTTTCATTTCGCATTCCACGGAATAAATAAAACAATACTTACTTCTTTTCTAGTTTTTGCTGGAGGTAAGATTAATGGAATGTCGTGTGAAGTGTCACGAGATGATTGGATGTGTGATGTAAAGACTAAATTCAATTAACTATTTTAGTTATTTAATGACACAAGTCATGTACTGTTTGTTCTTTTGAGATTAGCATATTAATTTTTTGGTTATCACCAGTTGTGTTATTTACCGTTATTTGTGTTTCCTAATAATCATGTTATGTTGTGTGAGCACAAAAACAGAAAACAATGCTTTTTATTAAAATATTAAATGTTGCAAATAACTTTTTATTATTTAGTTAAATGTTTTATAAAATAAACATTGTTAAGTAATTAAGCTGTAGTTTGTACTTACTACTAATTTATGTTACTTTTGATATGCCCCGACTTGTCAACCAATCAAAGTTGTGTCAAGTGCTTCACTGTACTAGGTTGTATATAAATATAATAATCAAAGCCACCATTTACATCCTGCCCATCACCTATTTGATCCCCTTCCATCTAGTCACCGGTTCAGATCCATCAAAACCAGAACCAACAGGTTTAGTAGCAGCGTTTCCCCCTAGCCGTAAAGCCCTGGCAAAACAGAAGTGATTTTTCTTCCATCTGTAGTACATACATTTTTCCACTTTCCAATATGTTTTTATTGTGTATACCTTAACATAATTTATTATATATTATTTTATTCCACATTTTATGATTTTTATTAGATCATACTACTATTTATCGATGTTATAAAAAACATATTTTTATTCGGACCTGTTGTATGTGATTGCTCTTATTTATTTATTTATTTTAAAGTAGTAGTATATTTTATCATAATCGTTTGGTGCATGTGAATATATTGTCATGTGAACATATTGGTACGATGACCCAACATGGCAATAAAGCTGATCTGATCTTATAAAACAACTGGCAGTATGTTATACATATTAATGCTGTACGTTTGTTCTGAATGTATAAGTGAGATTACTTTTTTAACAATAGACGCATTGGCATGTTCGCATTTCTAACCCAGAATTTGCATCATTTCATGAGAATCTTTGTTTATCATTGTACAGTGTATTACAAGTGCAGGAACATGTGTGTTGTGTGTTGGCAGTGTACAATGCCCCCGGTGATGCTGACAGTGCCCAGGGGATGGCAGCACTGGCTGCTGTTATTAAATACCTGGAGGTGAGATTTGTCTTCGTCACAAAGTAAAGTATCATGGGACAATTTCATTAAAATTCTTGTAAGATCATAAGCCCAATTTTTTTCTTTAAAATCGATTGCCCTCATTAAGTTATTCTAACTCAAAGTGACCCACAAAAACCAACAAACTCATCAGTTACACACGTCACTTTTAGGCTTTTCATTTACCTAATTCAGATCCTACTTTTACATTTAGCCTATCAAATTAAACTAGTGACCTGTATTATATAACAAAGAACAATCAGACAACAAACGTTTGTGTTTATCATCATTAATTGCCACTGTATTTTAGTTATGATGTTATTTTAACCCTTTTGACTGATATGATATTTTGATTGTTTTAACCTCAGCTGTTGAATGATGAGACAAACTTTCACCAGTTCAACATCACAACCTATGCCCTTGGTCAGTGCATGAAACTGGACACAGCCGCTGTGAGAGCCCTAAGTCTGCAACATGACCCCACAGAGGGTATGTGACCTCTAGCAGGGGTACACATGTATATAAATATGTAGTTATGCATTTCGACTAGTCTATCTTGAAAATTGGAAACAGTAAATGACTTGAGCAGTGACACATCAGAGGGATCTTTATTTATGATCAACTGTGGGTTTTTAAATAAAATCGCCAACATAAATGTAAGATCAAAAGAAACTAATGGTGACAAGTTGTAGATTTGTTTAAATTTGTTCCTTTTTTGTAACTAATTGCATAAATCTGTGACTGCAGTAATGGTGGATCACATTACTTATGCCATTCATGTCAATTTATCAAGTAACAACTTGTGTATTGTTTTTATAACAATAGTGATGTTATTTGTCGGATATAGCCAGTGACAATTATTGTAAGTAGATAGCGCTGGCTAATAAACATTACCGGCGGAGACCAACCTGCAACTAACAGCAGAAGTATATTTGGTCATGACACTACATATTTCTGTCAGTTTTTGAACATGAAAGTAAAATATCCTGACTGCATTACTTGTTCAGTATTCATCTTTCAGAAAATAGAAACAGTTAAACAGAAATAGTGATGTTAAACATTATTTAGAAATGTTGGTTTCACGGCTGGAACGTGTTTCTATTCACTGCCAGGTGGGAACAAGCGTAGTAATCTGCTGGGACTACTTAACAGCTGCAGCACCGCCCAGGGCCAGCGTCTCCTTGCGCAGTGGCTGAGGCAGCCGCTGCTTGACGTTCAAAAGATTGGTAAGTGGCAGGACTTGGCATCCTCGCATCCCCTGGCCATTCGTCTCTGTATCACCAGGGAGTGCGGAGTTGAACTGAACAATTAAAGCAATTGACAAATCTCCAGTTGTTACTGTATCAGTCGTTGGGACTGCAGAAATACCCACCCCAATTTGAAGACAGATATACAACTGGTGGGAATCCCAATATAAATAATTTTTATTGGCCAGGTTATGCAGCTATTAGAGAAGCCAATACAGTACCAAGTCCCACCCTCGAGTGACCACGGGGTCACAGCGCCTGATTACGTCAGTACCAGCTCATCTCTACCCCTGGAATACACGTTTCAAAAACTCCTCTTTTAACATCAGCTTTTGAAATTGCCCATGATCAGTGTGGTTGGCTACCAGTCGTGTGATACACTATCTTTAGTATTTCTTGCAATTTTCAGCTCATGTTACATGCAACATTTAGGATGCGAACTCCATGTGCCTGTGGATATATGTTTGTAGTGACTAATTGTGCCATATCTTGTCATTAGATCTTATTCCAATTAAAAAAATTACATTAGCAAATTCATCACTGAGACCAGTGTGAACAGGAGCGATGTAGTTTTTGTTAAACATTTATTGGTAGTTTATGAAATAAGTTTAATGCATGTTCTGAAGCAGAGGACATGAATGACAATTAGGTCACAATTTTACTGCATTAAGTTAACTAGCTAAAATACCAGCACTTCGTCCACACAGATGTATGTAAAAGACTTGTTTGACGTGATGTAAATTTTAAACAGTTTTTATATGTCGGTGCAAGTTACGTAAGACGTCCCCAACTGATCAGTGTTCATCAGGTAATGTCCAGTCGGTCGATGTCTTATGAACAATGTATTTATGTCTAAGGCAGATCCCAGACATTAAAAATCTGTCATAAAAAGAACATTAGATTGATTGTAGTTAAATAATTATGTGTAGTCAGTTGAAATGTCATGGTACAAAGAAGTTTCACTAATGTAGAAATCAACATTATCTTACAATAAATCGATTCGCCTAACTTATTAAAACAAAAATCATTTGTTCTGCAGAGGAGCGCTTGAATGTCGTCGAAGCATTTGTGAATGACCTTGAACTGCGACAGACCCTGCAGGAAGGTCAGCTGAAGCGACTACCAGACTTTCTAAAGCTGGCGAAGAAGTTTCAGCGGAAACGGGCTGGTCTGCAGGACTGCTATAATGTGTACCAGGCCATTGACCACTTGCCCCACCTGGTGGAGGGGCTCGATACTAGTGAGGCAGGCACGGGACCTCACAGTGCAATCTTCAGGGAGATGTTCATCAACCCCATGAGGGTAGGTTCATGTTAGCCTGAGGTAAATCATCTTATGCTAACTCTGGATCAATGTAACTGCATCACCTCCTCTCGTTCTTTAGGTTAATTCATTTCCTTCAACCACTTGATTTGGATCTAATACTTGGCAATGCATTTCAGAAAGCACAATGGTCAGTGTAGATTTATTTATTGACCTGTGTTTAATACACAAGGGTCTTTGTCACATCTGAGAGAGTTTGGTGGACCACACTCAACCAGAAGGTGCCTCTGTGAGAGCAAATTGATCAGGATGCAGATAGGCAATTGTCAAGTATTGTAACAGTGCTGACTGTTGTTTAATTGTGTTGACACGAATTGTGTCAGTAGGAGTTGTGTCATTGTGTTGACACTAGTTGTGTCATCATATTGATAGTTGCGTCATCTTGTCAGTGTGTTGACAATAGTTGTGTCACTGTGTTGAACTCAGTGACATGAATTGTGTGTTGTGTTGTCCCAAGTTGTGGTCATTCTGTTGAATTGTGTTGGGTCATTGTGTGTATACGAGTTGTGTGTTGTGTCACTATGTTGCCACATGTGTCATCTTGTTGACAAGGGTTGTGTTTACATGAGATGTGTATGAATGTCAACACAAGTTGTGTCATTGTGTTTACATAAGTTGTCATCGTGTTGATATAAGTTGTCATCCTGTTGATGTAAGTTGTCATCGTGTTGATACAAGTTTTCATTGTGTTGACATGAATTGCATCATCGTGTTCACATGCAAGATGTGTCATCATGTTGACACAAGTTGTGTCACTGTGTCGGCAGGAGTTGCTGCTGGACTTTGCCAAGTTCCAGGAGATGGTTGAGACGACCCTTGACCTCAGTCAAGTTGACAGTCATGAATTCCTCATCAAACCTAACTTTGATGAAGAGTTGCAAGGTAAATGGTGTTTGGTGTCATCTGGCACACTCGTGTTCTGTGCAAGGTAAATGGTGTTTGGTGTCGTCTGGCACACTCATGTTCTGTGCAAGGTAAATGGTGTTTTGTGTTATTTGGCACACTCAAGTTCTGTGCAAGGTAAATGGTGTTTGGTGTCGTCTGGCACACTCATGTTCCGTGCAAAGTAAATGGTGTTTTGTGTTATTTGGCACACTCCTGTTCTGTGCAAGGTAAATGGTGTTTTGTGTTATTTGGCACACTCAAGTTCTGTGCAAGGTAAATGGTGTTTGTGTCATTGGCACACTCAAGTTCTGTGCAAGGTAAATGGTGTTTTGTGTTATCTGGCACACTCAAGTTCTGTGCAAGGTAAATGGTGTTTTGTGTTATTTGGCACACTCATGTTCTGTGCAAGGTAAATGGTGTTTTGTGTTATTTGGCACACTCAAGTTCTGTGCAAGGTAAATGGTGTTTTGTGTTATTTGGCACACTCAAGTTCTGTGCAAGGTAAATGGTGTTTTGTGTTATTTGGCACACTCAAGTTCTGTGCAAGGTAAATGGTGTTTTGTGTTATTTGGCACACTCAAGTTCTGTGCAAGGTAAATGGTGTTTTGTGTTATTTGGCACACTCAAGTTCTGTGCAAGGTAAATGGTGTTTTGTGTTATTTGGCACACTCCTGTTCTGTGCAAGGTAAATGGTGTTTTGTGTTATTTGGCACACTCAAGTTCTGTGCAAGGTAAATGGTGTTTGGTGTCGTCTGGCACACTCATGTTCCGTGCAAAGTAAATGGTGTTTTGTGTTATTTGGCACACTCCTGTTCTGTGCAAGGTAAATGGTGTTTGGGTGTCATCTGGCACACTCGTGTTCTGTGCAAGGTAAATGGTGTTTGGTGTCGTCTGGCACACTCATGTTCCGTGCAAGGTAAATGGTGTTTGGTGTCGTCTGGCACACTCATGTTCCGTGCAAGGTAAATGGTGTTTGGTGTCATCTGGCACACTCATGTTCCGTGCAAGGTAAATGGTGTTTGGTGTCGTCTGGCACACTCATGTTCTGTGCAAGGTAAATGGTGTTTGGTGTCGTCTGGCACACTCATGTTCCGTGCAAGGTAAATGGTGTTTGGTGTCGTCTGGCACACTCATGTTCTGTGCAAGGTAAATGGTGTTTGGTGTCATCTGGCACACTCGTGTTCTGTGCAAGGTAAATGGTGTTTTGGGTCGTCTGGCACACTCATGTTCCGTGCAAGGTAAATGGTGTTTTGTGTTATTTGGCACACTCAAGTTCTGTGCAAGGTAAATGGTGTTTGGTGTCGTCTGGCACACTCATGTTCCGTGCAAGGTAAATGGTGTTTTGTGTTATTTGGCACACTCAAGTTCTGTGCAAGGTAAATGGTGTTTGGTGTCGTCTGGCACACTCATGTTCTGTGCAAGGTAAATGGTGTTTGGTGTCGTCTGGCACACTCATGTTCTGTGCAAGGTAAATGGTGTTTGGTGTCGTCTGGCACACTCATGTTCTGTGCAAGGTAAATGGTGTTTGGTGTCATCTGGCACACTCATGTTCTGTGCAAGGTAAATGGTGTTTGGTGTCGTCTGGCACACTCATGTTCTGTGCAAGGTAAATGGTGTTTGGTGTCATCTGGCACACTCATGTTCTGTGCAAGGTAAATGGTGTTTGGTGTCGTCTGGCACACTCATGTTCTGTGCAAGGTAAATGGTGTTTGGTGTCGTCTGGCACACTCATGTTCTGTGCAAGGTAAATGGTGTTTGGTGTCATCTGGCACACTCATGTTCTGTGCAAGGTAAATGGTGTTTGGTGTCATCTGGCACACTCATGTTCTGTGCAAGGTAAATGG
Source organism: Ridgeia piscesae (assembly GCA_025642075.2). Classification (NCBI taxonomy): domain Eukaryota; kingdom Metazoa; phylum Annelida; class Polychaeta; order Sabellida; family Siboglinidae; genus Ridgeia; species Ridgeia piscesae. The sequence continues at coordinate 242,138 of JAODUO010000016.1, read as the reverse complement.
TGTTTGGTGTCATCTGGCACACTCATGTTCCGTGCAAGGTAAATGGTGTTTGGTGTCATCTGGCACACTCATGTTCTGTGCAAGGTAAATGGTGTTTGGTGTCATCTGGCACACTCATGTTCTGTGCAAGGTAAATGGTGTTTGGTGTCATCTGGCACACTCATGTTCTGTGCAAGGTAAATGGTGTTTGGTGTCATCTGGCACACTCGTGTTCTGTGCAAGGTAAATGGTGTTTGGTGTCGTCTGGCACACTCATGTTCTGTGCAAGGTAAATGGTGTTTGGTGTCATCTGGCACACTCGTGTTCTGTGCAAGGTAAATGGTGTTTGGTGTCATCTGGCACACTCATGTTCTGTGCAAGGTAAATGGTGTTTGGTGTCATCTGGCACACTCATGTTCTGTGCAAGGTAAATGGTGTTTGGTGTCGTCTGGCACACTCATGTTCTGTGCAAGGTAAATGGTGTTTTGTGTCATCTGGCACACTCAGTTCTGTGCAAGGTAAATGGTGTTTGGTGTCGTCTGGCACACTCATGTTCTGTGCAAGGTAAATGGTGTTTGGTGTCGTCTGGCACACTCATGTTCTGTGCAAGGTAAATGGTGTTTTGTGTCATCTGGCACACTCATGTTCTGTGCAAGGTAAATGGTGTTTGGTGTCATCTGGCACACTCATGTTCTGTGCAAGGTAAATGGTGTTTGGTGTCGTCTGGCACACTCATGTTCTGTGCCAGGTAAATGGTGTTTGGTGTCATCTGGCACACTCATGTTCTGTGCAAGGTAAATGGTGTTTGGTGTCATCTGGCACACTCATGTTCTGTGCAAGGTAAATGGTGTTTGGTGTCGTCTGGCACACTCATGTTCTGTGCAAGGTAAATGGTGTTTGGTGTCATCTGGCACACTCATGTTCTGTGCAAGGTAAATGGTGTTTGGTGTCATCTGGCACACTCATGTTCTGTGCAAGGTAAATGGTGTTTGGTGTCGTCTGGCACACTCATGTTCTGTGCAAGGTAAATGGTGTTTGGTGTCATCTGGCACACTCTGTTCTGTGCAAGGTAAATGGTGTTTGGTGTCATCTGGCACACTCATGTTCTGTGCAAGGTAAATGGTGTTTGGTGTCGTCTGGCACACTCTGTTCTGTGCAAGGTAAATGGTGTTTGGTGTCATCTGGCACACTCATGTTCTGTGCAAGGTAAATGGTGTTTGGTGTCGTCTGGCACACTCATGTTCTGTGCAAGGTAAATGGTGTTTGGTGTCATCTGGCACACTCATGTTCTGTGCAAGGTAAATGGTGTTTGGTGTCATCTGGCACACTCATGTTCTGTGCAAGGTAAATGGTGTTTGGTGTCATCTGGCACACTCATGTTCTGTGCAAGGTAAATGGTGTTTGGTGTCATCTGGCACACTCATGTTCTGTGCAAGGTAAATGGTGTTTGGTGTCGTCTGGCACACTCATGTTCTGTGCAAGGTAAATGGTGTTTGGTGTCATCTGGCACACTCATGTTCTGTGCAAGGTAAATGGTGTTTGGTGTCATCTGACACACTCCTGTTCTGTGCAAGGTAAATGGTGTTTGGTGTCGTCTGGCACACTCATGTTCTGTGCAGGTAAATGGTGTTTGGTGTCATCTGACACACTCATGTTCTGTGCAAGGTAAATGGTGTTTGGTGTCGTCTGGCACACTCATGTTCTGTGCAAGGTAAATGGTGTTTGGTGTCGTCTGGCACACTCATGTTCTGTGCAAGGTAAATGGTGTTTGGTGTCATCTGCACACTCATGTTCTGTGCAGGTAAATGGTGTTTGGTGTCATCTGGCACACTCAGTTCTGTGCAAGGTAAATGGTGTTTGGTGTCGTCTGGCACACTCATGTTCTGTGCCAGGTAAATGGTGTTTGGTGTCATCTGGCACACTCACGTTCTGTGCAAGGTAAATGGTGTTTGGTGTCATCTGGCACACTCATGTTCTGTGCAAGGTAAATGGTGTTTGGTGTCATCTGGCACACTCATGTTCTGTGCAAGGTAAATGGTGTTTGGTGTCATCTGACACACTCATGTTCTGTGCAAGGTAAATGGTGTTTGGTGTCATCTGGCACACTCATGTTCTGTGCAAGGTAAATGGTGTTTGGTGTCGTCTGGCACACTCATGTTCTGTGCAAGGTAAATGGTGTTTGGTGTCGTCTGGCACACTCACGTTCTGTGCAAGGTAAATGGTGTTTGGTGTCATCTGACACACTCATGTTCTGTGCAAGGTAAATGGTGTTTGGTGTCGTCTGGCACACTCATGTTCTGTGCCAGGTAAATGGTGTTTGGTGTCATCTGACACACTCGTGTTCTGTGCAAGGTAAATGGTGTTTGGTGTCATCTGACACACTCATGTTCTGTGCAAGGTAAATGGTGTTTGGTGTCGTCTGGCACACTCATGTTCTGTGCAAGGTAAATGGTGTTTTGTGTTATTTGGCACACTCCTGTTCTGTGCAAGGTAAATGGTGTTTGGTGTCATCTGGCACACTCTGTTCTGTGCAAGGTAAATGGTGTTTGGTGTCATCTGGCACACTCATGTTCTGTGCAAGGTAAATGGTGTTTGGTGTCGTCTGGCACACTCATGTTCTGTGCAAGGTAAATGGTGTTTGGTGTCATCTGGCACACTCATGTTCTGTGCAAGGTAAATGGTGTTTGGTGTCGTCTGGCACACTCCTGTTCTGTGCAAGGTAAATGGTGTTTGGTGTCATCTGGCACACTCATGTTCTGTGCAAGGTAAATGGTGTTTGGTGTCATCTGGCACACTCATGTTCTGTGCAAGGTAAATGGTGTTTGGTGTCGTCTGGCACACTCATGTTCTGTGCAAGGTAAATGGTGTTTGGTGTCGTCTGGCACACTCATGTTCTGTGCAAGGTAAATGGTGTTTGGTGTCATCTGGCACACTCATGTTCTGTGCAAGGTAAATGGTGTTTGGTGTCATCTGGCACACTCATGTTCTGTGCAAGGTAAATGGTGTTTGGTGTCGTCTGGCACACTCATGTTCTGTGTAAGGTAAATAGTGTTTGGTGTCGTCTGGCACACTCATGTTCTGTGCAAGGTAAATGGTGTTTGGTGTCATCTGGCACACTCTGTTCTGTGCAAGGTAAATGGTGTTTGGTGTCATCTGGCACACTCATGTTCTGTGCAAGGTAAATGGTGTTTGGTGTCATCTGGCACACTCATGTTCTGTGCAAGGTAAATAGTGTTTGGTGTCGTCTGGCACACTCATGTTCTGTGCAAGGTAAATGGTGTTTGGTGTCATCTGGCACACTCATGTTCTGTGCAAGGTAAATGGTGTTTGGTGTCGTCTGGCACACTCATGTTCTGTGCAAGGTAAATGGTGTTTGGTGTCGTCTGGCACACTCATGTTCTGTGCAAGGTAAATGGTGTTTGGTGTCATCTGGCACACTCATGTTCTGTGCAAGGTAAATGGTGTTTGGTGTCATCTGGCACACTCATGTTCTGTGCAAGGTAAATGGTGTTTGGTGTCGTCTGGCACACTCATGTTCTGTGCAAGGTAAATGGTGTTTGGTGTCGTCTGGCACACTCATGTTCTGTGCAAGGTAAATGGTGTTTGGTGTCGTCATTTGGCACACTCATGTTCTGTGCAAGGTAAATGGTGTTTGGTGTCATCTGGCACACTCATGTTCTGTGCAAGGTAAATGGTGTTTGGTGTCATCTGGCACACTCATGTTCTGTGCAAGGTAAATGGTGTTTGGTGTCATCTGGCACACTCATGTTCTGTGCAAGGTAAATGGTGTTTGGTGTCATCTGGCACACTCATGTTCTGTGCAAGGTAAATGGTGTTTGGTGTCATCTGGCACACTCATGTTCTGTGCAAGGTAAATGGTGTTTGGTGTCATCTGGCACACTCACGTTCTGTGCAAGGTAAATAGTGTTTGGTGTCGTCTGGCACACTCATGTTCTGTGCAAGGTAAATGGTGTTTGGTGTCATCTGGCACACTCATGTTCTGTGCAAGGTAAATGGTGTTTGGTGTCGTCTGGCACACTCATGTTCTGTGCAAGGTAAATGGTGTTTGGTGTCATCTGGCACACTCACGTTCTGTGCAAGGTAAATGGTGTTTGGTGTCATCTGGCACACTCATGTTCTGTGCAAGGTAAATGGTGTTTGGTGTCGTCTGGCACACTCATGTTCCGTGCAAGGTAAATGGTGTTTGGTGTCATCTGGCACACTCATGTTCTGTGCAAGGTAAATGGTGTTTGGTGTCGTCTGGCACACTCACGTTCTGTGCAAGGTAAATGGTGTTTGGTGTCGTCTGGCACACTCATGTTCTGTGCCAGGTAAATGGTGTTTGGTGTCGTCTGACACACTCGTGTTCTGTGCAAGGTAAATGGTGTTTGGTGTCGTCTGGCACACTCAAGTTCTGTGCAAGGTAAATGGTGTTTGGTGTCATCTGGCACACTCATGTTCTGTGCAAGGTAAATAGTGTTTGGTGTCGTCTGGCACACTCATGTTCTGTGCAAGGTAAATGGTGTTTGGTGTCATCTGGCACACTCATGTTCTGTGCAAGGTAAATGGTGTTTGGTGTCATCTGCACACTCGTGTTCTGTGCAAGGTAAATGGTGTTTTGTGTCATCTGACACACTCATGTTCTGTGCAAGGTAAATGGTGTTTGGTGTCATCTGGCACACTCATGTTCTGTGCAAGGTAAATGGTGTTTGGTGTCATCTGGCACACTCATGTTCTGTGCAAGGTAAATGGTGTTTGGTGTCATCTGGCACACTCGTGTTCTGTGCAAGGTAAATGGTGTTTGGTGTCATCTGGCACACTCGTGTTCTGTGCAAGGTAAATGGTGTTTGGTGTCATCTGGCACACTCATGTTCTGTGCAAGGTAAATGGTGTTTGGTGTCATCTGGCACACTCATGTTCTGTGCAAGGTAAATGGTGCTTGGTGTCATCTGGCACACTCATGTTCTGTGCAAGGTAAATGGTGTTTGGTGTCATCTGGCACACTCTGTTCTGTGCAAGGTAAATGGTGCTTGGTGTCATCTGGCACACTCATGTTCTGTGCAAGGTAAATGGTGTTTGGTGTCATCTGGCACACTCATGTTCTGTGCAAGGTAAATGGTGTTTGGTGTCATCTGGCACACTCATGTTCTGTGCAAGGTAAATGGTGTTTGGTGTCATCTGGCACACTCATGTTCTGTGCAAGGTAAATGGTGTTTGGTGTCATCTGGCACACTCATGTTCTGTGCAAGGTAAATGGTGTTTGGTGTCATCTGGCACACTCGTGTTCTGTGCAAGGTAAATGGTGTTTGGTGTCATCTGGCACACTCATGTTCTGTGTAAGGTAAATGGTGTTTGGTGTCATCTGGCACACTCATGTTCTGTGCAAGGTAAATGGTGTTTGGTGTCATCTGGCACACTCATGTTCTGTGCAAGGTAAATGGTGTTTGGTGTCATCTGGCACACTCATGTTCTGTGCAAGGTAAATGGTGTTTGGTGTCATCTGGCACACTCATGTTCTGTGCAAGGTAAATGGTGTTTGGTGTCATCTGGCACACTCATGTTCTGTGCAAGGTAAATGGTGTTTGGTGTCATCTGGCACACTCATGTTCTGTGCAAGGTAAATGGTGTTTTGTGTTATTTGGCACACTCCTGTTCTGTGCAAGGTAAATGGTGTTTGGTGTCATCTGGCACACTCATGTTCTGTGCAAGGTAAATGGTGTTTGGTGTCATCTGGCACACTCGTGTTCTGTGCAAGGTAAATGGTGTATTGGCTGTCATCTGGCACACTCATGTTCTGTGCAAGGTAAATGGTGTTTGGTGTCTCTGGCACACTCATGTTCTGTGCAAGGTAAATGGTGTTTGGTGTCATCTGGCACACTCATGTTCTGTGCAAGGTAAATGGTGTTTGGTGTCATCTGGCACACTCATGTTCCGTGCAAGGTAAATGGTGTTTTGTGTTATTTGGCACACTCCTGTTCTGTGCAAGGTAAATGGTGTTTGGTGTCATCTGGCACACTCATGTTCTGTGCAAGGTAAATGGTGTTTGTTGTCATCTGGGACACTCGTGTTCTGTGCAAGGTAAATGGTGATTGGCGTCTCTGGCACACTCATGTTCTGTGCAAGGTAAATGGTGTTTGGTGTCGTCTGGCACACTCATGTTCTGTGCAAGGTAAATGGTGTTTGGTGTCATCTGGCACACTCATGTTCTGTGCAAGGTAAATGGTGTTTGGTGTCATCTGGCACACTCATGTTCTGTGCAAGGTAAATGGTGTTTTGTGTTATTTGGCACACTCAAGTTCTGTGGCGCAGTCAGGGTCCTCTATTTTTAGGCCGTTGATTCAGCCATTGTGAATAATTCATGCAGTGAATTTAAGTACAATGTTATTAATTTAACATATTTTTATGCATTGGTTGTTGAGATGTTAAAATAGCAATGTAGGCAACATAATATATTTTTCACAGTTGGCTGTCATCTCTAAGCTGTCTGCCTGTGGCAGCGTGTATTGCTAAACAAAAACATTGCCTACTTTGAGAAACTTTATAAAAACAGGGCATCCCTTTGTTGGTGTTTTAAGAGAGCAAGAAGTTGATTAACACTAACACACTCACACTTCTAAGTGTACAAAGGAGGATTCTTGTGAAGGTTCAAGCAATCTCTTGATTAATTCATGGACAGGAATTGTATGAGCTAATAGAATATAATGATGGTTTTATCAAAACTACATACAAAAAGTTACACCAGTGAACAAACACATTGTAATGGATAAAGGTAGTCTTGCTTGAAAAATTTTTTCACGAAATAAATAAAATATAGTGAATTGTGTCGACAAGTTAATGTTGTTGGAACAAGTGCGAGTGTTGATAGTTGTGTAATTATGATGGTTTTAGAAATATACAAGTAGACCATACCTTTCTTCAAATAATATTGCTGATTGCTGCACATTTGTTATGAAGTTTCATTAGAATTTGATTATTATGGCGTTGACATTGACTGATAAGTGCAGTTTGTTTCTTTGTAATTATTTTAAGTTTGTACAGCGTTATTATTTTAAAGCAAGATTCCTTGTTTCACAACTAATGGATGTTGCGGCCATCACCAGTGAGTGGCCTTCATCAAAAACTGAATTTTCGCTGCCCGCCAGATGGCATGGTGAGCAGACTGTCCCACGTGTGACTTAGTCTGTAGTTGGTGCAATGTTCCTCTCCCACCATTCGCTCTCCCCCCCCCCCCGTCTATGTCTGTCTGAATGGTCTGTTACTGCCCAAGATTCGGTTCTTGATGAAGGGCCACTTATGGTGGTCAAAATATTGATGTGAGTCAAAATGAGTGAAAGAAAGAGTCTTGCTTTAATATAGTACTCTTGGTGAACATTTTCATGAGCTAATCTGTTATGAGTATAAATGATGATGTGATATGATGTTCCCGTGGCAGGACTTAGGGAAAAGTTGGATGAGCTGGAAGCCAGTATTCAGGCAGAATTGTCCAAGGTAGGCTGTTACATTGATTCATTTATCTCTCTTGTACAACTCTTTACATTCATCGGGTGAAAACGGCTTTCTCTGTTGCCGCACCAACTCTGTGGAATTCTCTTCCTGCCAGTGTTAAATTAGATGGAAATATAGCTTCATTCCGCCAGCGTCTAAAAACCTATCTCTTTAAAGTGGCCTATCCTCCTTAGATTCCTAACACCGTCATCCATCCATTGACGACTCACGCATTGTTATACGATTACGAGATTGCTTAATCCCTTGTTTTATAACTGATGTTTGATACTAAACAAATAGGATTTCACCTCACCATCACGCCTTCTCATTCCACATGAAATAATGAAATACACCGACCTGTGAAAATGCCCTTGTCCTACATTGAATATGAATTGTTCACAAGTGGGTGTGGCCATTGTACGAGTGAGTATGGATACAAAGTGGGAGTGGCCATTGCACATTTAATTGTTTTTTTTACATACAAAGTGGTCAGTCATACATGTGGGTGTGGCTTTACATACAAAGTGGGAGTGGCCAGCATACATGTGGGTGTGGCTTTACATACAAAGTGGGAGTGGCCAGCATACATGTGGGTGTGGCTTTACATACAAAGTGGGAGTGGCCAGCATACATGTGGGTGTGGCTTTACCTACAAAGTGGGAGTGGCCAGCAACTGGGGGTGGTTTACATACAAAGTGGGATAGCATAATGTGTTGCTTTACCTACAAAGTGGGAGTGGCCAGCATACATGTGGGTGTGGCTTTACCTACAAGTGGGAGTGGCTCAGATACAAAGTGGGTGTGGCTTACATACAAATGGGAGTGGCCAGCATACATGTGGGTGTGGCTTTACATAAAAAGTGGGAGTGGCCAGCATACATGTGGGTGTGGCTTTACCTACAAAGTGGGAGTGGTCAGTATACATGTGGGTGTGGCTTTACATACAAAGTGGGAGTGGCCAGCATACATGTGGGTGTGGCTTTACATACAAAGTGGGAGTGGCCAGCATACATGTGGGTGTGGCTTTACCTACAAAGTGGGAGTGGCCAGATACATGTGGGTGTGGCTTTACATACAAAGTGGGAGTGGCCAGCATACATGTGGGTGTGTTACCTAAAGTGGGAGTGGCCAGCATACATGTGGGTGTGGCTTTACATACAAAGTGGGAGTGGCCAGTATACATGTGGGTGTGGCTTTACATACAAAGTGGGAGTGGCCAGCATACATGTGGGTGTGGCTTTACATAAAAAGTGGGAGTGGCCAGCATACATGTGGGTGTGGCTTTACCTACAAAGTGGGAGTGGTCAGTATACATGTGGGTGTGGCTTTACATACAAAGTGGGAGTGGCCAGCATACATGTGGGTGTGGCTTTACATACAAAGTGGGAGTGGCCAGCATACATGTGGGTGTGGCTTTACCTACAAAGTGGGAGTGGCCAGTATACATGTGGGTGTGGCTTTACATACAAAGTGGGAGTGGCCAGCATACATGTGGGTGTGGCTTTACATACAAAGTGGGAGTGGCCAGCATACATGTGGGTGTGGCTTTACCTACAAAGTGGGAGTGGCCAGCATACATGTGGGTGTGGCTTTACATACAAAGTGGGAGTGGCCAGCATACATGTGGGTGTGGCCAGCATACATGTGGGTGTGGCTTTACATACAAAGTGGGAGTGGCCACATACATAACAATATTATTCATGAATGATTTTTACATCCCTTATAACCAGTTGTTTAGCCGGTGTGATCTCGTATTAATGTACGTTGATGTTTTCCTGCAGGCAGCGAGGGATCTGTCTCTGGAGGCAAACAAAGTTCTGAAACTTGAATCCAATAGCCAACTTGGATATTTCTTCCGTATCTCAAGAAAGGTTTGTGACCTCAAGTTTTGTTAACGTTAACCTTGCAATGTTGAGTACTTCTTTCTTCAGTTAGTTGTTCTAGCCAAGCTCTCCATGTCGCTGGTTATGCAACTGAAACAGTCTTCTTTGATTTTCAACACTAGAATTTGTTTGGATTTAAAAAAGAAACGATTGCAAATACATCTTCACATTTTGTACTGCTGCAATATTAAAATGCACGCCTCTTACCAATGTCGGTTCACTTATGAATCACGAAAAGGATTTATAGGTGGTGGTTTATAGTATCTGAAATATTTGTATTGACAATGTTATGACATCATTAGAAGTAACAATGGTTAGTGGGGAAAATATGAAGGAACGTGTAGAGAAAATGTTTGTTCCATTACCCAGATACACCCAGGCAATCATTAGCAGGAAGCATGTTAAATTAATTGTCTTCAATGTGTAAACCATGTGAATGTGCTTAACATCATTGGACCTAGCCTCGATTACCCAGGCTCCGTTTGGTTGCAGCACATTTTAGCCCCTCACATCCCCTGGGGAGTAAATGCTCTGCCAATGTTACTGCCAGGCCATTCCTGTCTGTTCATGGGCCGGCACCAGAATGGGTAAAGCACCAGACTATGATATAGGCAAAGTAAGATTGACTTTTAAGTACAGACTTTTTTCAACATAAACTGTATACTAAAATAGCAAAATACAGATTACTGTTTATGAACAAAATTATGCTGATTAGTCATTTACTTGGCAAAGGTGACAGACTTTTTAGACACATACACAAGACTGTCTTCTTGTCAAAGTCACAGACTGTCTTCTTGGCAAAGTCACCAGACTGTCTTCTTGGCAAAGTCACCAGACTGTCTTCTTGGCAAAGTCACCAGACTGTCTTCTGGCAAAGTCACCAGACTGTCTTCCTTGGCAAAGTCACCAGACTGTCTTCTTGGCAAAGTCACCAGACTGTCTTCTTGGCAAAGTCACCAGACTGTCTTCTTGGCAAAGTCACCAGACTGTTTTCCCTTGGCAAAGTCACCAGACTGTCTTCTTGGCAAAGTCACCAGACTGTCTTCTTGGCAAAGTCACCAGACTGTCTTCTTGGCAAAGTCACCAGACTGTCTTCTTGGCAAAGTCACCAGACTGTCTTCTTGGCAAAGTCACCAGACTGTCTTCTTGGCAAAGTCACCAGACTGTCTTCTTGGCAAAGTCACCAGACTGTCTTCTTGGCAAAGTCACCAGACTGTCTTCTGGCAAAGTCACCAGACTGTCTTCTTGGCAAAGTCACCAGACTGTCTTCTTGGCAAAGTCACCAGACTGTCTTCTGGCAAAGTCACCAGACTGTCTTCTTGGCAAAGTCACCAGACTGTCTTCTTGGCAAAGTCACCAGACTGTCTTCTTGGCAAAGTCACCAGACTGTCTTCTTGGCAAAGTCACCAGACTGTCTTCTGGCAAAGTCACCAGACTGTCTTCTTGGCAAAGTCACCAGACTGTCTTCTTGGCAAAGTCACCAGACTGTCTTCTTGGCAAAGTCACCAGACTGTCTTCTTGGCAAAGTCACCAGACTGTCTTCTTGGCAAAGTCACCAGACTGTCTTGGCAAAGTCACCAGACTGTCTTCTTGGCAAAGTCACCAGACTGTCTTCTTGGCAAAGTCACCAGACTGTCTCTTGGCAAAGTCACCAGACTGTCTTCTTGGCAAAGTCACCAGACTGTCTTCTTGGCAAAGTCACCAGACTGTCTTCTTGGCAAAGTCACCAGACTGTCTTCTTGGCAAAGTCACCAGACTGTCTTCTTGGCAAAGTCACCAGACTGTCTTCTTGGCAAAGTCACCAGACTGTCTTCTTGGCAAAGTCACCAGACTGTCTTTTTGGGCTCAAGATTTGCAAAGTCACCAGACTGTCTTCTTGGCAAAGTCACCAGACTGTCTTCTTGGCAAAGTCACCAGACTGTCTTCTTGGCAAAGTCACCAGACTGTCTTCTTGGCAAAGTCACCAGACTGTCTTCTTGGCAAAGTCACCAGACTGTCTATCTTGGCAAAGTCACCAGACTGTCTTCTTGGCAAAGTCACCAGACTGTCTTCTTGGCAAAGTCACCAGACTGTCTTCTTGGCAAAGTCACCAGACTGTCTTCTTGGCAAAGTCACCAGACTGTCTTCTTGGCAAAGTCACCAGACTGTCTTCTTGGCAAAGTCACCAGACTGTCTTCTTGGCAAAGTCACCAGACTGTCTTCTTGGCAAAGTCACCAGACTGTCTTCTTGGCAAAGTCACCAGACTGTCTTCTTGGCAAAGTCACCAGACTGTCTTCTTGGCAAAGTCACCAGACTGTCTTCTTGGCAAAGTCACCAGACTGTCTTCTTGGCAAAGTCACCAGACTGTCTTCTTGGCAAAGTCACCAGACTGTCTTCTTGGCAAAGTCACCAGACTGTCTTCTTGGCAAAGTCACCAGACTGTCTTCTTGGCAAAGTCACCAGACTGTCTTCTTGTGTTCTCGGCAAGTCAAGACTCTTGGCAAAGTCACCAGACTGTCTTCTTGGCAAAGTCACCAGACTGTCTTCTTGGCAAAGTCACCAGACTGTCTTCTTGGCAAAGTCACCAGACTGTCTTCTTGGCAAAGTCACCAGACTGTCTTCTTGGCAAAGTCACCAGACTGTCTTCTTGGCAAAGTCACCAGACTGTCTTCTTGGCAAAGTCACCAGACTGTCTTCTTGGCAAAGTCACCAGACTGTCTTCTTGGCAAAGTCACCAGACTGTCTTCTTGGCAAAGTCACCAGACTGTCTTCCTGGCAAAGTCACCAGACTGTCTTCTTGGCAAAGTCACCAGACTGTCTTCTTGGCAAAGTCACCAGACTGTCTTCTGGCAAAGTCACCAGACTGTCTTCTTGGCAAAGTCACCAGACTGTCTTCTTGGCAAAGTCACCAGACTGTCTTCTTGGCAAAGTCACCAGACTGTCTTCTTGGCAAAGTCACCAGACTGTCTTCTTGGCAAAGTCACCAGACTGTCTTCTTGGCAAAGTCACCAGACTGTCTTCTTGGCAAAGTCACCAGACTGTCTTCTTGGCAAAGTCACCAGACTGTCTTGGCAAAGTCACCAGACTGTCTTCTTGGCAAAGTCACCAGACTGTCTTCTTGGCAAAGTCACCAGACTGTCTTCTTGGCAAAGTCACCAGACTGTCTTCTTGGCAAAGTCACCAGACTGTCTTCTTGGCAAAGTCACCAGACTGTCTTCTTGGCAAAGTCACCAGACTGTCTTCTTGGCAAAGTCACCAGACTGTCTTGGCAAAGTCACCAGACTGTCTTCTTGGCAAAGTCACCAGACTGTCTTCTTGGCAAAGTCACCAGACTGTCTTCTTGGCAAAGTCACCAGACTGTCTTCTTGGCAAAGTCACCAGACTGTCTTCTTGGAAAGTCACCAGACTGTCTTCTTGGCAAAGTCACCAGACTGTCTTCTTGGCAAAGTCACCAGACTGTCTTCTTGGCAAAGTCACCAGACTGTCTTCTTGGCAAAGTCACCAGACTGTCTTCTTGGCAAAGTCACCAGACTGTCTTCTTGGCAAAGTCACCAGACTGTCTTCTTGGCAAAGTCACCAGACTGTCTTCTTGGCAAAGTCACCAGACTGTCTTCTTGGCAAAGTCACCAGACTGTCTTCTTGGCAAAGTCACCAGACTGTCTTCTTGGCAAAGTCACCAGACTGTCTTCCTGGCAAAGTCACCAGACTGTCTTCCTGGCAAAGTCACCAGACTGTCTTCCTGGCAAAGTCACCAGACTGTCTTCTTGGCAAAGTCACCAGACTGTCTTCTTGGCAAAGTCACCAGACTGTCTTCTTGGCAAAGTCACCAGACTGTCTTCTTGGCAAAGTCACCAGACAGACTTCTTCGGCAAAGTCACCAGACTTCTTCTTGGCTCACCAGACTGTCTCTTGGCAAAGTCACCAGACTGTCTTCTTGGCAAAGTCACCAGACTGTCTTCTTAAAGTCCGGTTCTTGGCAAAGTCACCAGACTGTCTTCTTGGCAAAGTCACCAGACTGTCTTCTTGGCAAAGTCACCAGACTGTCTTCTTGGCAAAGTCACCAGACTGTCTTCTTGGCAAAGTCACCAGACTGTCTTCTTGGCAAAGTCACCAGACTGTCTTCGTGGCAAAGTCACCAGACTGTCTTCTTGGCAAAGTCACCAGACTGTCTTCTTGGCAAAGTCACCAGACTGTCTTCTTGGCAAAGTCACAGTTCTGCAAAGTCACCAGACTGTCTTCTTGGCAAAGTCACCAGACTGTCTTCTTGGCAAAGTCACCAGACTGTCTTCTTGGCAAAGTCACCAGACTGTCTTCGTGGCAAAGTCACCAGACTGTCTTCTTGGCAAAGTCACCAGACTGTCTTCTTGGCAAAGTCACCAGACTGTCTTCTTGGCAAAGTCACCAGACTGTCTTCTTGGCAAAGTCACCAGACTGTCTTCTTGGCAAAGTCACCAGACTGTCTTCTTGGCAAAGTCACCAGACTGTCTTCTTGGCAAAGTCACCAGACTGTCTTCTTGGCAAAGTCAACCAAAGACTGACTTCTTCGGCAAAGTCACCAGACTGTCTTCTTGGCAAAGTCACCAGACTGTCTTCTTGGCAAAGTCACCAGACTGTCTTCTTGGCAAAGTCACCAGACTGTCTTCTTGGCAAAGTCACCAGACTGTCTTCTTGGCAAAGTCACCAGACTGTCTTCTTGGCAAAGTCACCAGACTGTCTTCTTGGCAAAGTCACCAGACTGTCTTCTTGGCAAAGTCACCAGACTGTCTTCTTGGCAAAGTCACCAGACTGTCTTCTTGGCAAAGTCACCAGACTGACTTCTTGGCAAAGTCACCAGACTGTCTTCTTGGCAAAGTCACGCAGCTGAGTGAGAGTTGGTTACGCGAGACTACATCAGACCTCATCATTACCTCACCTATTTCCTCTGTAAAGATTCTTTTTTTAATAAATTAAATATTTATTTGCACTTTTAAAATCTGTAGTGGAGCATTCAAAATACAAACAATATTTTGGAGTTATTTTACACAATTTGATAGGCTGCATACCCGCAATGTGGCTTTTATTGTAGTACTAAGAATGTTGTATAAAAATATGAGGAACTGAATAGTGTTGGTTTAAAAGTATGTCAGAAGTAGATGCCATTGTGTATAAATTAGGACAGGAACCATGTACAAGTGAAATGGTTTCCATGGCAACAGGAAGAGAAGGTGTTGCGCACCAACAAACGCTACCACATTGTGGACACGAACAAAAATGGCGTTCGCTTCCGCAACTCAACCCTGTTTCAACTGAACACAGAGTACCTGCAGGTCAAGGTCGACTACGAACAGCAGCAGAAGGGGGTCGTGGCTGAGGTCATCTCTATTGCAGGTCAGTTCAGGGGTCATCTCTATTGCAGGTCAGTTCAGGGGTCATGAAAAGTATATGTATTTATTATAATTGTGCAGTAGATATTTTTAATACTCCAATTTGTTTCACGTTTTCTAAGGTTGTTATTTTGTATTTTGCCTTCGTTAAAAACACCACCTGGTGTGAGAGTTGGGTACTAACAGTCACATGTTCTTCTGTTGGCCGAACCAGCTGGGTACGCAGAGCCAATGGTGCTGCTGAATGATATCCTGGCACAATTGGACGTCTTGGTCAGTTTTGCCCACGTCTCAGCAAATGCGCCTTCACCCTATGTCCGACCAAAACTGCTGAGCAAAGGTAATGGTGGAATATGCATTAGTTATGGTACATATATTTCTGGTAACGACTTATGTAAACATGTAAAATAAATAAGCACAATATCCAGTCCTCAAGGATTGTTCAAAGCGCTTTACAGTTTACTTCCCTGGCAGACCTGTTCAACATGAATGTGGTGTGTGGTGTGGTGTGTATGTAAAATGTGAGTACTCTTCTGATTTTATATGTTGTGTGGTGTGTGTGTGGTGTGTGTGGTGTGTGTGTGTGTGTGTGTGTTTGTGTGTGTTTGTGTGTGTGTGTGTGTGTGTGTGTGTGTGTGTGTGTGTGTGTGTGTGTGTGTGTGTGTGTGTGGTGTGTATGTGATGTGTTGTGTGTGTTGTGTGTGTATGTGGTGTGTATGTGTGTGGTGTGTGTGTGTGTGGGGTGTGTGTGTGTGTGTGATGTGTATTATAGATGTGTCTGTTAAATACAGTTCATACAGGGTGTTATTTGGTGTTATATCGTGTGTGTGTAGGGTTATGTACATGTTATATGGTGTTTTGGGGTGGTGTGTAAGTGCGACTTTTTGGGGTGTGGTGATTCATCTGGAGGAGTGTGGTGTGTGTGTGTGTGTGTGTGATGTGGTGTGTGTGGTGTGGTGTGGTGTGTGTATGTGATGTGGTGTGTGATGTGGTGTGGATGTGGTGTGTGTGTGCCACTGTGGTGTGTGTGTGTGTGGTGTAAGTGATGTGGTGTGTGTGTGCATGTAGATACAGATGATGTATATGTAGACATGTGTCTGTTAGAAATACAGTCCAATACATGTGTTATGTGTTCTTACATACACAGTTAAAGTGTGTTGCACACATAATGTGTTAATTGACGTGTTTTAATATAGAGTGTGTTGGGGATGATGTCAAGTGCGTACTGTGTCTGTAGGCAGTGGAGTGATTCATCTGGAAGGCGTACGTCACCCGTGTCTAGAAGTTCAAGATGACGTATCATTTATACCAAATGACGTCAGCTTTCACAAAGGTCATGTCCTTAACATTACTATAAATCGTAGAACTTATTAGACAGGCCATGTTTTTTTAAGTAAAAGTGTATGAACTATACTAAGAACGCAACATTCAAACCGTCTTTTTAAGCAGACTTGTAGAAGTCATATTTGAAAGAATTAGTTTCAGAAGCCAAACTTTATTACATGAATCAGAATATTGACTTCTTGAAATGTGCCCAAATTTACCTCTAAAACTATCTTTCCAAATACCTTTTATTGGCCTACCCATACTCATCTACCATTGTCAACAGATACAATTGTGTGCAAGCAAGCCAGGCATACATATGATCACAAAGTGATTTTAAAATGTTCCGTAAAAATTGGGTGCAAATTTTCTTTTGGAAAACCAATGCTTCTTTGCCATTGATTTCCTTGAAAAATGATAGTGACTTGTCATGACAGAAGTCCTCCTGTCGTCATTATAAATGCTACAATGTATTGCCATATGATCATAGCAGGTGTGTTTGTTTGTCCATCTTTTACACCAGCCTGGGGTCTTTGTCAGGGGATGTAAATAACCCCCCATGAAGGGGCTAAAAGTTTACCCTGCCCTGAACACACAAAACATGTGATCGCTGTTAGTAAAATGTAAACACTTCTTGATTGGAAATATTTGACCCGATCGAAAGTGAATACTACATATGGTGACTTTTTAAAGGGATACTCCAGTCAGTGAGAGATTCACACCATTTACTTACATCTGTATAATATATTGGTTGTGCATAGTAGTTGCGCACAAAGATCGTTAATAAATAATTAATTATAGTATAATTGTATCAAAAACGCTCCATGTTGGATTCAGGGTGCTGCCATCTTGAGACTTATGCACCAGTGACATAAACCGGTTACGTCACTGCCTGGTGCATGCACGTTCGAACATCCTATGTCTGTCCAATGGTATTTGATGTATCCAGTAGTTCGCGGATTGCTTACGTCACAATCACAATTATTAGCGAAGATTCCGCCAATCCTTGCCTTTTTCAACAATGCGCCAGTGACGTAAACGATTTGGCTTACGTCACTGGCGCATAAGTCTCAAGATGGCAGCCCCTGAATCTAAGATAGCATGTTTTTGATACCATTAAACTACATCTAATTGTTTATTAACAATCTTTGTGCACAGTTACTAGGCACAACCAATATAGTATACATATGTAAGTTAATACTGTGAACCTCTCACTGACTGGAGTATCCCTTTAAGGAATAATATCCAATAAGTATAACGTGAATTTGTAATACGCCACTGTTATTTCAGACAAGACAATGTTCTACATAATCACAGGCCCAAACATGGGTGGGAAGTCGACGTACATACGATCAGTGAGTAGTTTACACTACATGTCATGTCTTAGTCGTCCTGTCACGTTTAAGCAGCCAGGTGAACGCATAGGATAGATATTAGCAGTAAGGCTTGTGCACAGATTTACATATTTCTTCATTTTCCCCGCCCTCCTTTTCTCATTCCACAGTCCACACCCTCCTCTCATTCACCCTCCTGAGATGTTTTCTCAACTATCTGTTTTCCTGTTTTTCTGTTCTCGCTCTGTCCTTCTCCCTGTTGCTTCTGTTTCCTCTATTTCTCCCTCCTCTGCTCCCTCCTCTGCCTAGTTCTTCCTCATTTTTTTGGGGCTGACCTCCTCATCGTTATTCCCTTGCTTTTGTATCCTTTTCTGGATAAGATCCAAGTTACCGAGTTTGCAACACTTTGTAAATAAAAACATTCAAGTCGCTGTTACTTTCTTTGTATTTGTAAATATTGATATATAACAAGGCTAAAAGGAATTATTGCTGTTACTTTGTATGTTATCTTGTAAATCTTAGTTATAGTTACTACAGTTTTAGTTCAAATATGTCATGATACCTTACACAGCACACAGGGCTTTATGCAGGATAAAATTATTGCCAGTCACACATGTTTTGGTGGACACGTGGATGTTAACTGTTAAGCCAGTTTACAAACTTTTAAATGTGTCTGATGACCTGAAATGGACTACAAACACACATGTGACACAATTTTCACTCACTTTCAAGGCATAACTAACAATATATATGGTTTTGGAAGACTTTTTGCTCCTTCATTTTTTACCCGTCCACCACATTTCTACCCGTCCATATTCGTTTTTACCCGTCCAAATGACGGGTGGTCGGGTCTCTACATAAAGCTATGACATCACATGACTTCTGCTGTGTCCCTTCAACAGCAGCATCAACTCACCAACCTTGAAGTTGTATTGTGTTGTATTATCTTTTCCATCAAGTGGCACTAAGCAATGTTATTATTAGTACGTTGTTGTTATTGAATAAACTTTCATTCATCTGTCAGATAATAAAATGTTTATGTCTGACCTATCACGCCTATGTTGTTATTGTCTGATGGTGACATTCACCCCCCCCCCAGGTTGGTGTGACAGTGTTGATGGCTCAGATTGGATGCTTTGTGCCATGTGACTCGGCTGAGATCTCTGTGGTGGATGCCATCCTGGCCCGTGTGGGAGCTGGGGACAGTCAACTGAAGGGAGTGTCAACCTTCATGTCCGAGATGTTGGAGACGGCCTCTATCCTCCGAGTAGGTCCAGCGGGTGGTGTCTTATTTACGTCTCGTCTCGGGGGACGTTATTAAAGCGACATGGTCCGTTCATGGCTTTTTATTTTTATTGCAAAATCATGTTATACAGTATAAATTATACCTATTATAGCGTAAAGACAGTCAAAATATGTTTTCATGTACCATTTAGGGGTTGAAAATAGATGCAGTAAGGGCACTTAACTCTGTGTACACATCGACCATGAGGCGTTTTCGAAACCGTTGTAGGCGTGGCTAAAGGCCCAGAAGGAAATGCATGATCACGCGATGCAGTATCACGTGAACACAAGTTGACGCCACTAACGCCACACCCAGCCAGGTGCACGGCTCCCAGTTGGTAAATGTCAAAGGGTGGGTGTCACTCGGGCAATTTGAGTGACAGCGTCGGGATTCTTATAAAGGACGTTTAACATTCGACATTTAACATTACGAAGTCAGTTCTGTTTCGATAAAACATTTATTGGCGGTCAGGATGCTACAATAGTTATAACTTATACTGATTAACATGATTTTGCAATAAAAGTAAAAAGCCATGAACTGATCATGTCGCTTTAAGATATTACAGTATTTCAATATATAGTACCGTCAATTTTTTGATGTCGTTTTGCTGCGAGTCAGAAATGAAATTGTGCTTATTAACATCAATTTTTTGTAATTTTTAGTTGTAACACTTCTAATTCTGCCTATATCCTTGAAAATTCAAGCTGAGAGGAGCAACAAACACAAACAACATCATCTGGTGTATTTATAAATGGGACAGGCTAATTGACCCATTTATCACGTGACCAGTTGCTTAGCAACAACTCCATCAAGCAATTAGAAAATAGTGTGCTTTTTGTCAGATATTTGTTGAAATTCTGGTTTCATGAAATTCTGGTTGTCTTTATAACACACAGCTAAGAGAAAGTTATTCATTAAATTGTCAGATATATGCAGTAATGTATTCTCTAGGAGATGTGAAGTCACAGAAGTAATGTAGTTCACATATCCAAACATTATAAATGTACTGGTAGTTACTGAGGCAAAGTGTGACAGAGATTTCGTGCATAGATCTGTTCACTGTTACTGAAGCGTGTCTCTGGTTTCATAGTTACCCAGTTCTGAGTCTCTCATCATGTCTCTCTGTTCACAGGCACCAGTTCTGAGTCTCTCATCATGTCTCTCTGTTCACAGGCAGCCAGTTCTGAGTCTCTCATCATGTCTCTCTGTTCACAGGCAGCCAGTTCTGAGTCTCTCATCATGTCTCTCTGTTCACAGGCAGCCAGTTCTGAGTCTCTCATCATGTCTCTCTGTTCACAGGCAGCCAGTTCTGAGTATCTCATCATGTCTCTCTGTTCACAGGCAGCCAGTTCTGAGTCTCTCATCATGTCTCTCTGTTCACAGGCAGCCAGTTCTGAGTCTCTCGTCATGTCTCTCTGTTCATAGGCAGCCAGTTCTGAGTCTCTCATCATGTCTCTCTGTTCACAGGCAGCCAGTTCTGAGTCTCTCATCATGTCTCTCTGTTCACAGGCAGCCAGTTCTGAGTCTCTCATCTTGTCTCTCTGTTCATAGGCAGCCAGTTCTGAGTCTCTCATCATGTCTCTCTGTTCACAGGCAGCCAGTTCTGAGTCTCTCATCGTGTCTCTCTGTTCACAGGCAGCCAGTTCTGAGTCTCTCATCGTGTCTCTCTGTTCACAGGCAGCCAGTTCTGAGTCTCTCATCGTGTCTCTCTGTTCACAGGCAGCCAGTTCTGAGTCTCTCATCTTGTCTCTCTGTTCACAGGCAGCCAGTTCTGAGTCTCTCATCTTGTCTCTCTGTTCACAGGCAGCCAGTTCTGAGTCTCTCATCATGTCTCTCTGTTCACAGGCAGCCAGTTCTGAGTCTCTCATCTTGTCTCTCTGTTCACAGGCAGCCAGTTCTGAGTCTCTCATCGTGTCTCTCTGTTCACAGGCAGCCAGTTCTGAGTCTCTCATCTTGTCTCTCTGTTCACAGGCAGCCAGTTCTGAGTCTCTCATCTTGTCTCTCTGTTCACAGGCAGCCATTTTTCTGAGTCTCTCATCTGTCTCTCTGTTCACAGGCAGCCAGTTCTGAGTCTCTCATCTTGTCTCTCTGTTCACAGGCAGCCAGTTCTGAGTCTCTCATCTTGTCTCTCTGTTCACAGGCAGCCAGTTAGTTCTGAGTCTCTCATCATGTCTCTCTGTTCACAGGCAGCCAGTTAGTTCTGAGTCTCTCATCTTGTCTCTCTGTTCACAGGCAGCCAGTTAGTTCTGAGTCTCTCATCATGTCTCTCTGTTCACAGGCAGCCAGTTAGTTCTGAGTCTCTCATCATGTCTCTCTGTTCACAGGCAGCCAGTTAGTTCTGAGTCTCTCATCATGTCTCTCTGTTCACAGGCAGCCAGTTAGTTCTGAGTCTCTCATCATGTCTCTCTGTTCACAGGCAGCCAGTTAGTTCTGAGTCTCTCATCTTGTCTCTCTGTTCACAGGCAGCCAGTTAGTTCTGAGTCTCTCATCATGTCTCTCTGTTCACAGGCAGCCAGTTAGTTCTGAGTCTCTCATCATGTCTCTCTGTTCACAGGCAGCCAGTTAGTTCTGAGTCTCTCATCATGTCTCTCTGTTCACAGGCAGCCAGTTAGTTCTGAGTCTCTCATCATGTCTCTCTGTTCACAGGCAGCCAGTTAGTTCTGAGTCTCTCATCATGTCTCTCTGTTCACAGGCAGCCAGTTAGTTCTGAGTCTCTCATCATGTCTCTCTGTTCACAGGCAGCCAGTTCTGAGTCTCTCATCATGTCTCTCTGTTCACAGGCAGCCAGTTAGTTCTGAGTCTCTCATCATGTCTCTCTGTTCACAGGCAGCCATTTTTCTGAGTCTCTCATCTTGTCTCTCTGTTCACAGGCAGCCATTTTTCTGAGTCTCTCATCATGTCTCTCTGTTCACAGGCAGCCAGTTAGTTCTGAGTCTCTCATCATGTCTCTCTGTTCACAGGCAGCCAGTTCTGAGTCTCTCATCATGTCTCTCTGTTCACAGGCAGCCAGTTAGTTCTGAGTCTCTCATCATGTCTCTCTGTTCACAGGCAGCCAGTTAGTTCTGAGTCTCTCATCATGTCTCTCTGTTCACAGGCAGCCAGTTCTGAGTATCTCATCATGTCTCTCTGTTCACAGGCAGCCAGTTAGTTCTGAGTCTCTCATCATGTCTCTCTGTTCACAGGCAGCCAGTTCTGAGTCTCTCATCATGTCTCTCTGTTCACAGGCAGCCAGTTAGTTCTGAGTCTCTCATCTTGTCTCTCTGTTCACAGGCAGCCAGTTAGTTCTGAGTCTCTCATCATGTCTCTCTGTTCACAGGCAGCCAGTTAGTTCTGAGTCTCTCATCATGTCTCTCTGTTCACAGGCAGCCAGTTAGTTCTGAGTCTCTCATCATGTCTCTCTGTTCACAGGCAGCCAGTTAGTTCTGAGTCTCTCATCATGTCTCTCTGTTCACAGGCAGCCAGTTAGTTCTGAGTCTCTCATCATGTCTCTCTGTTCACAGGCAGCCAGTTCTGAGTCTCTCATCTTGTCTCTCTGTTCATAGGCAGCCAGTTAGTTCTGAGTCTCTCATCATGTCTCTCTGTTCACAGGCAGCCAGTTAGTTTTTTGGAAGTTTCTCTCATCTTGTCTCTCTGTTCATAGGCAGCCAGTTAGTTCTGAGTCTCTCATCATGTCTCTCTGTTCACAGGCAGCCAGTTCTGAGTCTCTCATCATGTCTCTCTGTTCACAGGCAGCCAGTTCTGAGTCTCTCATCTTGTCTCTCTGTTCATAGGCAGCCAGTTAGTTCTGAGTCTCTCATCGTGTCTCTCTGTTCACAGGCAGCCAGTTCTGAGTCTCTCATCATGTCTCTCTGTTCACAGGCAGCCAGCACTGAGTCTCTCATCATGTCTCTCTGTTCACAGGCAGCCAGTTCTGAGTCTCTCATCTTGTCTCTCTGTTCACAGGCAGCCAGTTAGTTCTGAGTCTCTCATCATGTCTCTCTGTTCACAGGCAGCCAGTTCTGAGTCTCTCATCTTGTCTCTCTGTTCATAGGCAGCCAGTTCTGAGTCTCTCATCATGTCTCTCTGTTCACAGGCAGCCAGTTCTGAGTCTCTCATCTTGTCTCTCTGTTCACAGGCAGCCAGTTAGTTCTGAGTCTCTCATCATGTCTCTCTGTTCACAGGCAGCCAGTTAGTTCTGAGTCTCTCATCATGTCTCTCTGTTCACAGGCAGCCAGTTAGTTCTGAGTCTCTCATCATGTCTCTCTGTTCATAGGCAGCCAGTTCTGAGTCTCTCATCTTGTCTCTCTGTTCACAGGCAGCCAGTTAGTTCTGAGTCTCTCATCATGTCTCTCTGTTCACAGGCAGCCAGTTCTGAGTCTCTCATCTTGTCTCTCTGTTCATAGGCAGCCAGTTAGTTCTGAGTCTCTCATCATGTCTCTCTGTTCACAGGCAGCCAGTTAGTTCTGAGTCTCTCATCATGTCTCTCTGTTCACAGGCAGCCAGTTCTGAGTCTCTCATCATGTCTCTCTGTTCACAGGCAGCCAGTTCTGAGTCTCTCATCTTGTCTCTCTGTTCATAGGCAGCCAGTTAGTTCTGAGTCTCTCATCGTGTCTCTCTGTTCACAGGCAGCCAGTTCTGAGTCTCTCATCATGTCTCTCTGTTCACAGGCAGCCAGCACTGAGTCTCTCATCATGTCTCTCTGTTCACAGGCAGCCAGTTCTGAGTCTCTCATCTTGTCTCTCTGTTCACAGGCAGCCAGTTAGTTCTGAGTCTCTCATCATGTCTCTCTGTTCACAGGCAGCCAGTTCTGAGTCTCTCATCTTGTCTCTCTGTTCATAGGCAGCCAGTTCTGAGTCTCTCATCGTGTCTCTCTGTTCACAGGCAGCCAGTTCTGAGTCTCTCATCTTGTCTCTCTGTTCACAGGCAGCCAGTTAGTTCTGAGTCTCTCATCATGTCTCTCTGTTCACAGGCAGCCAGTTAGTTCTGAGTCTCTCATCATGTCTCTCTGTTCACAGGCAGCCAGTTAGTTCTGAGTCTCCCATCATGTCTCTCTATTCATAGGCAGCCAGTTCTGAGTCTCTCATCATGTCTCTCTGTTCACAGGCAGCCAGTTCTGAGTCTCTCATCATGTCTCTCTGTTCATAGGCAGCCAGTTAGTTCTGAGTCTCTCATCATGTCTCTCTGTTCACAGGCAGCCAGTTAGTTCTGAGTCTCTCATCATGTCTCTCTGTTCACAGGCAGCCAGTTAGTTCTGAGTCTCTCATCATGTCTCTCTGTTCACAGGCAGCCAGTTAGTTCTGAGTCTCTCATCATGTCTCTCTGTTCACAGGCAGCCAGTTCTGAGTCTCTCATCATGTCTCTCTGTTCACAGGCAGCCAGTTAGTTCTGAGTCTCTCATCATGTCTCTCTGTTCACAGGCAGCCAGTTAGTTCTGAGTCTCTCATCATGTCTCTCTGTTCACAGGCAGCCAGTTAGTTCTGAGTCTCTCATCATGTCTCTCTGTTCACAGGCAGCCAGTTCTGAGTCTCTCATCTTGTCTCTCTGTTCACAGGCAGCCAGTTAGTTCTGAGTCTCTCATCATGTCTCTCTGTTCACAGGCAGCCAGTTAGTTCTGAGTCTCTCATCATGTCTCTCTGTTCACAGGCAGCCAGTTCTGAGTCTCTCATCTTGTCTCTCTGTTCACAGGCAGCCAGTTAGTTCTGAGTCTCTCATCATGTCTCTCTGTTCACAGGCAGCCAGTTCTGAGTCTCTCATCTTGTCTCTCTGTTCACAGGCAGCCAGTTAGTTCTGAGTCTCTCATCATGTCTCTCTGTTCACAGGCAGCCAGTTCTGAGTCTCTCATCTTGTCTCTCTGTTCACAGGCAGCCAGTTAGTTCTGAGTCTCTCATCATGTCTCTCTGTTCACAGGCAGCCAGTTAGTTCTGAGTCTCTCATCTTGTCTCTCTGTTCACAGGCAGCCAGTTCTGAGTCTCTCATCATGTCTCTCTGTTCACAGGCAGCCAGTTCTGAGTCTCTCATCATGTCTCTCTGTTCACAGGCAGCCAGTTCTGAGTCTCTCATCATGTCTCTCTGTTCACAGGCAGCCAGTTAGTTCTGAGTCTCTCATCATGTCTCTCTGTTCACAGGCAGCCAGTTAGTTCTGAGTCTCTCATCATGTCTCTCTGTTCACAGGCAGCCAGTTCTGAGTCTCTCATCATGTCTCTCTGTTCACAGGCAGCCAGTTAGTTCTGAGTCTCTCATCATGTCTCTCTGTTCACAGGCAGCCAGTTAGTTCTGAGTCTCTCATCGTGTCTCTCTGTTCACAGGCAGCCAGTTAGTTCTGAGTCTCTCGTCATGTCTCTCTGTTCACAGGCAGCCAGTTCTGAGTCTCTCATCATGTCTCTCTGTTCACAGGCAGCCAGTTAGTTCTGAGTCTCTCATCATGTCTCTCTGTTCACAGGCAGCCAGTTAGTTCTGAGTCTCTCATCATGTCTCTCTGTTCACAGGCAGCCAGTTAGTTCTGAGTCTCTCATCATGTCTCTCTGTTCACAGGCAGCCAGTTAGTTCTGAGTCTCTCATCATGTCTCTCTGTTCACAGGCAGCCAGTTAGTTCTGAGTCTCTCATCTTGTCTCTCTGTTCACAGGCAGCCAGTTCTGAGTCTCTCATCATGTCTCTCTGTTCACAGGCAGCCAGTTCTGAGTCTCTCATCATGTCTCTCTGTTCACAGGCAGCCAGTTAGTTCTGAGTCTCATCTTGTCTCTCTGTTCACAGGCAGCCAGTTAGTTCTGAGTCTCTCATCATGTCTCTCTGTTCACAGGCAGCCAGTTAGTTCTGAGTCTCTCATCATGTCTCTCTGTTCACAGGCAGCCAGTTCTGAGTCTCTCATCATGTCTCTCTGTTCACAGGCAGCCAGTTAGTTCTGAGTCTCTCATCATGTCTCTCTGTTCACAGGCAGCCAGTTAGTTCTGAGTCTCTCATCATGTCTCTCTGTTCACAGGCAGCCAGTTAGTTCTGAGTCTCTCATCATGTCTCTCTGTTCACAGGCAGCCAGTTAGTTCTGAGTCTCATCATGTCTCTCTGTTCACAGGCAGCCAGTTAGTTCTGAGTCTCTCATCATGTCTCTCTGTTTACAGGCAGCCAGTTCTGAGTCTCTCATCTTGTCTCTCTGTTCATAGGCAGCCAGTTAGTTCTGAGTCTCTCATCATGTCTCTCTGTTCACAGGCAGCCAGTTCTGAGTCTCTCATCATGTCTCTCTGTTCACAGGCAGCCAGTTCTGAGTCTCTCATCTTGTCTCTCTGTTCACAGGCAGCCAGTTCTGAGTATCTCATCATGTCTCTCTGTTCACAGGCAGCCAGTTCTGAGTCTCTCATCTTGTCTCTCTGTTCACAGGCAGCCAGTTAGTTCTGAGTCTCTCATCATGTCTCTCTGTTCACAGGCAGCCAGTTCTGAGTCTCTCATCATGTCTCTCTGTTCACAGGCAGCCAGTTAGTTCTGAGTCTCTCATCGTGTCTCTCTGTTCACAGGCAGCCAGTTCTGAGTCTCTCATCTTGTCTCTCTGTTCACAGGCAGCCAGTTAGTTCTGAGTCTCTCATCGTGTCTCTCTGTTCACAGGCAGCCAGTTAGTTCTGAGTCTCTCATCATGTCTCTCTGTTCACAGGCAGCCAGTTCTGAGTCTCTCATCATGTCTCTCTGTTCACAGGCAGCCAGTTCTGAGTCTCTCATCATGTCTCTCTGTTCACAGGCAGTCAGTTCTGAGTCTCTCATCGTGTCTCTCTGTTCACAGGCAGCCAGTTCTGAGTATCTCATCATGTCTCTCTGTTCACAGGCAGCCAGTTCTGAGTCTCTCATCATGTCTCTCTGTTCACAGGCAGCCAGTTCTGAGTCTCTCATCATGTCTCTCTGTTCACAGGCAGCCAGTTAGTTCATGAGTCTCTCGTCATGTCTCTCTGTTCACAGGCAGCCAGTTAGTTCTGAGTCTCTCATCATGTCTCTCTGTTCACAGGCAGCCAGTTCTGAGTCTCTCATCATGTCTCTCTGTTCACAGGCAGCCAGTTCTGAGTCTCTCATCATGTCTCTCTGTTCACAGGCAGCCAGTTCTGAGTCTCTCATCATGTCTCTCTGTTCACAGGCAGCCAGTTCTGAGTCTCTCATCATGTCTCTCTGTTCACAGGCAGCCAGTTCTGAGTCTCTCATCTTGTCTCTCTGTTCACAGGCAGCCAGTTAGTTCTGAGTCTCTCATCATGTCTCTCTGTTCACAGGCAGCCAGTTCTGAGTCTCTCATCATGTCTCTCTGTTCACAGGCAGCCAGTTAGTTCTGAGTCTCTCATCATGTCTCTCTGTTCACAGGCAGCCAGTTCTGAGTCTCTCATCATGTCTCTCTGTTCACAGGCAGCCAGTTAGTTCTGAGTCTCTCATCATGTCTCTCTGTTCACAGGCAGCCAGTTCTGAGTCTCTCGTCATGTCTCTCTGTTCACAGGCAGCCAGTTCTGAGTCTCTCATCATGTCTCTCTGTTCACAGGCAAGCCAGTTCTGAGTCTCTCATCATGTCTCTCTGTTCACAGGCAGCCAGTTCTGAGTCTCTCATCTTGTCTCTCTGTTCACAGGCAGCCAGTTCTGAGTCTCTCATCATGTCTCTCTGTTCACAGGCAGCCAGTTCTGAGTCTCTCATCTTGTCTCTCTGTTCACAGGCAGCCAGTTCTGAGTCTCTCATCATGTCTCTCTGTTCACAGGCAGCCAGTTAGTTCTGAGTCTCTCATCGTGTCTCTCTGTTCACAGGCAGCCAGTTATGAGTCTCTCATCATGTCTCTCTGTTCACAGGCAGCCAGTTCTGAGTCTCTCGTCATAATAGATGAACTGGGGCGAGGCACGTCCACATATGATGGCTTCGGACTCGCTTGGGCAATTTCTGAGTAGGTGTAATCGATCTTTGATTCAGTCAATATGTTTGCGCGTGCATGTGAGCACCCTAGAAGTCTACAACTAAATGTTTTCTATGATGTACTGTGTATGTTTTTCGACCGCTGTTGTGTCACGTAACTGATGCTACCAATCTGTAATGATGTTTTTGGTCACGAACAAATATCTTTTATACCGTGTTGGTTTCCACAGACACATTGCGACAAAACTCAAGTCGTTCTGTCTGTTTGCGACTCACTTCCATGAGCTGACGACCCTGGCCGACGTCATCACAAGTGTCAGTAATGTACACGTGACGGCTCTCACCACAAATGACACTCTGACACTTCTGTACAGAGTGAAGCCAGGTACGTCTCGCACGACTTGGATTTACCCTTCTTGATTTTTAAGTGTTGCATGTCTGGGCCCATTCATGTTTAGCAGGAGCTTTTGGTGCCTTAATCCGCATTGAACTGATTCGCTGTCAAGTTTCCACGAGTACTTCAAAACATTCTCATTGAACATTCAATCATGGAACGTCACGTAAATTTGCACCACATAATAACCCACCTCATTAGCTCACAACAGTGTCCAGGTTGCAAAACAGTTGTGTGAACATTTGCTTGGCATTCCATGAACCACACTAGGCAATGTCAGTGATAGGACATTTTGTATGGTTGGACCTCAGTTATGGAAAGCACTGCCCATTGCTATCAAGTGCTGTGGAAGTTTGTAAATAAAGTAATAATTAGTATACATTTTTATCTTATCTAATTATATTTTTATAGGGTTTAATTAAGTTTTAATAAAAAAAATTCTGAACGTTATTTTTTATGTTCTATAACATATATTGAGTGGCTTGATTTTTATTGTACAATGCTTTGAGCAAAGTGGATGTGGCATTTTATAATATAAATAAAAAATATATTATATTTCATCTCAGGGTTTGGTGAATAACCATAGAAGATGTTGTTGGATAAGTTTGTAGTACTTAAACAGAACCTAGAATTGTTTTCCGAGATATTTAACATTCACAATGTTTGTCACATACTTCTGCACTCTCCAGGTGTTTGTGACCAGAGTTTTGGGATTCACGTCGCGCAGTTGGCCCACCTGCCCAGCCATGTCATTGAGGTACGACCAAGCAGGACCCTCTGTGCAACAGTGAATGAGCCAGCATGTGCTTGTGATTGCTAACATTTTCATCCTTCATGATTTGCGCCCTGCTTCATGAAAATGTAATGTCGTCACATTTTCTAAATTTGCTAATGGTTACGAGATCCTGCAGGTTTTAGGGTCCAGGCCGTGTTGGATGGATTTAACTAATTTTTTTCAATACGTCATACATAGACAGGTACTAGACACATCTAATGTTGTGAGGAATGAACAGCTGAATTTAGTTATTTCTCATGCCCGAGTACACAGTCAGCAAAGCACGTATTACTTGTAAATAAACTTCAAAATACCGTTCCGAATCTACCGTGTTCTCCGGTGGAGCTTTCGTTGTTTTCTCGACACCTTCAACGGCTGGTTATTCAGTTGTCATGACAACCAACAACAGCGTCACATGATGGGAGAACAGTGAATTTGGAAAGGTATTTTTGAACTTGATTTGCAATATGCATTTAACCAAATCCGATAACAACGTATATGCTGATATATATTGCCTATTTTGTGGTTACTTTGTCGTGACAGTTTGCGAAGAAGAAGGCAGCAGAGTTGGAGGATTATCAGAACACAGCTGAGTTGGATGGCTACGACCAGGCAGCAGTAAAACGACGCAAAGTTGCAAAGGAGGTAATGTTGTACTTTAACTTGTGTGTCATTGTACAGTGACCTTGACCTTTGACATCAAGCAGGACTGTGTTAGTTGTCTGACAAAGTATCGATATAGGTAAGAATGTTACAGAAGTACAAAATATCCAAAGTGGTACCTAATTTAATCTTAATAGGAGACCTACGCACCACGTGCTATTTTCGGATTGGCATGAACTGTATTACCTGGTATATTTGAAATAGAAAAATGCAAATTACAAGTTAATGCATTAGAATTCATGATTTGTTTCAATGAGATTGGATTACTGATACATTAGCATTTTCATTATAGCTCAATATATGGGTTTACGGTCTATACGACTGTTTACATTGTTGTATAAATAAAAAATATGTCTAAAACAAAGCTCTTTGTTGAGGTGACTTCTTGCAACGAATCAAAATATTAAATTCCTACAATTTTTATAAATACAAGTTTTGAGGATAACATAATTAAGTATAGCTATGTATTATCTTCTGATGAGCAGTTCTGTGCAACATATTTTATTTTCACAATTCTAGTCAGTTAGGGAATGTCATTTTGTTGCAGTTAAACAATTTATCAGCAACAGTTGAGTTTAATTAAACGCTGCTCTTACAGGAAGGTGAACAGATGATTGGAGATTTCCTCCAGTCGCTGAAGAAACTTCCCATGGCTGCAATGAGCCGAGAAGAAGCCATGAAAGAAGTCGGCCGACTGAAAGCGGACGTGTCAGCAAAGAAAAATCCCTACATCACTGATGTCTTGGCAAGGGGAATGCCTGTCAATCACTAATGATTCATTTGACAATGCTGACAATTTGACACAATGTGATGTGTTGGCTGCATGAATCTTGTTTCAAACTAGATGCGAGGTGTGGCAAGTTAATTGTATTGCAGGAGTGTTGGAGTGAAGAATGTCCTATTAAGTTCGACTTAGAGCAATCCCAAGTTTGATAGGTCGAGTATATTTCAGTGCCGAGTACAATACAGGGTACAGTATTAAAATTATTTTGAGTTTTTAATACTGTTATTTAGTTGAAGTGCACTTGAAATGTACAATATTTTTGCAATTACAACTGGCTAAATATTGTACTTTAAATATTTGGCCACTGTACTTATGTTTTTGCCACAACCCTGATTTGCTGTATGTGTAGAGTGTAATTTGCTATAGGTTTACATTTTCAAAGCTACAGCCAGATGCCAATGAGTTACTTTTTTACAATTTTTTTATTTGCTTCAGCACTTGCATGCATTGTGATTAGCTTCATGTCTTATTGTCAATATTATTATATTATAAAATAAAATCTATGTGAATAATAGTACACTGTTTCAAAATGTTCTATTGTCCTGTGATATATATAACTATATGTAGCTATATCAATGAGTTGCTGTAGTTATTGAATTCTAATTCTTCCGTCTCTTTCGTTGATATGTTCCATCCTCAATGAGTTGTCTTCATCTGTCACAACCTTCTGTCCTACTCGTCACTATTAACCCTTGCCCTTCTGAGACCACAAGTCTGACATTGTCTATATGTCAGTACATGTACAAGGTCAACTATTGCAGATTGAGCTGGTCAGTATAAGAAACTTGTAGCACCTCCAAAAATTTGATTTTTGCAAGTGGTACTGGAGCATAGTGTTCACACACGTGTCTAAAGTGTTGCCGGTTTTGAGAGTTGCAGAAGTACAAGTAACACTGAAGAGAGCTGAAAGTGTGGATTACAACGTCAGCAGTCGTATTTAACTGATGTAATATGACACAAGTCAACTGTTTTATTGTGTACAACACACTGATGCAATCAGTCAATTAACAGTTACACGATAAAATGAATTCTTTGGTCTTCCTGGCATTTTTAATGGTGAGACCACCAAAACGTTACAGGGTGTTTGTTACTTCCCCTGTCTTTCTTGCTAGTTGTTTTAATGCTGCTGGACCAACCCGCAGATGTGTTGATGAATGGTGTGAAATATGGATGAATGGTTTGACAAATGGATGGATGAACAATTGGACGAATAGACGGAGCTAAACCCATTCTGGCAGCTTCGTACAAAATATCCACCACTGTCTATAGCCAAGATCTCATACAGCTTAGTAAACTGGAACAACGTAGAGGTAACAAACTTGGTTCAATAGAGCAGCCAAGATTCAAACCCGAGTTCAATCTATTGGGGATCTTTTGCGCTTCCCATGGACATATGGATGGCTGAACAGGAGGGAGGGTAAAGTTGTTAAAACTAGAGAATGTTGACACATGCAGTGTCACTGTCATGATTGTTTATAGTAGGTCTGTGCTTGTGGTCAGTGCTGACCAATGCGTTCCTGTAATGCTCTCCAGTCTTGTGATGTGACGGCACGATGTCTGAGCACATACGGCCGCGGTCGTCCAGGACTCAGTTCCACGTCCAGTATACAGGACATCTGGATGAGGCTCTCTTGACACTGGTTCAGACCCTGAAACAAACAGCACTGTTTCACACCTGAAAATAAACTACACTAGATTGTGGGTTTTCTTGTATGTTGACAAACACAAATATACTAAAGTAAAGGTAAATTCTTATATAGCACAGAACTGGACAAGTCAAAATGCTTTACACTTTCCTCCTTGGCAGACTTGATTAAACTCCATCTTGACTTCTCTGGGAAATATTAAGCCACATTCTCTTGATTGAGTAAAGCTCTAGCCAATAAGCTACTGCACTCCAAACACATCACATGATAAACACGTCACATGATAAACACATCACATGATAAACACGTCACATGACGTACTTACGTCCATTAAACGTTTCCGAATACCTTTGTCTGTTTTCGCAGCCTGTCTCATTTTCTAAAAGAAACAATATCGCAATTACTATCACATACTGTGTATATTGTATCTTTCGGTACACTCCTACCCTTCGGTAGTTAAACAACGTTCAGGGTGTAAAAATGAACTTCATCTACCGGTAGTCACGTTACCCGGTGATTCTCGGGGGGAGGCAGTCATCCGCCCTAGAACTTTTGAAAATTGCCATCCCCGAGGTCGTGTCCCCAATGCCCTGGATAAATATTGTAGTAGAGTAAAATCTTAGGGAGTCCTTCCATAATCGTGTTTCTGGAAAAAGGCAGTCTCCCACACTAATATTGAAAATTGCATTACACTGTTTCAGTGTGTCCCTGAATTACGTTGTGCAAACACGTCAAGACTCAACAAAATATTGATGTCTGACACAGTCCATGCACAGCCTTTAGAGATGGAAACTGGAAAATTCCACTGTACATACATGCAAAACTTACAGAGGTGTAGATCTACAAACACATTTAAGTTCACTCTGATCTTGTGAATTTGAGATGGTCCCACCTTCTCTGTTACAAAACTGTTACTATCTCAAATTCACAAGATCAGAGTGATATTGTGGTTTGTCCCCCACAAATTATGCACGACTACATCGTGGGTACAGATCACTATTTATCTCTGACAAAATGGCCAGTGAAGTACAAACAGAACAGCCAAGACTGCAACCTACCAAACTCTCGGCAGCTGTGAACCCAATCAGAGAAGTCAACATCTGCAAACATAATTTAATGTCACTACATTCCAGTACTTCAATGGTGCCAACATTCCGTCCATTTGTGGGCCCATTAAAAAGGAATATGATGGACAAATATAACCAAGAGGTCACTGATCAGAAACGGAATATTTAATTCTAGCTAGCACGTCATTATTATCAATAAAGAAGCATATAAAGAAGCATATAATTTAACTTGTTTCAAGACAGTATAATTACTCAATTGTCAAATAGGTACTGCTATCAATGTGTTAGCTTGGTTATTTGTTTTTGAGCCAAAGATACACAACGCTGTACTATTATGTAATATCTGCATATTCCATATTTTTTATAAATCATTCTTACCGGTATACAAATACAAGTTTCTTCAATATACACAATTTTTCTGAGGTGATAAAACTGATTTATACCATAGGCACTGTATTATAATGTTTCTATGCTGGAAAAATAAACATTTACTTATGTCTATGTTTGCGATGGCATCTCACAAATGCGTCATATGAACACTTAAAGTTTACCAGCAAGTCGTACAGATTTATTTAAAGCACCCTTATCTCGTCCATTATGCAAAATATGACTGAATATACCATTTAGATTTCACAGATGTAACATTCAAACTGCAAACGTATTATTAAATACAATTTGGCAGGGATTACTGTGTCAACATGTTAAATATTAAGAACATTAATTTATTTATATTTTAAAATGATGAACCGGCAAGGGTGAATTAAATTTGATGGATTTCATAAGAAAATAATTGTTAAATAATAGGTATAATACCACAGCTATTCTAATATTTCAATGTGTTTGTATAATAAATTATAGTTAACCGTTTGATCGGTGCCTGTTTAACATGAAGGTCAAGGTAACTCAAACTTGCTACACTGTACTTTTAAATAACCAAAAATTAAAGATGGTCTAATCATATTTTTTAAATGAGGCTCATTAATTTAAAACAATATGGTCACAATGTTGGGACAATAAAACTCTGCAATATTATCACGGATTTACAAAATAATGTTCACATAAGCTTAATTTAATATAGCTTTCAGTGAAATGATGACAAATCGAATGCATATTTAAATATGTACCTCATCTGCCAGATCACAGTCCACTACACCTGATCCATCATTGAGTTTGACCTTCAATGACCACTGCTTCCCTTCACCGTGGTCAAGCTTGCTGGACAATGTCGCCACATAGGCCTACGATAAAAGACGTCCAATTTAGTCACACACAAAGACTGGCTGAAGAACTACTGGGTATGTTCTGTTCATTGTGTGAAGAAGATTATTATTTATGGTATTGTATATCAGAGTGGTTGAGTAGTTAAATGTGCTGGTCTATTGATCGGAGGATTCTGGGTTTGAACTTTGGCGCCACCCAGTTGGTGATTGGGTACTGGTTTCGGACGTTGTATCAGAACTCAAGATAATTTTGTCCACCCTATGTTGCCTGTGTGTTTTGGAAGAGACCCCATGCTGTGGTCCTTTCTACCAGCTGTCTGCATCAGGGGAAGTCGCAGATTCCACAATGGAAACAGAACAAATGGACCAAGAGGCCTTAAAGTCCTTTGGATTATACAGTGCGTTTGTAGTTATGAAGGTAATGTGTTTTGATGAATCATTGTCACTGCCTGGTGACATTACCATAATCATCTAATTTGATGACACTTACCTTGATGTGTACAATACGAGTGTCTGCTGGGGGCCAGTGACAGTGGCACAAATATGTATACGGACCATTGTCTTCATCTGCACAAGTGATAATGAATACTTTTAGTAAACATTCAGACACATTATCAAGTTATATGATACACTATATAGATTTTTTTTTTACAAAAACGTGACAAAATCTGCGAAAGTTTCAAATTAAAAACCAAACATTCAAATTTTAAACAGCCACTACTGATATTTACTGTGCATTCCCAGAAATAATTTTAACGTTTGCCTTATTTTAAAGTTGGCCTGTTCACACACCCCTGCACAGAAATGGGGACATTGTACAACTGATTCAGCAAACTTCCTGCTAATAATACTCATGCTTGAATCTGGGTTATACAACATATAACCACGGTTTAATTTAATAATGGAAATATGTTTCCTGTGTTTTCAGTCAACAGCTATACAATGATGGTACTTACCTTTGATAAAGGACAGTGACTTGCCTGGATGGGTCAAGCCAGGTTTGACATCTGTGCTGTTGGTACCGTCTAGTGACATCATATTGCCAAGATTAGATGCGTTGAATCCTGTTTCACACTGCAAGTTATGTTGGGAAACTCTTGACACTGATTCAATGTTAGTCGATTCAGGCTGAGTAAGATCGATGAATTCTTCCATTTTCACCGATGCCTTCTGGGCAGATGCCCCTGTGTCAACATTGGCTGTCTCTTCCCATTTCGGCCTCAAAGGTTTGGCAGAGACATTGCTGGACGGGTTAACTCTGTCCGCAAATTTTCTGCCCATATCAGAGCATCCACCAGGTGTCACTGTGATTTGTCTGACGGGATCTCGCTGCAACGTTGACATTTCTGGCAATGTTGACATTTCTGTTGCAGATGCTTGTTGCCATGGTGATGTGTTATGCCTGCTGTGTCCACCAGGTGTTGTGGAAGGGCAAAGATTCGTGTTCATCTTGCTTGTGATGCGACTTTCATTTGGTGGCATTGTAGCATTATTGACCTTCACCTGACCTTGCTGCTCAAAGTCATCCATCTGGTCCATGTCATTTTCCCACTGCAACAAAGATGTGTATAAAAATGTGGTCTACTAAATAAAACAAGTAGGGGTAGACAAAACCTGCTGGCAATTATTTTATGCAGATTTTTTCAGTTAAAAACATTTATTTACTTATTTAAATGTTTTCACAATAACTTGAACACAGGCCCTCTAGAAAAATAGTACATTCCAAAAACCATCAAAAGTAAACCATCCCAAATAATGTGTTTTCCTAGTTAAACAAGTAGAAGGAGAAAGACGACAGAAAGAAGGGAGTCGGACTGGACCCTCTGGGCTTTGCTGCTTCAGGGGGGCTGCTGTGAGAACGATCCAATGTTACCACATTAATATACACACATCACAATCTGTGGATATCTAAGGGAATGTGTGTGTTACAGACAGAGAGTATAACATGCCTGTTGCTGATAAAAAAATAAGGGTAAGTTCTTATATAGCGCAGTATCCAATCCTCAGGATTGCTCAAAGCACTTTACTTCCCTGGCAGAGCTGTTCAATCAAACACCATCTCAACTTTTCTGGGAAGAATCCAGCCATATGCTACAATTAATGCGCGAAGGCTGCTCGCACACATATCCACCACTGTGTATAGCCAGGTACTCATTTATACAGCTGAGTGAACTGGAGCAATGTAGAGTGAAAAAACTTGCCCAAGGTTTTAACACCACAGTACAGGATTTGAACCCGGGTCCTCTTAGTCGAGAGTCCGATGCCCAACCCCTGAGCCACTGCACTCTACTATAGAGGTGGGTTAATTCACTGGCAGATGGCACGTGTCTAAATTCTGACAGACTAATATCTTATTTTGTCATATTATCACCGTATTTACTATATGTTTCAACTGTGTTACTGTATGCTGTTTTATTAACTTGATAACATGACGCTTATTTAACCTTACTTACACTATAAATGTTCAAGATTGGTAATTTACGATTGCTCAAACTACTGGTGATTGGCTACTTCATTGATAGATGCTGCGTCATTTAACAAGATTTAACAAGATTTAACAAGATTGCCACCTAGAGATTCAACTCTAGATGGCAGGTGGACTAGGAAGCCATTTGGCTTATCGAGAGCCCAACCTATCTATCTAAGTTAACCCCGCCCGTCTTAGGTATGTCGATTTTATTTTTAAATATATTAACACTACTAGCACCTACACAATCAGCTGATAATCTGTTCCATTCATTCACTGTTCTTTGTGAAAATGAAAATTTTCTAATATATAGTCTACACTGCTTCTTTGCTAACGGAACTCCATGTCCTCTAGTCCTTCTCTCTTCCTTGACTGTGAAACAAATATTTCTGTCAATATTTTCATACCCATTCAATATTTTAAACACCTCAATCTGATCTCCTCTCAATCTTCTGGTTTCTAGTGTTGTTAAACCACATACTTTTAGACGCATTTCATAACTAATTTTGTATAAAACAAGCGTTAGACAACGGGTTGTAACGTGAACTGACGTCTACAGCCAAGACAGCTTTAAGATATGAAAATCTACCTGACAAAAACATGGATACAGAATAAAACCACGCCATGTATGGAACCAGTCAATGTGCTACCTTAAGGTCTGATCTTTGCAAACAACACATATGCCATAACTGCAAACTTGTTTGAAGAACTCACTGTTTAGTCACCACCATACTATCATTGCCCATCATGGAGTAAAATGGCCCCCAACAACATTGACCGTTATCATAAAGCATGTTATGGCTGAGACATAGGGACATGGCCATCTTAGACAGTGGGGTATCTTGCCCCACCTTCCCCTAGCAGGGAGGGGAAATTGGGAGTAGGGTTAACACTGACCTCTTCATCCATGGCATCAAGAAGCTCGGCACTGAGAGGACCGAGGGAGATGTCCACCACAGCCTCTGTCACTGGAGAAAGAAAACGCAACTGTACCGACTGGATATCTGTGGGTACTGCACATTTTACGTTTCTGTCTCCTATCTTTTCAGACACCTCAGTGAATATAATCAACGTGTTAATACTTCATTTACATATATAATTACATAATAAATATGGATCGTAGTCAACAGGTTTAAGCATGACATAATATCATAATGTTTTTAGACACCATAATCTATATAAATAATGTTTAGTCTCCCATCCCTTCAGACACTGTGAATATATTTAATGCGTTAATCAATACCTAACAAATATATAATTACATATAAAAATCTAGATTGTAGTCAACTAATATGAATATGATATCACAATATGAGGTGTGACCTAAAAGTTCCCGGACTGTACAAATAAAAAAGCGGGCTCACTTTAGCTTGCTTCTAATTACTACTGTCCCCTTCGAAACAGTCCCCTTGGAAAGTGACACAGGGGGCCCTGTGCCATTCCCACTGCTGGAAGCACTTCTTGAACTGCATTATGGGTATGCTGTTCAGAACTGCGTGTGATTTCTCCGCAATGTTGTCAAATCACCACTCCACCAGCTCCCTTCTTGGTGACCAGGGCGAGGTCACAGAGGCCAGGTCACGGTGTAGGAATGGTGCGCAACCTTTACCATGTTGTTTTGTGCCCAAAACCTGCTGCACAGACAGAGAGGAGTGGGCCAGCATGTTGTCATGTTGTCATGCTGTCATGTTGTCAAGTTGTCAAGTTGTCATGTTGTCATGTTGTCATGTTGTCAAGTTGTCAAGTTGTCATGTTGTCATGTTGTCATGTTGTCAAGTTGTCATGTTGTCAAGTTGTCAAGTTGTCAAGTTGTCATGTTGTCATGTTGTCATGTTGTCAAGTTGTCAAGTTGTCATGTTGTCATGTTGTCATGTTGTCAAGTTGTCAAGTTGTCATGTTGTCATGTTGTCACGTTGTCATGTTTAGCCAGCCAGTTCTGAGTGTGTCACTTCTCTGGACATTTCCTCCTCTCACCCTCCCACAAACGACTCAGAACCTCGATGTCAAAATGAGAAAGCATTGGTATGAACCAAACGATATGTCAATGACACTGGTCTTCATGGATGAAGGCACTGTTTCTTCTTTCTCCTGTGGGTTGAGGGATGGCCAGAACATTTGGAATCATCAACCATCATTTGTCGATGTTTAAACCTTGAGAACCTCTCAGTAATCTCACGCCTACGCAAGGCATCATAATCAAACACGTGCTTACGCAGTCTTGCCAAGTTTTAAGAGACACATGAGGCACATACGCACTGCTACTGCAAGTCTGTTGTTTCTCTGTCGTTTCTGTTCGCACAAAATTCGCAGAGAACGTATGCTTAAAACCGCTGGCATAAAAATCGCAAGTGCCTGTGTCACCCTGTCACTCAGCGCACCAGTGCTTCAAGAAAAAAGATGCTTAGCACTGACAAGTGCGCCAAGGTCATAGCATACCCTTTTAGCCTTCCACGTGACCAGTCCGTAAACTTTTAGATCGCACCTCATAAAAAAGACTATAGTAAATAACCTAACATAAATGTAGACATCCAGTACTGGACAAACAATAACCAGTTATAGTAAGAGGTTTTGACTGTGAATTACACAGTTGACCTTAAAACAAATAACTTGTTTTCAATGATTCCTACCAGTGGAGACACCATGTGATCCCTTCCTAGGTGGTGGTGGGTTTCTCTCCCTCTCCTCCTCCCTCCTCCCTGTGCTATGCCTGCTGTCTCTCCCCTCCCTCCCCCTTTCAGGGGCATCAGGGACGGGAGGGTGTGACCTGTGAGCTGGGTTCTGCAAAGTCTCAGAGTCTGGGTTCCTAACATAAGGAAGTCAGGATCATTTCATTAAGGCACAGAATTCGTCTGGAAAATCCATCTTAAATCTATCTAAAAATTTAGGAATGTTTTTGAAAAGCTGAAATAGTGTCCTTGGTATATGGCAGCATTGTAAAAACGCCAAGGACACTATTTCTGTGACACAACGCCACCGTATCACCAAGGACGCTATTTCTGTGACACAACGCCACCATATCACCAAGGACACTATTTATGTGACACAACGCCACCATATCACCAAGGACACTATTTCTGTGACACAACGCCACCATATCACCAAGGACGCTATTTCTGTGACACAACACCACCACATCACCAAGGACGCTATTTCT
>JAODUO010000016.1:190000-197500 GCA_025642075.2 Ridgeia piscesae | reverse complement strand
TACTCCATGTCCTGCTGTAAGTGATTGTCACCTTAACACCTGGACTGAGAGTAGAGTGTAGACAAGGTATTGGCTGGTATTCCATGCCCTGCTGTAAGTGACTCTCACCTTAACACCTGGACTGAGAGTAGAGTGTAGACAAGGTATTGGCTGGTACTCCATGCCCTGCTGTAAGTGACTCTCACCTTAACACCTGGACTGAGAGTAGAGTGTAGACAAGGTATTGGCTGGTACTCCATGCCCTGCTGTAAGTGACTCTCACCTTAACACCTGGACTGAGAGTAGAATGTAGACAAGGTATTGGCTGGTACTCCA
This sequence comes from Ridgeia piscesae, assembly GCA_025642075.2. Lineage (NCBI taxonomy): Eukaryota > Metazoa > Annelida > Polychaeta > Sabellida > Siboglinidae > Ridgeia > Ridgeia piscesae. Next base: position 197,185 of record JAODUO010000016.1, on the reverse strand, counting down.
TGCCCTGCTGTAAGTGACTCTCACCTTTGGACTGAGAGTAGAGTGTAGACAAGGTATTGGCTGGTACTCCATGTCCTGCTGTAAGTGACTCTCACCTTAACACCTGGACTGAGAGTAGAGTGTAGACAAGGTATTGGCTGGTACTCCATGCCCTGCTGTAAGTGACTCTCACCTTAACACCTGGACTGAGAGTAGAGTGTAGACAAGGTATTGGCTGGTACTCCATGCCCTGCTGTACGTGACTCTCACCTTAACACCTGGACTGAGAGTAGAGTGTAGACAAGGTATTGGCTGGTACTCCATGCCCTGCTGTAAGTGACTCTCACCTTAACACCTGGACTGAGAGTAGAGTGTAGACAAGGTATTGGCTGGTACTCCATGCCCTGCTGTAAGTGACTCTCACCTTAACACCTGGACTGAGAGTAGAGTGTAGACAAGGTATTGGCTGGTACTCCATGCCCTGCTGTAAGTGACTGTCACCTTAACACCTGGACTGAGAGTAGAGTGTAGACAAGGTATTGGCTGGTACTCCATGCCCTGCTGTAAGTGACTCTCACCTTAACACCTGGACTGAGAGTAGAGTGTAGACAAGGTATTGGCTGGTACTCCATGCCCTACTGTAAGTGACTCTCACCTTAACACCTGGACTGAGAGTAGAGTGTAGACAAGGTATTGGCTGGTACTCCATGCCCTGCTGTAAGTGACTCTCACCTTAACACCTGGACTGAGAGTAGAGTGTAGACAAGGTATTGGCTGGTACTCCATGCCCTGCTGTAAGTGACTCTCACCTTAACACTTGGACTGAGAGTAGAGTGTAGACAAAGTATTGGCTGGTACTCCATGTCCTGCTGTAAGTGACTCTCACCTTAACACCTGGACTGAGAGTAGAGTGTAGACAAGGTATTGGCTGGTACTCCATGCCCTACTGTAAGTGACTCTCACCTTAACACCTGGACTGAGAGTAGAGTGTAGACAAGGTATTGGCTGGTACTCCATGCCCTGCTGTAAGTGACTCTCACCTTAACACCTGGACTGAGAGTAGAGTGTAGACAAGGTATTGGCTGGTACTCCATGCCCTGCTGTAAGTGACTCTCACCTTAACACATGGACTGAGAGTAGAGTGTAGACAAGGTATTGGCTGGTACTCCATGCCCTGCTGTAAGTGACTCTCACCTTAACACCTGGACTGAGAGTAGAGTGTAGACAAGGTATTGGCTGGTATTCCATGCCCTGCTGTAAGTGACTCTCACCTTAACACATGGACTGAGAGTAGAGTGTAGACAAGGTATTGGCTGGTACTCCATGCCCTGCTGTAAGTGACTCTCACCTTAACACCTGGACTGAGAGTAGAATGTAGACAAGGTATTGGCTGGTACTCCATGCCCTACTGTAAGTGACTCTCACCTTAACACCTGGACTGAGAGTAGAGTGTAGACAAGGTATTGGCTGGTACTCCATGCCCTGCTGTAAGTGACTCTCACCTTAACACCTGGACTGAGAGTAGAGTGTAGACAAGGTATTGGCTGGTACTCCATGCCCTGCTGTAAGTGACTCTCACCTTAACACCTGGACTGAGAGTAGAGTGTAGACAAGGTATTGGCTGGTACTCCATGCCCTGCTGTAAGTGACTCTCACCTTAACACCTGGACTGAGAGTAGAGTGTAGACAAGGTATTGGCTGGTACTCCATGCCCTGAACCTCAATGGTGCCATCTGTCAACTTCATCATAAGGAGTCGGTTAGGCTTCACCTGTTAAGCAAAAACAAGACATTATATTAAAGTCGGCTTCCAATTTGAATTTCTTTACTTGCCGGGTTTTTAAATCATTTGTAAAAGCCACACCTATAATTGTATCTAGTATTTGCTATAACATAATATCTATTAATTTATTTATACTTTTTTATTTTAATAAAACCATCAGAATATGGATCATTATATTTATTTCTGGACCCAGAATCAATTCAAGTGATTCTGAACACTGGCTTCTTCACATGAATATATGACCAATCCCAGCCACACACGTCTGTGTCAATGTTGTCTGCTCTCGTTGCTCTTAATTCTCTTTGTAACTTGTATACAGTAATGCTGTAACTTTATACAATAAATCTCAGTATTTAATTAATTGAAAAATCACAGAAATTTATCCAAATCGACACCATCATCTCTACTACAGATACACACAACAATATTTACAAACAGATATTATGTTTACTGCAGATTTTGACAAAAGTAGGCATTTATTCAAAAAAGTTAACTAACATTTCCACCACAATTCTTACAACAGCAATGTAAATCATTACAATTAGCATTGTAACCATGGTCAACACATTAAAGTGCAATGTAAATCATTACAATTAGCACTGTAACAATGGTCAACACATTAAAGGGCCACATTAAACAGAAACAGGCCAAGTGAAATTCACGTGAAAAAGTCAATATGTACTTATATATGAAGCATGTGGTATATTTGATATAAGTTGAAGATGATGATGCAATGTGCGATGAGAATTCTGACCCACCTAGCAGGAGGTCAGGGTGAGACACAACAAACTGAACACAGTACGGCCAATTAATAAGTGAAATAGGATACACCTAAATCTAGAACAACGGACAGTGAAACACCATTACTCATAGACATACACCAGCCAGCGTCGATACACACAAGGCTGCACAGATACATGACCCTCGACGACTCATTCACAAGGGCTTGTGTACAGAGATCTTGATGACAAGTTTGACTCCCGACAGTTTTAACTTTGGTGCAAGTAGCCCACAGACACAGTGGAGCACATTGAAGGTGTGACAGTCACTGGTGCGCACCAACACAGACTGTAGTGCACGGATGCACTGGTAGACAGTGCTGGATATAATGGATAACCACAGTGCATTGGCAGGTTGGTAAAACACACTCCAGGAATCAACAGTTGATTGTCATCAGGGTCATGATTTATCGTCAAGCCAAAACCTGTTTTGAATACAGAAAATAATGTTTTAGGTTGTAGCCACCTTTCTGTAAATTATTAACACAACTTCCTCAGTTATTTTGTATGATTTATAATGTTCATAGCAAATTATGTATTACAGGCATAAATATTCAATGTGGGAAACCAGAGTATATTTCAGGCTGCATGTCAGTTTTATGCCAAGACAGACAGAAAGCTGCTTAGATAAGAGACAGTTACCAGGACCAGTCAGTGATTAGAACAAGTCAACACAACTGAACAGTATGGGGTACAAGTCGAATGTAACTGATAACTTGGGGGACATACCAAATAATAGACAGTTACACCAACAGTCTTGTGGATATTACTACTAACAATAATAATCATACAGTCATCTTGTATGCAACACTAACAAACTGTAATGTTTACAATATCACAACTTTCATAGTTAAATAGATTGTAGCATGCATGTGGGATGGCTGTCTATGTCTGACATTTGCTAAAATCTTTGCATACCTCTGCAAACACATTGGCGTGTTTCCTAACATTTGGTACAAATAATGCTATTACAACTGTCATGTCTGAGCTACCAATCCAGGGATAGGCATTTTTCTGGATTATTTAACCTGTCAATATGTAAGGATACAGTGTAAAGCATGCGAGAAAATGTCAGCAACCAATCATAGTTAATCGTCAGTTGGCAGAGCAGAGCAGAGCAGAGCAGAGCAGAGCAGAGCAGAGCAGAGCAGAGCAGAGCAGAGCAGAGCAGAGCAGAGCAGAGCAGAGCAGAGCAGAGCAGAGCAGAGCAGAGCAGAGCAGAGCAGAGCAGAGCAGAGCAGAGCAGAGCAGAGCAGAGCAGAGCAGAACAGAACAGAACAGAACAGAACAGAACAGAACAGAACAGAACAGAACAGAACAGAACAGAACAGAACAGAACAGAACAGAACAGAACAGAACAGAACAGAACAGAACAGAACAGAACAGAACAGAACAGAACAGAACAGAACAGAACAGGTGTCTTCATAATTAATCTGACTACAATTTTGTTATTATATATATAATATATATATATATATATATATATATATATAATATATATATATATATAATATATATATATATATATATATATATATATATATATATATATATATATTAAAATATATATATATATATATATATATATATATATATATATATATATATATATATATATAAATCAGATCAACAGTTGCTAAAAATGTTACACCAAAACTGTTTGTTACTACACTACAACCGAGCACTGAACTTGAAATGTTTCAGATGTCACACAACCTAACAATGACAGTGTCACACACCTGAAAAACGTCACAGACCTTGTAACGAAGTTAGTGACAAATGGACAGAGTCATGTGACACCTGCTTTGACAACAGACACAGCCGCCCTGAGCCCAAGTGGGGGTAGGTTATATGGGTGATTTTTGCTGATTTCTTTAAATAATGGTGGAGTTTACACTGCAAGTCAACATAGGTTAAAAAGGTCAAAGGTTAATCCAGTGGATTACATTGAGTGGCCTTTGAAAACAAAAACAGGGACAAATTTAACCATATAAGTAATTCTGTTCTCAGACACAATGGATCACTGAAAATCTATTCCATCACTTCAAATCCAGATTTCAACAGCGACAGTACAATTTACTAACACGGACATCATGTCTCAAAATTACATTGATCAACAAACAAAATAAGTTAAGATATATTTCCATGCTAGTGCCATTAATCTATCTGCCAATTACATTACATTTGTAAACTCCCATCACCACCATAACTAGCACTGTCTGCCGTTACCACAGTCGGGGTTTTACAGTCAGTTATGAGAAAACTACATGAATATAAAATATATATTTTGCAGGACTTACAATTAATACTATTGAGACCCAAAAGTTACCAGCCTTATAGACAATGATATCACATGTACCCCCAGCTAGCGAATGATTGTGAGTAAAAACTATTTGAATGGATGAAGTCACCCAGCCATAAACCATATGGTTGACATAGCAGCCTGTCATACTGAAACAGTTAACCTAACCCCTCTCAACTTGATCCCATAATAAAACCTATAAAACTGTATAAAATTATGAAGTACAATTAAAAATAATTTCACATGATGTTACATATGCAAGTTGTTGAAGATATATAAAATTGTATTGCATGTTTTTTCATTTGGTGTAAACATCTATAACTTGCAATTCTAATAATAGATTAGTAATAATGGCTGCTTTTAACACATTCACGTTGACAACTTGTTGAACGATGACGCAAAACCAGTCAGAACTGAATCAGAAATGGCGCATTGGGCAACTAGTGTAACTGGACCGTCCAGACTGTCACTGAGTGTGGCTGTGTTTGTTCATTGAAGTGTAGGGGTAATCATATTGTTGTACTGTCTTCCCTACTTCACATGATAACTCCAGTGATGTTTCTTGAAGAGAAAACTCTCTCCGGTCAAGCACTTGGCATGAGATGGCGTGTTTTTGAGTGCGAGAACAAACAGTCTCTAGTGTCATCAAGTAGATGTCTACAAGTCTCTTTAGGTCTCTTCAACTTTTGTTGCATTTTGGTGCATTCTTGTCTGCTCTCTGTATGTCCCATCACAGTCTCTTTTGTCATACCATGGAAATTCATCCATCTTCCTTAACTCTGCAGGTGATCACGTGATCAAAATTTGGCTGTGCGACCAGTGTCAAATAGGTTCCGGCCAAATTTCAGCCCAATTTGGTATCATTCTGTTTAAAAATTGTTAGTATCTAACACTAGCAACTAACATGAGAACACTTGGTGCCAATAGAAAGCTGAATGATTCTTCCTCATGTCACATTTTTATCAATGAAGTTTAGTCAAGTTATCTTGCAGAAATAGCTAATCTTCAAGCTTTGAAATGTTCTTGTAGTAGATGACCAAATATGACAAATTCTACCACGCTCTACATCAGGAATTTACATTCCAATTTGGGTTTCTACTTTTGCAGTCGTTCTGACATGCAATAAACCAGTCTAGATTTTAAAGGGTTCGCAGCATATTTGATTATATTTTTATTCATTCATTAGCTTATATGTTTTTTTGCTATACAGCTGTATTTCTCTAATTGGACAGCTCAGTAATTAGCTAGTACCGGTAGTTGGATGCAAAAATTATTTAGTTTTGATAACATTTAAACAATTGTCCTCATGATTATTTTATATTATGCTAATAGTATCAATGTACAGCAACAGAGGGTCTTTTTGCCAACAAAATAATAGCTTAACCACATTTGTTATGATAAGTCTTGGCAAAGTTATGATTTTTAAAAGAACCCTTATAAATAGCCCAAACTATGTACACCGTGAAAGTTTACTATTGGTCACGTGTAGGGAAACAGGTATTTCCCCAGCTAGACTGTTTACTAATCATGTTTAAAATGCATTTAATCATTCAACAAGACCAACATAATAAGAATCCACTACAAGATGTTATGACAAAAAGAAAAATGCTCTTGTGGTTTGCATGGACAGTGTGGACCATGTGGTCTTTGTGAATCATGTAGCCTCTGTTGACCATGTGGTCTCTGTGGACTGTGTGGTCTTTGTGAACTGTGAAATCTCTGTGGACCATATGGTCTCTGTGGACCATGTGGTCTCTGTGGAATGTGTGGTCTTTGTGAACTGTGAAATCTCTGTGGACCATGTGGTCTCTGTGAACTGTGTAGTCTCAGTGGACCATGTGGTCTCTGTGGACTGTGTGGTCTCTGTGGACTGTGTGGTCTCAGTTGACCATGTGGTCTCTATGGACTGTGTGGTCTCAGTGGGCCATGTGGTCTCTGTGGACTGTGTGGTCTCAGTTGACCATGTGGTCTCTGTGGACTGTGTGGTCTCTGTGGACTGTGTGGTCTCAGTGGACCATGTGGTCTCAGTGGACCATGTGGTCTCTATGGACTGTGTGGTCTCAGTGGACCATGTGGTCTCTGTGGACTGTGTGGTCTCTGTGGACTGTGTGGTCTCAGTGGACTGTGGGGTCTCTATGGACTGTGTGGTCTCAGTGTACCATGTGGTCTCTGTGGACTGTGTGGTCTCAGTGGACTGTGTGGTCTCAGTGGATTGTGTGGTCTCTATGGACTGTGTGGTCTCAGTGGACTGTGATTGCTGTGACATGTGTGGTCTCCGTAGACTGTGTTGTCTGTATGGACAGTGTGGTCTGTGTCAACTGTATGGTCTATGTAGTCCATCTG
>JAODUO010000016.1:145000-185000 GCA_025642075.2 Ridgeia piscesae | reverse complement strand
CAGGTACATGCAACGTTTAGGACGTGAACAAGTCATTATACTGGGATTCCCACCAGATGTGTATCTGTCTTCAAATTGGGGCGGGTATTTGCGCTGTTCTCACGGCTGAAGCAGTAGCCATTGGTGAAGTCAACTGCTATCATTTTACAGTTGGAGACTGCTCACTCCCATGGATTGCAGAGATGATCAGCCAGGAATACAGTAGCATAGCACAATGATCCCTGACCTGCGAGGACGCCTCTAACTCATTGGAAAACAAACCCAGAGACACACCAAAACAAATAGATTGGTCAATCGCAAAATCACTGAAGCAAACTTGTCAACAAGTGAATGAATGGATAAGTCAGGCAGCTAAGGTGTGGAAAACAAAACTTTTCATGACTTTGGAACTTCATTACTCGCCTTTGTTTTCATGATAATTTGGTTAGCATACTCAGTAAATCCTCTGATAAATAAATGCAGTAATTATTGACGTGTTACATCAGTATAAAGACCCACCATGTAGCACTTGCAGTAGTAGTTTAAAGTGGTATTTGAACACATCAACATGATGATTACTGCAGCCAGGAACACAACGTCAGATGGAAATTGTAGCGCCAATTTTCAATACCAGTAACAGCGAGTTGGTAATTATGAATGAAATGTCTCTTCACAGTAATCACTTAATTGGCATTTTCTCTGGTTATTCAGTCTAGGTCCGTTATAGCTACTTCCTGTTATAACTACTTCCTGTTATAGCTACATTTGTTTTCTGTTATAGCTACTCATTTAATTTATCAGGCAAACTAGTCCCGTTATAGCTACTTATTTAATTACACAATTCAGGAGGGGACAGCAAGAGAGAGCATTAACTATATTTTAGGTTATTGTAAGATTTCAACATGAAATGTATTAATGAAAAAATACATTTTAAAAGTCATAAGAATGGTATATAAATGTAACTGTCAGTTATTTGAAATGGAAAATATACCATAAAACACTTGTGCAAAACACTTTTTTAAAGGCAAGCCATTTATAAAAAAAGTAATGAGTCATCAATTGTTCTTGTTATGTGGTGGTGTGAAGGCAGTGCTCATCATGTTGAGCCACCATGAACTGGAAGATGTTGGGATGGTGTTTCCCCATCATGGTCATGAACTTGGGATTCCATCCCTCAACATGGTTGTTTGTTCACTAGTCAGCCATGTCTCCACAAAGCACTCGTTAAAAGTTATCAGTTGTGGAAATTCCTAAACGGGAGTGGGACACACATCCAAGCCGTCCACCCCTTATGGACATCAGCTGGATGGAAATGAAATAGTTAATGCTCCCTTATCTTAATGTTACATTGTGAAATGGAGAAATAGAAAAGTAGCTATAACAATACTAGTTCAACTGTCAAACTTAATTAGTAGCTATAACGGGAATAAAAAAGAGCTAAAACAGGACATAGCTATAATGGGATGTAGCTATAACGGGAACACACCGGTTATTCACATGACATAGACCAGAAACGCAGCAGACAATTTCACACCATCAGATAAGAGTGACTCACCATGACCTGAAACGTTGGTGACGCATCAAGCCAGTAAAACATAATTTGGCCTGACAGTTCCAAAAAGGCCCCACATGGAAAAAAGGCCCCACCGCTCAAAAAATGCCCCAGACCAGCGGGTCTGTGCTCAGTGTGCTGTTGTCAAAGACTGTGGCTAGACTCTCTTCAGCGTGTCATGTAAATGACATGAGACTGACTGTTGGTGCTAATGTGACAAGTAAGTGTCTACCTGAGTCTGTGTGAGTTGAGTCGCAGTCACTTGTACGTTCTCGTTCTCTGTGCCCTGGAGCTTCTGTAGCTGACTGTAGTAGGATGTACTCACGTCAACAATGGAGTTCATCTAGAGGGACAGACACACAGACACGTTGACACTTTGACATTGTCACATAATGTCATTTTCACATACTGACACAAAGATATTTTCACATACTGACACAATGAAATTTTCTGACATGATGACATTTTCACATACCGACATGATGACATTTTCACACACCGACATGATGACATTTTCACACACTGACATGATGACATTTTCACACACTGACATGATGACATTTTCACACACTGACATGATGACATTTTCACACACTGACATGATGACATTTTCACACACTGACATGATGACATTTTCACACACTGACATGATGACATTTTCACACACTGACATGATGACATTTTCACACACTGACATGATGACATTTTCACACACTGACATGATGACATTTTCACACACTGACATGATGACATTTTCACACACTGACATGATGACATTTTCACACACTGACATGATGACATTTTCACACACTGACATGATGACATTTTCACACACCGACATGATGACATTTTCACACACCGACATGATGACATTTTCACACACCGACATGATGACATTTTCACACACGACATGATGACATTTTCACACACCTGACATGATGACATTTTCACACACTGACATGATGACATTTTCACACACTGACATGATGACATTTTCACACACTGACATGATGACATTTTCACACACTGACATGATGACATTTTCACACACTGACATGATGACATTTTCACACACTGACATGATGACATTTTCACACACTGACATGATGACATTTTCACACACTGACATAAATGACATTTTCACACTACTGAACTATGATGACATTTTCACATCCTGACATGATGACATTTTCACACACCGACATGATGACATTTTCACACACCGACATGATGACATTTTCACACACCGACATGATGACATTTTCACACACCGACATGATGACATTTTCACACACCGACATGATGACATTTTCACACACCGACATGATGACATTTTCACACACCGACATGATGACATTTTCACACACAGACATGATGACATTTTCACATACCGACATGATGACATTTTCACACACTGACATGATGACATTTTCACACACTGACATGATGACATTTTCACACACTGACATGACATTTTCACATACTGACATGATGACATTTTCACACACTGACATGATGACATTTTCACACACTGACATGACATTTTCACACACTGACATGATGACATTTTCACACACTGACATGATGACATTTTCACACACTGACATGATGACATTTTCACACACTGACATGACATTTTCACACACTGACATGATGACATTTTCACACACTGACATGATGACATTTTCACACACTGACATGATGACATTTTCACACACTGACATGATGACATTTTCACACACTGACATGATGACATTTTCACACTGACATGATGACATTTTCACACACTGACATGATGACATTTTCACACACTGACATGACGACTGTAGAGAGCAGTGACTCAGGAGTAAAACCTCAGACTCTCAACTATGAGAACCCGGTTTCGAATCCTGTGCTGCAGTGTTAAACCTTGGGCAAGTTTTTCACTCTACATTGCTCCAGTTCACTCAGCTGTATAAATGAGTACCTGGCTATAGACAGTGGTGGATATGTGTACAAGCAGCATTCAGGCATTAATTGTAGCATATGGCTAGATGCTTCCCAGAGAAGTTGAGACTGTGTTTGATTGAACAGGTCTGCCACGGAAGTAAAGTGTAAAACCACTTTGAGCAATCCTGAGGACCAGATACTGTTCTATATAACTTCGCTTTACTTTTTTATGACATTTTCACAAATTGACATGATGACATTTTACCACACTGACACAATATTTTCACATACTGACATGATGACATTTTACCACAATGACACGGTATTTTCACATACTGACATTTTGTGATTTTCTCACACACAGACACACTTTAACAAGTTGATATATTCACATAATTGATACATTAACAGTTTCTACGCACACGTGTGTGCATGACACACGTTCCAGAGAAGAAAGAACTAAATGATTTCTTTCGCTGACGGTTCCTTATAAAACTGACATCGGTGAATACACTTGCCTGAAGACAGAATCGCCCAATGAGCTGGGTTTTCTGTGTCTTTGCCAGGTCACATGGGAGACAGGCAGCTCCAATCTGGCGTAGGTCACTAAGCAGCCATTGTTCATACACTTTATCATTCACCTCGCTGATTGACAGCGCCCTCTAGCAACAAAAACAGAAAGAAATCTTTATATAAGTTTCACTCACTGTGCGGTCAATTGTATCTGTGGTAATACAGTCATGAGATAACAATGTCATATACAATGTGATAGTTTGTCCTCACATTTATTAGATGTATGGTTTGTTCTCCTCCTCGAATTAGCAAGCATTCTCTGAGCATTGTAATTTTAAATAGCAAGTTTGTCATCTTGAATGTGGGATGCCGGACGTCAAAGAAAACTGCACAGTTTGTTTTGAAATTGGAAAGTTTGTTTACCATTTGCATGTGTTGCTTGGTGCACATTTTCAAACTGCAAACATTATGACAAGCTTAATACAGTAATTAAATCCAGTTTGACACACATTATATATCTTTAATATGTGTATTACAGTCAGATTACTTATTAAATACAAATTAAAACCTACAAGCATACACCCTCCTTTTATTTAAATGTTATGCTGTATAAATTGGGTGCAATCAACATTCTGCAATATTGCTAAAAACTAAAATCATTCCTTATATTTCCAGCAGATCTCAATTGAATGTCTTTATGTGAACCAACATACTGCATGTTATAATTATGTATTTACTACAGACTGGCATTGTACATCTTCTGTGACTATTACACATCCTAGGAAATGAGCAACACAGCTTTATGCAGAGACCCGTCCACCCTTCATTTGGATGGGTAAAAACATTGTGGACAGGTAGAAACATGGGTGAACGGGTGGTGAACGGGTAAAACAATTAAGGAGCAAAAAAGGTCTTCCAAAACCATAGATATTGTCAGTTTTGCCTCAAAATGAGTGTAAATGGTGTCACATGTGTGTTTGTAGTCCATTTTAGGTCATCAGACACATTTAAAGTTTGCAAACTGCCTTAATAGTTAACATCCACGTGTCCACCAAAACATGTGTGACTGGCAATAATTTGGTCCTGCATAAAGCCCTGATGAGCAGTCAGTTATCAACCTTACAAACGCACCATCTGGTGATCACCACTCAATTCTCTTGTATAGGAGAAAGGGGTTCTAGAAAAGCACATCAACCAGGTGTAACTAAATAACTCTAAATAACTCTAAATAACTCTAAATAACTCTAAATAACTCTAAATAACTCTAAATAACTCTAAATAACTAACAATGTTTTCTCAAAAATCAAATACCAAAGGAAATTAATTAATGAACAGGGAAAGGGATAAGTTGACCCTAGCACCTGGGAGGTGATACACTTACAAGGACGCAAACATTGAGACTGGAGTTTTACTATGTAAATCTACAACAGTCCAACTAAATCATAAATAATAAAATATTATATTTATATAGCATCATAATCACACAGTGCTTTATGGTGTTTATAATACAGTAATTAATATTAAATCTAAAACCAAATATTTAGAACACTAAAATATTCAGTTAAATAATTTTAATAATCAAATAATAGTAAAATATAACAAATTGAGGTGGGGGTTCACATAGTCAAACGACAGATAAAATGTTCATTCATGGCATTAAATAAAATCAACTATTAGGAATAAACATTTAATGACATTAAAATGGTTAAATAAACACCTGTTCCTCCTCGTGGAGCCAGTCGAGACATGCCTCCAGCCAGTCAGCCGGAGCAACGATGCTCCACTTAGAGAGTAACCACTGTCTAACCCGCTCTGGCTCCATTGTCATCTTCACCTCATGTCAGTCACAGTGGGCACTCTTCTGAAACTAAACCAAAGAAGGAACACCATTACTGTTTGCTGTCTCACAACTACAGTTGACAAGGCATTTTGTAGCAGTTGTGGTACAAGGGGCACGGCTTTTTGCAAAAATGTTATAATTATAAATTCACATAAAAGGACAGGTGTAATACAGTTGTAGTGTGTGGTATAAGCACTTCAGATGCCACACAGAGGTCGCAGTGTATGCCTTCTACAACTTATGTGGCATAGTTCACTGTGGATTCACACAAAAATGCACAATGCTGTTCTTTTGAGTAGAACTACAACGAGCAATGGCAGAGGAATCTAGTTAGCAGTATGTCCGCAGATGAATGATTGAGTGATGGCTAAATGAACGCAAAGAAGTTCTGTCCTGACATAATGCACCCTAAAAATACCAAAAATATATTTGTTTTCCTGTTCGCCTGCTTGTATCATCACCATGTTGAGGCCAGGCAGTATCCGGAAGATAGTTTATTTTTGGAATCGCATACATCATACAAATAAACATAATCAGCAAATATGACAATAAATGATATAGTACATGATTCCTGGCTGACAACGGAGATAATTAAGGCTGTACCCAGTAAATTAACATGAGCATGAGGAGGTTAATACAACAGGATGGATACTTAAAAAGATGAAACTGGCCGCTGTCAACCCAGCAATAGTTGTATAAACAATGTAATAATAATTTAACTAATGTAATTAATTTAAGATGTGTCCACAAGTGTCCAACTTATCACCGAAAACTTGTGACGGTATCTTTGTCAAATTTGTTGTGTCGCTGTCAGTGTCAGTCTGTGCTGTGACAACTAAAATGTAATGCTTCAAGCATTGCTTGCTCACATTATAATGTGAGCAAGCATTGCTTGCTCACATTATCGCTCAACGGTTGTCATCGGTGATGAATTAAATGTCTGATCAATTGAATGGCCATTTAACAGTAATACCACATGTTGGTCCAATGAACTGTAAGTGCAATAACAACTATGTTGACAAGACTATATCTGTGTTTCTGACAGCGTATACGCCACTCGCTAACCCAAACAAACCCGCGAAATACATTGACAAATCGCGCCACCTATTGAACATTTTCTGAACAAATTTGGTAAATTCATATAAGCAGGCGTCCTCTGGTGTAATTGTTGGAAACAAAACATCGGCATGGTACCATATTCCTGTTTTCAGTGATCCCACGCCAACGGCCACCCGCGAAAAGCGACCAGGTTGTGTTGCATTAACTCTTTTATAATTATAAGAATGTTCTTCTACAATGACATATAAACAAAGGACAGCCTTTTAGGTTATTTTATAGCTGGCATTAGCTGCATATGACGATTACAAGCAGCTACCTTGTCAACATAATTGCCTGTAGATGTAATGCTGCGATTCACTGTGGCGTACATATGTGCTCATGTTTAGCGTGTATACGAGTTCATTACTCATAGTCGACCTAATTAACCAGTGCTGAAATAAAAAGTTAAAAAGCAGCGTGTCTTCATCGTTCATAGGCCTAAATTGGGCGTTGTAGAATTAGGGGTTGGTGACTTGGCGGTTAGTCTAAGCCCCCACTATACTGAGAACGGGGGCTTAGGCTAACCGCCAAGTCACCAACCCCTAATTCTACAACGCCCAATTTAGGCCTATGAACGATGAAGACACGCTGCTTTTTAACTTTTTATTTTAGCACTGGTTAATTAGGTCGACTATGAGTAATGAACTCGTATACACGCTAAACATGAGCACTATACTGAGAACGGGGGCTGGAGATAATAATTATTCCAGAAAGATTTAGACAAGGCCATGCGGTGTTTTAATTACTCCGCCCACACGGAATATACGATATGTATGTACATAAGTAATCAAACGCATGCGCACTCTGAACAGATGGACCATGAATTGATGTGGTATGCCCAGCCGTTTGGTGTAATGAAAAAGTCCGTGCTTCGCGGAGTGTTTTTTTGTCCAATCAGATTGGAGCGATAATATGACGTAACGCTACGCAATATTAAGTGTGAAGGTTATAGTTGGCAATTGAGCGCACCAACGCGAACGATACACACGTGAAACGTTTTCGCCCAGCAAACGTGGTGTGACGTCAGATGTATTGTTCGTCGAACTTGAACAAGAAACAGTTGTGCGCTTTCTATATATCTAGAAGTGGTCGAACGCTGTACGAGGCACTGCAAGTTTGGAAGACACGATTGTGTTCTGAACGACAGAACTCGCCATTTTGAAGACACGAATATGTTTTGAACGACCGTTTTGAACTTTTCCGTCATCGATTCCATCAAGCTGCTCCCAGCATCGCTGCCATGGTTACCATCTTTCTTGTAACCTAAGCAACGCGTTGGAAAAGTTCACTTTTCTTTCAAAAACAATGCGAATTGAAACCTCAACAATGCTAGTTGATATTGCAAAATCTTAATTATGCGATCGCGTTGAACGATTGTGACATTCACGTGTCGTTGTTGCGTTTTCAGGTGTGCGCACCAACGTCAATGATCGACGATGTTACGTTTTACAACTACGCTACTCAAACGGAACCACGCGACCTGCAATACCGCGTCACGATTAAACACGGACCGAACCAGTCGCATACACATCATCTGGCTCTGTGAAGAACGCTCAAGTCGTATCTGGTAGACCCCCCTATCCCGTCGTACGTTTGTCTCGAATCGGACGAAACGTGGCGTCGCCAGAACGCAACATCACACACTGATCGCATCGGACCGAAATTGTAACACGTCGCCGCCATGACCGCGTCTGACGAATCCGCCGTTGTCTCTAAGTAGTCCGGCTGGCATCTCATAGTAGCTCCGCATTGTACGTCCCGTCCCGTCCCATCCGTGTCTAGTCTCTTTCTCTGTGGGCCACTACGACGTATTAGTGTCAACGCCCGATTATATGTTCTGTGTTGATTAGTTTTGTGACGAGATGATTGTCATGGGGGACCGTTGCAATTCCGGGATGAGATCCAGGCACAATCGACTGGGCGTCCTGAAAAAGTTCGCGCTGTTGATTGGACTCGCCTGTTGTGTATCCAGACCTGGTGCTTGTGGTGGTTTGTGGACGGGACACATGCTGCTTGTCTGTTCGACTTACGTGTATGTTACATGTGTATAATGTGTGTTGTTCAATTTGCGGATGAGCTGAAAGTCGCCGAAAGTCCGTCTCGCAAAACCTCACTTTGCAATTAAATAATGACTGCCAAATATCACGGACGATTACAATCTGCAACGTTGAACTGTTAAATTAAAACAACACAAACATTATGAATGGTTTCTTACAATTGACTGTTACTCAGCTCGATGAAGAAATACGCTTGTTCAATAAAATTGTGAGAAACCATTCATAGTGTCTTTGTTGTATTTAGAAAAGGTTCTTTCGCTTTGTCGTGGGTTCTATTGCTCGTTTAAAAGCCGCAAAACTATATCAGTGGACCCCACACTTAGACGGTTGATGAATTCTGGGACAAAACACATCGAGATGCTTCTGGAAAATAAAACGTGTTCGATCCTCAAGACTCGTTCAAAACTCGCGCAAGACTCGCTCTAGACGACTCGAGGCGTTTCGAGGGGGTCGCACACCCCGGAGACTCGCTCAAGACGCGGTCGAGACAATTGCGTCTCGGCCGAGTCTTGAGCTAGTCTCCGCGGTATGCGGGCTACTTTAGAGAACCCGGATATTGGTACAAGAATAGTCTTCGCGCATTAATTGCAGCGTGGCTGGATGCTTTCCAGAGAAGTCGGGATAGTGTTCGACTGAACATGTCTGCCAGGGAATTATAGTGTAATGCGCCTTGATCTGTCCCGAGGACTGAATATTGCGCTGTGTAAGAACTTGTCTTTTTATAATGTGTAAGTTGGAAGCCTGACTAGATGCTCCGTGCATAGAAGACACACCTCTTATAAGTCCAACACACACGTGCAGAAGGGGACGCTGCTTTGTCTTGAAGATCAGCCAAATCAAACTAAACCACTATTTCAAATAACAATAAATCCGACATTTCCATTACTCTGAATCGAAGTCATGATGCGATTCTTTCAAAGTACATCTGGTTCATGTATTGTCTCTCGTGTTATAAACTTGACATTGGTTGTCCTACAGGGAGAAATGTGCCTAGCCATAGGCCTATACAAGCTGTATACTGCAGGTTATTCCCTTTGCGAACACAGTAATAGTCTACGGATTCGCGATCGGGAACCGGAACTTTCCAATACTGCAGTAACGGTCTTGTCACAATTAACCTGTCCAATATTAGTAATCTATGCATGCATTAATCTCACTCATAATTAATAGAGCATTCTCTGACGTTCAATAGCCCCCAACTGTGGATTGCCATCCCCAGACGCGTCCTATTAACTTGTCAACAATTTGTCACCATTTTACTCTTATTAGCTGTGACAAAATGAGTCAATATTTGATAGGAAGCGTCCGTTTCGTAGCCGCTAGTAAAAGAGCCCCTACACGGGTTTTCTTCTTCGTTTACAATATCGGCTAAAAAAACAGCGGGTCAGTGCGTCGTCGTTACACTTCTAAAGTGTTGGACAATTATAACTGTTATGTTGACTTTCATTAAAACGCTTATTGGTCAGTTTCTTCGGAGTTTATAAGTTCTTACACGTAATCGGGATTATCTAAAGTTTTTGGACGTTTTCATGATAAACACCACAAAATCAAGCGTATTTAATGCCCGACCCTCCTGCCTTATTACCCATAATTCGATGGACCAATATGCTCTTCCACGCTCAGGTTCAATCATTGGCTATTGGCTGTCATGTTTGGAGAGTATGGTATTATAGTGATGCAGATAAATCGCGACAATGACGATTATTTTACCGTGTCTTTAATGGGGAAGTCTTAACTGAAAATTCATCAAGAAATTATGCGAAAAGGCAGACTGTTGAAGCTGGCCTACTTGAATGATATATTTTCCCGCCCCAACTCAGCGCAGACGACATTCCATGGCCGTGTTGCCACTGTGATTGGTGACGAAGACAAAGTACTTAAATCCGTCGTGAGGACGGAACTATGAGGGAAGACATTGCTTCTTCAACATGACTGAATGTCACTTCAGCGCTGCACTTAGTGGTTCATGGCGAAGTTGACAAATGACACTTTGGATAAGTAAAAACAGTTGTGCAGCCAACATGGCGCCAGTGTGAACGGAATTCCAAACAAACTTCCCGAATCAGACAATAGGCAATAAGATCATACAGAGCACGTGAGTAATAATAACAATAACAACATTTTTATTAGCAACTCAACTGAGTTGAACATGCGTACGTAATAATGCAGAAATAGACTAGCCTTATAGGCAACTGGGATTGTCTGTTTCTCCATATGCATTTAACAGCGTCTATGCGTAAACAACGTGTTGCCCAAGGCGGCAGGTTAAAGCACGAGTAATTGCGCCAATTACGTCATAGCGCGACAGTTCTAAGACCTTCACCGCACGTTCACAGAGCCCGAGGACCAGTGCATCTTAATAACCTTATATCTGTCCGTCCGGACTTCACGTTGACCCCCGCTCGACTCTACCCGAGGCAAAGTTCCGACATTTACCTCCACCTAACAATAAGGTCCCATTGGATTAATAGGCGTTTCCTTTTCGCGTAATATTTTCCTTGTAATTATGGAACGTTGGCGCACTTGGAGATTTATAATGTTACGTTAAATCGCAAGGGATTGTCCGGGTTTTTCATTTTTGAGGAGGGACGCGTGCAAAGGAAACTGTCCTAGTTGCATAAGCTATATCCGTAGGCAATGTAGGTGCTACACGTGCCGGTTATATTGCACGTGATATCTCCCATCCAGCAAACTATCTTGTCACCTTGCTTATGTCTGGCCGCCGCTACAGCGCACTGATCACTCGCACCACACGCACCGGGAGAGGTTTTTATCGGCTGTCAAAGCCCTGACAGTGCTGTAAGGCCAATTAGCTGTGATGTAGACCTCTATTCCACGTTGTTGTTTATTGGTTAGGGCTGTGTCATTATTTCAACTCTGTGCTATTATGGTGTATTTCAACCTTGCCAAGAATATCTTACCTATGTGCGTGCGTGCATGCGTGCGTGCGTGCGTGCGTGCTTGTGTGTGATAGAGAGAATGTGTGTGTGTGTGTGTGTGTGTGTGTGTGTGTGTGTGTGTGTGTGTGTGTGTGTGTGTGTGTGTATGTGTGTGTATGTGTGTGTATGTGTGCATGTGTGTGTGTGTGTGTGTGGTGCGTGCGTGCGTGCGTGCGTGCGTGCGTGCGTGTGTGGTGTGTGTGTGTGTGTGTGTGTGTGTGTGTGTGTGTGTGTGTTCATGTGTATTATTATTTACTTTATGTATTTTATTTATTGGCTGTATAAGTGTATGATATGTGTGCAGGTCCTTATTTACTTACATATCTTATACACATTGGCAGTATAGGCTATACTCAGTATTCATTACCTCTGTGGACCTTACCTAAGCAAAGTAATCATTACACACATTGGCATTCAAAGCCCTACAACTAAACCATTGCATTTGCAACTAGGAACCATATAAAGCGAAATGCAATAAATTAGATTGTTATTATCTACGAAGATTAACATCAAGTTTTATTTTATTGTTACAACTTCACGAGTTGTCCTGTTTTGCCTACGTGCTAAGCTTTATTGTATTAAGTGCGTGTGAGCGAACCCTAAATTATTGGACGCAGTAACAAACTGTTTTACAGACGATACCCCACGGACGAAAACCGGAACTTGCTCAATGGGCCTACTTTATCTGCATTTATCAGGATATAATCACACTTGTTTGTGGCCTAGTTTAGTTGCAATCATCACTATAGACTCACACGACACTTGTGTGTGAGCGGGGGACGACATCATCACACCCGACTGAGCAGTTTTGTCAGGCAAATTATGGCCAGCTGGCGGCACACATTTGTAGCTGTCTGGAGTCTGAACCACGGTTGGTGTAGTTCGTGTAGCCTATTGTCATAGGAAAGTTTTCATACAGCAACTTTGTAGTGACTGCAACATTACATTGCATGCATAAGTTCTCCCCCGGTTGTTTGTGTGTGTGTGTGTGCGTGTGTGCGTGTGTGTGTGTGTGTGTGTGTGTGTGTGTGTGTGTGTGTGTGTGTGTGTGTGTGTGTGTGTGTGTGTGGTGTGTGTGTGTGTGTGTGTGTGTGTGTGTGTGTGTGTGTGTGTGTGTGTGTGTGTGTGTGTGTGTGTGTGTGTTGTGTGTGTGTGTGTGTGTGTGTGTGTGTGTGTGTGTGTGTGTGTGTGTGTGTGTGTGTGTGTGTGTGTTGTGTGTGTGTGTGTGTGTGTGTGTGTGTGTGTGTGTGTGTGTGTGTGTGTGTGTGTGTTATGTGTGTATGTATGTGTGCGTGCATGTGCATGCATGTGCGTGCGTGCGTGTGTGTGTGCGTGCGTGCGCGCGTATGTGTACTGTGTGTATTGTGTGTATAGTGTGTACTGTGTGGGTACTGTGAGTGTATTGTGTGTGTAGTGTTTATGTACTGTGTTGTGCGTGTGTGTGCATATATGTTCCACAGTGTGTGCACTGTGTGTATGTACTGACTGTGTGTGTACTGTGTGTATGTATGTGTATAGTGGTTATGTACTGTCTTGTGCGTGTATATATATATATATATGTGTGTGTGTGTGTGCGTGTGTGTACTGTATGTGTGTACTGTGTATGTGTGTGTACAACAGTGTGTGTATGTGTTTGTGTGCGTGATGGCTTTTAGCATAGCCATTGTTCTCGGAAAGGAATGCCTTACATTCACACACTTGTATTACATAGGTTGGATGTATAGGCTGATGTTTTGCAAGCATACGATCATGTGTAGATACACACAAACTACCTAACGCCTACCAATTCATAAGCACGCATAAACACGTGCATACATAAATAATTGCATATACCCATTGGTTGCATTCTCACAACACAATCAACGTACATGTCGACGTGCGTAAATAAATAACTAAATGCACGCACAATTTGCACGACCAAGCAATAGGCTACGGCCACCTGCCGATCCATCTGTCATGTGGAGGGGACGGCCGGGGTCACATCGATCGCCTGACCTTAGGTTCACGCATCGACAAACGCGGCGCGCGGTGCTAACTAAACCTCACACGTGATTCAGCACTGAACCACATACCTCGGACCGGCGCTTACAGGCTGCACTCGCGCGTCTATTCACAACGTCGCAACAGCCGGGTCTAGGAAGACTGCGTGTAATAGCGAAGACAGCGTGACGTGACACAATGATGACATCATTGCGCTGATTCACGAGAGCCGTAGTGTGACAGACAGGTAGGTAGACGAGAGCGACGACAGAGACGACAGGGCGTGTTTATTGGAGTCACGACGTAGCCTGGAGCTGGAGCTGTGCGCGCGGTCGTCTTAATTAAGATCGACGTTCACGGTTTGTGGTCATCCGTTACCAAGATCGACTCGTTGTCACTTGTCAACGCCATTGCTGAAGTTCCAGCGCCTGTCGCGGACATATAGTGCTGACAGACGACTGTCTACACCACAGAGTGTCGACGCGCGCGAACATGAAGCAGACGACAGCGACTGAGAACGATTATTGGGCGGTGAAGGCCCGGATCGACACCGCGCTGGAGACTTTACGTCGAGACCTGGTGAGTTGGACATGGGCTGTGTACTTCTGGTTGTGGTGCCCGGTACATAGTAAGCACTACGGTGTAATTACAAACACACACCTGCACAGATCAGGTCTACATGTGTTTCACAGAGATGTTGAGATTAAGCATGTCTGCCTCGGAGTAAAGTGCACAGCTTTCAACAGTCATTAGGACTGCGCTATATAATAACTGACCTTTACTTTTTACATCATTATTGTGTGCGTGCTAGTAATGGTAATGGTGAGACATATGGTTATTTTATTGTGCAAGACGCATAAGTCGAGCTCTGGTCGTGCTCAGAACTTTAAACTAGTACACGCTATGTCATCAACCAAGCCTTGGTTTTTTATCAGTATTGTTACTGTACCATGATCGGTACATCTAGATGTGTAGTGTACACTCACATCTTTCACATCTGTCTATTTTCATTATTAAATATTGTGGATGTTCACGTTACGAATTGTAATCAATACAGATGAACTACAAACGTGTGCTCATATTAGTCATATATAGCATTAATGACAACGATGTCATCTTATCAAGATCAATACGTCACTCGTATAGAATCACGCCTACCCGATATCGTTATACCGAAGCGTCGAAGTTGAAATAATATCCGCCTTATCCAACGTCATCATAATTATGCAAAACCCTTTTGTACCCTAACGCCGTAATTCCCAAAATTAGATGTGTAGGCCCCTTTTGTCGTAACCTTACGCTCAGGGCTATCTGATGTCAACGTGATGAAGGGTGAACATTAGCTTGTGTTACGACATTATCAATAGTGGCTATGCAAGCTTAGATCTCGCCGATGTAGCCACAGTGATTAGAATGTTCTCTTGTGTTCTAATCCTGTCATCTCTAGAGATCAACTTGAAATTATATGCGCTGTCGCCATATCGTTTTTTAAGTAAACAGAATGAGCGAATGCACCGAATAAAGGACAGTAACAAAGGGGTTGGAACAGGTCTTTGGGGTGGGCAATATTTTGTGCGGGGTGTTGAAGATATCCCCGCTGGACCCGAGCGAGCGAGCGAGCGAGCGAGCGAGCGACGACGAACGAACGAACGAACGAACGAACGAACGAACGAACGAACGAACGAACGAACGAACGAACGAACGAACGAACGAACGAACGAACGAACGAACGAACGAACGAACGAACGAACGAACGAACGAACGAACGAACGAACGAACGAACGAACGAACGAACGAACGAACGAACGAACGAACGAACGAACGAACGGAACGAACGAACGAACGAACGAACGAACGAACGAACGAACGAACGAACGAACGAACGAACGAACGAACGAACGAACGAACGAACGAACGAACGAACGAACGAACGAACGAACGAACGAACGAACGAACGAACGAACGAACGAACGAACGAACGAACGAACGAACGAACGAACGAACGAACGAACGAACGAACGAACGCTGTCTGAACATTTATGATGAGTCAGAGGTAATGACTTCAGTCTGAACGTTGCAGTCTGGGGGGTACAGTCTACGGGGTTACAACCTGAGGACGTAGAGTCTGAAGGGTAGAGTATGAGAAGGGTAGAGTATGAGGAGGGTAGAGCATGAGGAGGGTAGAGTATGAGAAGGGTAGAGTATGAGGAGGGTAGAGTATGAGGAGGGTAGAATATGAGAAGGATAGAGTATGAGAGGGTAGAGTATGGGAGGGTAGAGTATGAAAAGGGTAGAGTATGAGAAGGGTAGAGTATGAGGAGGGTAGAGTATTAGGAGGGTAGAGTATGAGGATGGTAGAGTATGAGGAGGGTAGAGTATGAGGAGGGTAGAGTATGAGGAGGGTAGAGTATGAGGAGGGTAGAATATGAGAAGGGTAGAGTATGAGGATGGTAGAGTATGAGGAGGGTAGAGTATGAGGAGGGTAGAGTATGAGGAGGGTAGAGTATGAGAAGGGTAGAATATGATGAGGATAGAGTATGAGAAGGGTAGAGTATGAGGATGGTAGAGTATTAGGAGGGTAGAGTATGAGGAGGGTAGAGTATGAGGAGGGTACAGTATGAGGAGGGTAGAGTATGAGAAGGTAGAGTATGAGGATGGTAGGGTAGATTAGAAGGGTAGAGTATGAGGAGGGTAGAGTATGAGGAGGGTAGAGTATGAGAAGGGTAGAGTATGAGGAGGGTAGAGTATGAGGAGGGTAGAGTATGAGAAGGGTAGAGTATGAGAAGGGTAGAATATGAGGAGGGTACAACATGATGAGGGTGTAGTATGAGGCGGGTTGAGTATGAGGAGGGTAGATATAATATAAATCATTGGTGACACATGCAGCAGTCTGACTAGGAACGTGTGGAGTGGACAGTCTTGGTGACCAGTGCCTCAACGTGACAGAATTACTATATGAGTTCAAAATATTAATAGGTCTTTATTTGTTAGCACTGAGACAATTTCTTATTGCAACATCATGTAGTCAGGTAAATATTGTGAGTTGTGTAATTGCACGTGTTGGTATTGAGACTTACTAAGTAGGGCCAAGTATTAAAAGCATACCGTCCTGCGATTGTAACCACGAAGACCGGGCGTTGCCATTGAAAGCCGGCTACTAAATTAATAACTGCTCAATTTGTAATTGTCATTTTTTCTGTTTATCCATAAGTAGGGCCTGTGGTTTCTTATCAGCTGCCCGTTTGTTTGGGCGTATTTGCGTGCTGTCACACGTGAAGGCGTCACACACTGTAGGCAAACAATACGACAGTAATCCTTTGTGTCACAAATCGCATTACTCACGCGGCCAAAACTGAGCACACGTGACCACCAAAGAAATATAATTGTATTAGTGATCCAATATTTAATGTTGTGTTGACATTGTGACAGGTTAACTGTGGCTAAATGCGGGCAAATATATGAAGTGAGAACTAAATGTGCGCACGCGTGTGTGTAAATGTAGCATTGGTATACAAGACATTGCACCACAGCCAAGACATTGCACCACAGCCAATACGTTGGATATTGTAGTATTTGGAATACACCGTTATTAATGGGTTGGTCAACGATCGTGATTAGTCTATGTTTAGTGCCACGTCATATTGCATTGTTAAACACCTATACAAACATGACCCAGATTCACGTATCGAGGATTGACACACCTATTCACAATTAATCAATCACGCTGAGCGGGCGTTGGTTTGACGTTCGACTTGGCCCTAAAAACCATGACAATTGCTAATAATGCAATTGTTGCATGTGTAGTAATTACACACAAGCGTGATTTCATTTCTTATCAGTCTGCGTAGTTTGGGCGTTTCACACCAGGCCACCCCCGCGTACGTCATACGAGTCGTAAAAACAATATAACAGTAACCCAACACCGAGCCGGATTGTCTGCTAATTGTAACCAGACCCGGCTGTGTAGTCCGCGTGTACTGCGAAGCGCCCGCCGTCTCGAAAACAGCGTGTGCCGTTTGAATAATCGTCCCCACAACGAGACATCGCTTTGTAGACGCCGTGGCCTAGGTGACAATGAGGGTACGCGAAAGGGTTTCACAAAAGGGGTGTTGGTACAATCACCCCGGCGGCGGGCTATAAATGTCAGTCGTGCGTCGTTGTTCCCAGACCCGAAATGTGACTCAAGTGAAAAAGCGTGAGAACCCGCCCCCCGTCACGAATATAGGCCTCGTAACATTTACTCGGCAATGTCTTCGTCATCAAATCGCGAATTCTTATCTTTGTTGAATCGCGAATCTATTTACTTCTATAATGACGTGGTTGAAGTCGTGACGTTCTTGCGGTCATGTTTATGTTTGTGTGCGTTTTAGTAGTCGCCGCCAAACTGAATGACAATAGACGAACGCAGTAACCAATTTCAAGGTGCTTATATATTATGTACATGTTTTTGGTGTACGTCTACACTATCGGGTGGTCGCATTAGGTTGTATAGTCACAAAAAACGTGTCACACGAAGCTTGGGTGGGTCACATGGGTGTCGGTTTGATCATCACCGTGAATCGCGGGGAAATAAACACATTTAAACGCCACCTGTCGAGTGGAACGCGTACTAATGCACATCATTGTGGGTTTGTATGCACGTTGAGAACAGCATAAAGGGTAATGTATTTACACATTGTACAATCACGTCATATGGGTTGAATTCGGTGGGTGCTGCTGGCTGGCTGGCTGGCTGGCTGGCTGGCTGGCTGGCTGGCTGGCTGGCTGGCTGGCTGGCTGGCTGGCTGGCTGGCTGGCTGGCTGGCTGGCTGGCTGGCTGGCTGGCTGGCTGGCTGGCTGGCTGGCTGGCTGGCTGGCTGGCTGGCTGGCTGGCTGGCTGGCTGGCTGGCTGGCTGGCTGGCTGGCTGGCTGGCTGGCTGGCTGGCTGGCTGGCTGGCTGGCTGGCTGGCTGGCTGGCTGGCTGGCTGGCTGGCTGGCTGGCTGGCTGGCATAGCTGAAATTTAAGTCAGCTGAAATTTTGCTGACTTAAAAAAATTCAAATATAGGAGGTTTTGTAATATATATGTTTGTGTTTCGTGAGCTTTGTCTGTTGACTGGTCTTGTTCGCTTCGCGTATGTCGAAAAATTCAATTAACCCTTATTCTACCTCTGTGGGGTATAGCGAGCAACATATGTTTTTTTTATTTTAAAGAGTCCTTGTCACGAAGAGCGAACTTATTGCCAGGTTTATTACTTCGGAGCACGCTCGATCTGAACAGGCGAGGTGGCGCATTGACATGTTGGCATGCTTCAACACATGCTTCGGAGTGTCAAGTGACGAAAACTGTATTCACTGAATTGTAGGAATTCAACTCAATTCAGCACGGTATACGATCGATTCCATAACGCTGTATCGGTGCACTTCGGATCATTGTATTTCTAACGTTTCACTGGCTACACACATTTCGTTTCTTATGTTGCAACTTGACTGCAGGACCCAAACCACATTCATCGTCGTCACAGGTACAGCCCAGCCCGCATTACCGCAGTGACGCATGGCTTACGTATAAAAACATACTCTGTAATTCGTAACGCAAACACGTACGTTGTACGACATGGTTCGTGGGTCACCCAGGCTGACGTCTCCTGGGTCGACACGGTCGGTTGATCACCCAACAATACTTCACATGTCCGTTAAGAGCATGTGGTCCTGGCGACCACTACAAACAAAAGTCAACGCCAACATTGAAACCGAATCGACACCGCAAGTTGCCGATAGTAGACCATGTTCAGATCATCTAATGACAGTGCCAAATGCTTGAAGTGTCTGACATGGAAAGAATGCTGACAATCGATAACGACATTGCAAATCGCATTAATATAATCTAATAGCCGTGTTGCCTTTGAAAGGTAATGACTTACGGTCAGTGATATGCTGGACACAGCCAGCTGTGGCAGTGAATATGGGTCATTAGCGTATGATTGATTTACTGCTCGTTCGACCGTGGTCCTTTGCTACGAACAACTACTCAGTAAGATTTATGTTTGGTTCGAGAATAACGCTGCAGAGAGTGTCACTGGGAAACACGACCGCTATAATACTTCACTAAACAACATCGATATTAGGGCAGTTTGGGGCAGTGCGAATCCCCTCAGAAAAACGATAAGATAATCGCCATAAACCGACGCTTAGCATGTCTGGTGTGTTCGTATTAGACGAATACATGTGTTACTTGTGTTTTATTGTTTAACATGTACATTGAATGCTAATATTATATATGTTAACAGCATATTGTACACGATTTCGGGACAACAATATCTTTATTTTGTATATGCAATAGGGCCCGCGTTATCACAAGGAGACGCGCTGTTTCAGTCTAACAGAATACAGCTGACAAAATCTTTAAAAATATATTCATAACACAGTGTTTTTCAGATAATGTTCAATGCCGTTAGTTATTTTGGCCTGTTTGAACTCAACAGCGACCCTGTTTGTTCCGTAACTCCACATCATCATTATAATAACTTCCAGAACAAAAAACTGCATAATAGTTCCCACCTTCTAAATGAGTTTTAATTTGGTGGAAATCTATGAAACGTACAACGGAGTAGTTTCTGTAGTGGCAGTTACACCCGTATGCTAAACATTAGTTATAGTGCATAACTTGGTCGAGTCGTTGGGACCGTATCGTGACTGAAAATGGCAAAATAACATAACACCGATATAACGGCAGACGAGACTTGCGTGCCCTATTTGAACCTACAGACTATGACGTGAAAGCTCTTGGTGCAGATTTCTTTCGATGAATTGATCGGGTGTTCTGGTAAATGTAAGATATGTCGCTTTGTTTGTTGTCGTTCCCAATGAAATAACACCAGCAACTCCTGCACGTAGCCAACAACACGTAACACTAACTTGTCCTGCCTGCAGCGTCAAATGCACGAACAAGACCTGGTGCTCTTCCGCCAACTGATGACGATCCACAGCACCATCTACCGAATGAGCGGACAACGACGGAACCGCCGAAGCTACGACTGCGAAGACGAGGCTCGAGGCAACATGGCGCCCGAGACGCTACAACGGCGGAATCCGCCGCTCTACAGAGGCTGCAGCGAACCAGTCGATCTACCAAATGGTATCAACGAGGAGGACACAGACGAAGAGGAAGAAGAAGAGTCGACGGCGTTCCTCGCAAAGTCCTTCAATTCAACAGGTAGGTAGCAAAAACGCAATTATGAACTTTGTTTTTGCACAATCACCAGGTTCAAACAGATACCTTCGTATTTCAAACATGATGGTAACGTGTTCCATACTAAAATATCTAAATCTCAATATGAGATATATTGATTATGAACATTTGTATTTAATTTCAAGGATTGCTCACTAGTTTATAAATCGTTTAAACAGCATAAAGTAGTTTATGTGATAAAATGATTTATCGTTACATTTCCCACAATTGAATAAATAACTGCAGTGCGCAGGCACGGAAACATGAGAACAAAAGTCTCCTCCCAGTAAATTGTCGCGTAATGTTTTAGTGAACCTCACAGGGGTACATTTGGGGGTTCTGGGCGAGCTTCGTGTTTTTGTTTGCAAGCCATAGACCCCCTCCTCCCGTTCAGGCTACTTCCCTCATACATAACAACTCCACTCGCTGGTGCTAGCTTCCGATTAAAAACACACACACACACACACACACACACACACACACACACACACACACACACACACACACACACACACACACACACACACACACACACACACACACACACACACACACACACACACACACACACACACACACACACACACACACACACACACACACACACACACACACACACACACACACACACACACACACACACACACACACACACACACACACACACACACACACACACACACACACACACACACACACACACACACACACATCATCTGAGGTGTTGACCTAATACTTGCGCAGACAAATACTACTACTATTACGACGCTGTCTGTCAGCTTGGCTATCACGCGTGAATTACCACGCCGTATTTGATTGACGGCCACAATGTTGTCACCATTCACTTCAGGCGATTGCCATCGGCGGTTGACAAGAGACACGGGCTCTAGTTACACCTTCGTGGGGCCCGCTGTGTCATTAGGACAGCGATATTGCTGTGAGATCTTGTCGTGCTGTAATCATGTCTCGTTCACATGTCGTAGTTACGTTTCTCTCCCAACGTTTAGTGTTTTCTAAGTAAAACAGGGTTCCAACCCGTCCCGTAAAATATGGTCTATTCCAGAGTCATGAGATGAATGTTGAATCCTTTAAACACAGGGAATGGGGTCCGTCTCTTATTTTTCCATGTGGAAGGTGGCAACGTTAATGCCTAGATTCGCTTAGAGCATTGCCTTGGTCCGCACCACAATTTAGGATTTCGTACCAGGTTACTCTCAGCGTCAATTGTCGACATTTCAAGATCGTGACTTGTGACGTAGCGAATCGTGGGATAGAATTATGTTCTCACCTATTAAATTTATGGTTTCTAGTTATATTTGTAGCAAAAACAATGCACCATTGATTAAAATGAGAATACAAATATGGATTCGGGAAAGTTTTTTGTACTTTACCCAAAGTATATCTGTTTACGAGGGTGGTGTCTACATGGATGGTAACAGTCAAGTCGATACTGGCTTTAGGTATGAGCATAACCCTTGTATTATATAATTCCTGTTTATGCAACTTTAAAAAAGTTGTCTAAAGGACAATGTGGGATTGAACGCTGGAATTGGGGCCAGAGCAGTGCAAGGCAACAATGAACCGACATATGAGGCTACATGAGTTCACTATCGGTTTCCAGCATGAATGAGAGTAAATTAAGATAACCCCAGACTGTCCGCTTTCAAAGCGCTGGAGATACAAGGGATATCAATATGTATTTAGTCTTACCAAAGCTGAGGACAACGTAGCGCAATGGTATCTTCATCGAACTTGAATTATAATGATCGGGGCTGATTCAGTCGTAATAACATGTCCGGACATGACCACTGGCGTTGACCATCGTCTCACGCCCCACAGAGACCCCGCTACCGAATAGAGCCCCCCGTGGTTTTGCACAATACAACCTATAATTTGCGTCCAAAATCGTGTAACTACTTTGTATACAAGCAATTAAAATGTGATGCGATTCCACATATATTGTTTACCGATAACCACAGAGACCGTATAATTATGTATATAGCCGTGCAGATAAGGACACGTTCTCGCGTGGTCTGTCGGGTGTATAGGCCTATGACGGTCGGGTGGGTTCCGGGGTGATTACACCTATGCCGCGTGAGCACGGAGGATGCCTACAAATACAAGATCCGATGTAATTGACGTTCCCTCACATGGGATGTGTTCTTTGCGTGTAAGGTATAGGTGCTGGCGCAGGTCGTAATTCACAGATACTCTGTCGGTCGCCGCTTTTTAGTACACGTTCCATGCATACCTCCAGCTCCTCGCCATCTCGCCCTAGCAACTTGTGGCCGTTTTTCAAATTACCTGACCCACTCGGCTTTGACACAAACACTGCCCACAATAAATCAGGCACAGTAGTCGACGGCAGGGGTTTCTAGATTCTATGCCCCCCCCCCCAATGTTTGTGGAAAGGGGCTTAGCATAAACTGTCTAAGGATGGGGTGGCAATTTGTATTGTAATTGTCTTTAGTGGGGGAGACATGATTAATTATCGCTGCGACACAACCTCAGCCCCGATATAAATGTAAATCCTACCCAGGTGCAGGTAGTGTAATGACATGTCACAAGCCTGACGCTTAGTCATTGTCTCTTCAAAAACAAAATCCGACGTTGTAAATTCCTGATCTAACCAATTTTGCTGCTATGTGTAATCTCACATTTGGCAATGTGCCTACAAAATTGCCTATCCTGCATTTATGTGTGAACGTTGTAAGAACGTCATAACTGTTTAAAATTATGTTTACGATTTGTTCGAGTACCCAGTGACTACCCACACGAATTCGTGACACTTCACGGGTGCCGCTGAGCCCGCCCCGCTATACGGGTCCTCTTTCTACATCGTTATCTCTTTGTATTTATCAGATGTGTACGTCATCTAATCGGTAGTGCGTGTCGTGTCAGATGTCACTATACTCTTACATATTTGATGCACAAACAGCGTGGTGCGTTATATTAATTATTGTGCATCAACGACGCCGTCCTGTATGTTGCACTGCTTAATATTTAATATCATAATTGCTTCAACCAGGGGCGGCTTTTTAATCTAGGCTGTGGATAACGCACAGTCACAATGCACTTCCCAGAATTGCGAAAAGTATACTGTGGGGCGCGGTGGCGCAATGGGTAGAGCTGCCAGTCGAGAGATTCCGGGTTCGAAACATCTTGCTGCGGTTCCGAGCCCTGGGAGGGTTTGATCACACCAAACTACTCCACTTCATTCA
Source organism: Ridgeia piscesae (assembly GCA_025642075.2). Classification (NCBI taxonomy): domain Eukaryota; kingdom Metazoa; phylum Annelida; class Polychaeta; order Sabellida; family Siboglinidae; genus Ridgeia; species Ridgeia piscesae. The sequence goes on along the minus strand of JAODUO010000016.1, from coordinate 160,684 downwards.
GGTGTATAAACGAGTACATAACGATGTTTATTTATGTAAAAATATTCTTCACGTAGTAATTTCAGCGTCGCGAATGTTTCCATAGAGATGTCGAATTGGGCGATTGGACAAGTCTGACACGTAGTGAAGTCCAAGAGTCTAACGGATTGAGCAATCGCAAGGACTGGACCAGTCTTAAAGGGGGCTGAAACGTTTTCATTTAATTCCGACCACGCACTCAAATGATGTGTTGTGATATCCTACCAGACATAATATGGCATCATCTGGGTTTTTTTCGCTCAGAAATGTCTATTAATTAAGTAAATCGGAAAAAAATGAAACAGTACATTGATTAGATAGGAGTGACTCAAAATGACGGTGACCAGCGCCAAATATGCAAGAGTTTGAAACAATATTTTAAATATACCGTCTCTCCGTGCTCATCAAATCTTGGTTTTATATCCGGTAGATGGTATGTTCTTGTGTTTGGGCAATGGTTGTTCAAGCGTTTCAGCCCACTTTTAACAACTGGATATTGCACTATAATCTACTAGAAAGAAGTTTCTAAGACACAATGATCCTCAGGGCGATGGCTTCCAGAATCTTGTTCTCCTCATCTGACCTGCAGATCTGAGACAATCGTCCACCAAGTACCCCAGTACGGTAAACGAGACCGTAGAGTATAACGAATATACTGAGTGGTGTCTTCCTCACGTGGACAAACATATTGACGGCGGTGAGACGTTCACCGGTTACGGAGCCCACCAACAAGACCCTCTTGCCTGTCAATGGTGTCGCGGAGTCCATCTGTTATTAAGAATGAATCATGCACTAGCGTGTATAGAGGCATGGGACACGCCCAATCATGCGACATGTTAAGAGCAGAGACGACGATAGGACAATATCTCAATGTTTTGTGTGGTTTTATTTACACCAAATAAACCTCCAGTTGACTTTAGGAAACGCCAAGGAAAAACCTTAAGAGCGTGAGCAAAAGGTCTCTTGTAAGGGCGCGCCCAGGAGCCGAACCCCGTTAACCATCGCCTGATGAATGTCAATTTAACTGATGGCCGTTTCACGACGATTAGCAATTTAGATTAGGCAAACATACACACGATAACGATCTATTTACATTAGGGTGTGACTTTACAGCTTAGCAGTCCTACTGGCTCAGACCAGGTCAATATGACGGCCGGTGTCCAGATGCCCTAAAATATCCTGTAGGTAATAATTAATAGGGCTTAACTTGATTGTGAGGGGCATCTAAGGACAGTGTTTGTCGCCAACACCAGTAAGGGGTGGTGTTGGTCACACCACTAGTCAAGTAATCGCCGTGCAAAGTTTGTCCTTTTTGACGCCAGTTTTTCCTGATTTATACGTATTTTCGAGAAGATTTCGGTTCAGTATTGTGATGGTGGTGGTAAAGTTACTCCACGGAGCGAGTGATTACACACAATGGGGTTAATTATTTCGTCTTATAACATCACTTCCCTCTGGTAAAGTTGGTCGTACAAGGGGAACTATTGGAACTACAGAACAAGGTCCTGATTGCTATGACCCTAGGGAAACGGTTTCCACGCTGCAGGGCGTAACCTTAACACCACGAGAGAATGGGCATTGGCAAGTCAACTAAATTGGGAAACACTTTAACAGTTGTTGCTTGTGGTCAAGTAAACTGTATAACCCTTGTGTATTGTGACACTGACAGCTATCGGTCAAACTATGTGTTAGAATAAATGGGGGTCAACTCACCGCAGATGGAGTACTCTAATAATACGTTGGCCCTGAGGTCAGAATACTTTATAATAATTAACTGACACCGGGGCCGAAAGACCACCGCTGTCCTGGTTATGTCGCGTATTGTAACAACGCATGCTCTTGGATTGGGACATTTTCGACCGAATTAATATTATCGACCATAGGAATCTCGTTAGAGATGCAGGAAATGTTACCAAACTAATCAACTACTCATTTGAACGCAACCAGTATGGTTCTGCATGGTCACACCAGGCCCCCGAGAATACGGAATACTGTCGTCGTGGTGTTTTGTAGAATCCTTTTCAAATGCATGTTGCTACTTCGGCAGTTTACCATTTGATGTGTATTTTTCATGCGTTGCGTTGCCGACGAGACAACAATAATTGATTTTAACACATAATACATTTCTACACATGGCAATGGTATATCAGTGCATCTAAACTGATTTATTCAGGTGTAAAACGTGTTAATAGTTCACGTTCTCTCGAAATACGCAGAGTCAACTCTGATCTCATTTCAATCACTCTCTAACCATGATGCACTATCAGTTTCAGAACCAGCCAATCACAAGCTGTCTACGCCGATCTGCGGAACCACCATCGGTCCACTTCCGGTTCCGTTCTGCCACGAGCTGCATATCGTATCTCCGCCGTTGGAGAGGAGCCACCAAGTGCCTTCACAATCAACGTTATCACCTATGACGCTATGGACCGACAGACCGACTCAGTCACCGACTTCACCTCCCGTGTTCTCGCCGCCACACGAAGGCACAAGGACGCCTGAAAGGAAACACAGTGACAATGGGTGTGGGATTAGGGAGTGGAGGGGAACGTGGGACGATGGGGAAGCGAGCAGTAAACGCAGAATGTGGTATTCGACTCTGCTGAAGCGAAGTTGCCAGATCTGGAAGACGGTCCAACAGGACCACCACGACAGGGAGATATTTATTTGATGTTTTTAATGTTAAACGAACAGTTAATTCTGCGGTTTCTCAACAATACATGAAGACGACCATCTTCGTTTTTAATACTCATACGTCTCTATGTATTAATAACACACTAATTAGAGCCGGAACAATTCGCATCTTTGTATGATCACGCGCTTTGTTGGACATTTGACCCAGTACATGATTTATCACTTGGCAGTGTATTTTAAAGACACAACATATATAATTTGTTTTGATTAGATAGCATTGATCTTGGTGAGAAAATTAAATTTTACTACAGGACATTTTAATATAGTGATACATTCTCCAGATGGGACCACTGGAAAAGATGGATTTTGTTTCAATTTGCTGTATCAATCCATACAGCGCCAATTCGAAAATGGCGTCGGAAGTGTTTTCTCAGTTCGCTTAAAATGATAGAATCGTGTCATTATTACACCTGCTACCTCTGCTATGCGTAGGGAAATACATAATTTCATATAAACCTCATTCATATATTTTGTGTCAATCAAAGTAACCCAATTCGCGCGACATCTGCTATGCCAGTGGTAATGTTTTAGATGCCAGTAGATCCCACCTTGTGCCACAACAATAGCTTTCAAACAACTCATGCGTGTAAGATTTCACCTACGACAAAATCGCGAGGAGATTTATGTTGCGACAAATCTGACGGGCAATTTTACCAACAAATTATGCACATTTGTAAGTAGCTTGTTTTGTTTTGTTTTTGTGAAATAAATATAAACATTAAGTAGGGCTACTGTATACATACGTGTCTATGTGGGACACGTGGCTGCGAAAGGTGGTTGTTTTCATGATCACACCAGACACTGCAGAATCGCCAAGTCAACAACAGGCGTAGACACGGTGAAGATTTATTTACTTCGCCGTGTGAATTTAGTAGTTTATGAGCTTTGCGCGACAAAGCGAAATCAACTAGAAAGCGCAGGTCGCGCCACACAGAAAGGGCGCCTCTTTGAGAAATTGCTCTTTCACGCCAAAATGACGCGTGACTTGTGTATTTTATTTGTCTAATAAAACAGTTCGGTTAAACAAAACCAAATGAATTTGGTAGGTGACGTTTTATTCATTGCTCTCTTACAATTCCACTAGTCAAAAAAGCGCTCAATGTATAGCGTCACTGTAAATTAATATATGTTCTACCTTAAAGACTGTAGTAATTTATTCGTCCCGCGATAAGTGGCGTCATGAATATGTAACGCTGAAAAAAGTATAGGCCTACAATATCATTTCTCTAAATTGTACACAACGGGTGTGTTTATTTGCCTGTTTTATTGCCTGTCTACATTAAAGTTGTAATCTGAGATCGTTAATAAATAAAAATGTCTCGTGAATCACAGTGAATCAACATGCTACATATGTTACACACCACATACACTTGTGTACACATAATATGCAATTTTGAAGTAAAACGGCGCAAAACACGGCACAATTACACCCGCCTAGTCGTCTACCCGTCGGAAAATACATCAAACGCCTAAGTCGGACGCACGCACGCACGCACGCACGCACGCACGCACGCACGCACGCACGCACGCACGCACGCACGCACGCACGCACGCACGCACGCACGCACACACACACACACACACACACACAGTCAAGCAGCTCGCATGGGATTTTGGTCCGTTGCGTTGCGTTGCGTTGCGTTGCGTTGCGTTGCGTTGCGTTGCGTTGCGTTGCGTTGCGTTGCGTTGCGTTGCGTTGCGTTGCGTTGCGTTGCGTTGCGTTGCGTTGCGTTGCGTTGCGTTGCGTTGCGTTGCGTTGCGTTGCGTTGCGTTGCGTTGCGTTGCGTTGCGTTGCGTTGCGTTGCGTTGCGTTGCGTTGCGTTGCGTTGCGTTGCGTTGCGTTACTTAAGTGGTGTCCTACATTTGACATGACTACTCAAAATATTCAAAGACGAACAATTTGTCACATTTTATAAATGCCAGAAAACAGGCCGAATTGACGCCTATATTTGCTAGAATTTCTTCCCAAATATATTTGATATGGACTATTACGTGTTCATGACATTGGGGGACGGAGGTGGGTTGAAATTGTTTCGCTGCCGCAGCGTCATCAATTCAGCTTCTCCGCTATTTCATCTCGTCTGCCGGTTCCACTGATGACAGACGTCGGAGGATGACTGAAACAACTGTTTTTTATTCAATTTTGTTAATTCAATTTCTATTGGACTCTGTAGAGAACGCTTATGCTTCATTGCGTCATTTCCCGTCTACAATGGCGCAGCTCATAGAATTTTGATAGCTGGGTGTTCAACAATATTTCTCTGCTAAACTGCTGGCGTTAAAAAATGAGTACATGTGGAAATCGTTACTTTATCCTTTAACTTTGCGGTGGTAACTTGGTAAGTGGCGCCACCGTTTGGAAGTATAAATTATTATCTGCTACTACATGTTGGTTACAACCACGAGGTGGCGTTGCAGTTTCATTATAGTCCACGTTCATAAGCTTTTTGAACGGTTTTAGACCAAATCTCGCTACACCGACTCGCGCTTGGCTGCGTAACTCCGCCGAAAAGACAACAATGGTCTCTTAGTCGGCTTTTAATGTGTTTCCGTGGAGGGGCTAAACAGTGCTGACACCTCACGGAGCCTGGGCATTCCTGCCATAATTCATGTTTCATAAACAACTGCAAATTTGTAGTTGTTTATTTTTGTGTGAATATAAGTTTAATGTTGAATACCTTTAATAAAGTATTATCTTATAAAAGTATATCCCTATTTTAGTCTTATTTCATAGATGGCCTGAGAGCCGATCAGCGTCTCTACCCTATTTTGGGGTAAGGCCGCCCTCGTGGTAACATCGACATAGCACAAAGCTACCAGGCGGTTTTGAGGGGGTAAAAGGTGATGCCACCTCGCGGAACCTGGGTAATCGAGGTTATTCCATACCGGAATACTACTTGACAACCTTGACATGTTCCACTTTAGCTCACTACTGTATTAATAATAAACATGATCGTACGTTAACAGATCAACAAAATAATATTTGTTGGAAAGTAAAATTAGGGATGGAGCGAGAGAGCGAGAGAGTTAGAGAGCGAGAGAACGAGATAACGAGGGTGCGAAGAGGCAAGGGAGGAAGGAAGGAATGGAGGAAGGGGGAGGAAGGGAGGAAGCGCAGAAGGGAGGAAGAGAGGAAATGAGGAAGGAGAAAGGGAGGCAGAGAGGAAGAGAGGAAGGGAAGAACGGAGGAAGGGAGGAAGGGAGGAAGGGAGGAAGGGAGGAAGGGAGGAAGGGAGGAAGGGAGGAAGGGAGGAAGGGAGGAAGGGAGGAAGGGAGGAAGGGAGGAAGTGAAGAAGGGAGGAAGGGGGAGGTAGGAAGGAAGGGAGGAAGGGAGGAAGGGAGGATGGGAGGAAGGGACGTATAAGGGTTGACATCTATGAAAAGCAAGCGTATTAATTGACAAAAGCAATCCTTCTACACAATCGTCGCTATCCTTGCAAATTTTATATTATACTAAAACATGTTAGAAAGCACGCTCTCATGGCACTGAGACCTCCCTTATATAACAGAGAAATCGCTCATTATTGCCATTGTGTTGGGTGCAGATCAGAGTCATAGCAGCAAGTGCGTGCGGACGGGCGTGTGTTCTGGCGTAGGAATGGGCGCGTGAGCACGCACTGGGGTCAAGAGAAATTATCCAGAAAATGCAATTCATGGTTTATAAATACACTAACTGGGATTGGCTTGATATAATTGACATATTCACGATAACAAAGATACTATGCTAGGTAATTTCATAGAAGCGTTAGCGGCTATAATTTTATGGTCGTTATTCTATTGGAACTAGTGTCTTGATGTGGTCTTTACAAAACGCACTCATGACTCACATAATTATTTCTCCGTATGGCAGAGAAGTGCATAAACAAGACGTACCAAGGAAGGAACGAGAAAAGCGATTTCAATACAGCCGACATCGGTGTCGTATTGACATGCAGTACTTTATGTAATCTATTCATAAATCGCATTGATACTAGGGATCACACGAACCGAGTTCCAACTACTCAATGCAAGGTCGGCGAACGAGTTTGTACCTATCGGCGGCGCCTCGCTGATGTGCCTTTGTGAGACGCGTGCCTCCAGCGAAACAAAGGACGTCCATAAAGGGTCATTGTTAGCGCTTCAACGAGTCAGTCGGTTCGACCCACCGACTGATCCACTTACGGAGTATGAGAGCGCGTCTTATGCACTGTCGCCTTTGGTGATACCAACGACCCGTGTCTAGCGTTTGTTACTTGCTCTCGCGAGAGAACGGACTGGTGGCAACACGCAGAAGGCTATGTCGCTCGTGAAGGTTTCTCGTCAGACGGGTTTTGTCAAACGGGTGTCGTCGTGACGCACATAGACTGGATGTATCGGTTCGCTATGTGTGACCAATAAGGCGATTATCGGTTGAAGTCGAGACGTTTGACGAGGTGGTGGTTGCTGCAACCACAGGTGAGTGTTGAGTGATAAACAGATGTCTGGTGACAGCAGCACATTGTACACGTACAGAGGTGTTTGGGACAGTAGTTGAACAGGATGCACATGGTAGCTTGAGAATGGTCGCGTATGCGATGTCTTTATGAAGAATGTATTGTCTTATCAAATACGGATTATCAAATAACACGTCAAGACATGTATATGAACTGTGCCTGTTGTCAAATATGGCCAGTGCTTCAGGCCAGGAACAATTTGCTCCATATGTTATTAACTCCTGTTTTATTGTCGGTACGTCTAGTCAGTCAGTCAGTCAGTCAGTCAGTCAGTCAGTCAGTCAGTCAGTCAGTCAGTCAGTCAGTCAGTCAGTCAGTCAGTCAGTCAGTCAGTCAGTCAGTCAGTCAGTCAGTCAGTCAGTCAGTCAGTCAGTCAGTCAGTCAGTCAGTCAGTCAGTCAGTCAGTCAGTCAGTCAGTCAGTCAGTCAGTCAGTCAGTCAGTCAGTCAGTCAGCCAGCCAGCCAGCCAGCCAGCCAGCCAGCCAGCCAGCCAGCCAGCCAGCCAGCCAGCCAGCCAGCCAGCCAGCCAGCCAGCCAGCCAGCCAGCCAGCCAGCCAGCCAGCCAGCCAGCCAGCCAGCCAGCCAGCCAGCCAGCCAGCCAGCCAGCCAGCCAGCCAGCCAGCCAGCCAGCCAGCCAGTCAGCCAACAAATCTATCCATGTGTATCACTTCCCCTATCCACCCCACCCCCTCCCATCCTCTCTCCCTCCCTGAAACGTTGCTCTACAAGTCCAAATATCTGCGCCGGTCAAAGCGTCCAGCACTTTAACAATACCAACTCGGCCACTGGAGCCGGTGCACGTGTGTAGTGTCTACTCTCAATAACACAACACCAGTTGTTGCTGCACCTTTGGGCCAAGTTAAAATGTTATCGACAAGTTTTCTTCGGTTGACCTACATTAACCTATAATGTCCAATACGGCGCCTATTAAGCAACGGTTCCGTGCTGCCGTGTGTAGTATTGTTGCGCAACTGGTCGGAGTAGTTTTATAGCGCCATTTGTATTGTGTATCGGTCTAATCGCATCATCAACGATTGGCTTAACCAGTGGAGTGGAATCAAAGCCTGTCCACCGCCCATGTGCCACGATGTATTCGATTAACGAAATGTTACTTTGTGTGTGTGTGTGTGTGTGTGTGTGTGTGTGTGTGTGTGTGTGTGTGTGTGTGTGTGTGTGTGTGTGTGTGTGTGTGTGTGTGTGTGTGTGTGTGTGTGTGTGTGTGTGTGTGTGTGTGTGTGTGTGTGTGTGTGTGTGTGTGTGTGTGTGTGTGTGTGTGTGTGTGTGTGTGTGTGTGTGTGTGTGTGTGTGTGTGTGTGTGTGTGTGTGTGTGTGTGTGTGTGTGTGTGTGTGTGTGTGTGTGTGTGTGTGTGTGTGTGTGTGTGTGTGTGTGTGTGTGTGTGTGAATTATTATATACAATTGTGCACCAGATGACACGATTATATTTAAGTAGAAAGCGGTGAACTGACTAGCTTGTGCCTTGCAAATCAAATCTTCTAGGAGAGCACTACACTGTATTGTCATGTCAGTAGTCAGTAGTCAGTAGTCAGTAGTCAGTAGTCAGTAGTCAGTAGTCAGTAGTCAGTAGTCAGTAGTCAGTAGTCAGTAGTCTGTAGTCAGTAGTCAGTAGTCAGTAGTCAGTAGTCAGTAGTCAGTAGTCAGTAGTCAGTAGTCAGTGCACACACACACCGCACTCATACTAACAGATAGTTCAGTTTATTGCCTGTCTTTATAAACTGTGACTATAACATTATTGCTGAATCTGACTTGACTCTTTCTTTGATATCAATATGTTGTTTATAATTCAATACAACGAAGCTGTACCTCACGCTGTATAAGCGAGCTAACTATGCTTTACTTACTTATGCCTGCTTGCTCGCTGGGCGTTTAGGCCATCGCCCAAGATACGCCACTGTTTTCTGTAAGTGGCCATACGCTCCATCTCTCTCCTTGCGTATCCCATCTCTTTTGTTTCCCTTTCTTTGCCATGTGTTTCGTGGCCTACCTCTTCGCCTCTTCCCAACGGGGTTCCATGTGATAACTTGACGGGTGATGGTTTCTGGAGGTTTCATGAGTGTGTATGTCCTATCCACCTCCATTTTCTTGTCTTTATTTCATTTTCTACGGGTGTTTGTTTGGTCCATTTCCAGAGTGTAGTGTTGGATACTTTGTCTGTCCACTTCAGGTGTAGGATTCTGCGCAGGCATTTCTTGATGAAGGTCTGTATTATTTTTTAGTGTCTTCTGTGTACTTCGCCATGTCTCCGATCCAAAGAATAAAACTGCCTTGACATTTCAATTGAATATTCGCAATTTGATGTTAATCTTGATTTGTTTTGCTGAGCTACCTACATATAGGCAAAACAAAAACGCCACGCAGCATCACGTGACTTGGCGAAGTCTTCTTCGATGTTGGAATATTGTTGTTCGTCCTTGGTTTACTTTTCCCCTCCAATGTGCCCCGGAGAACAGTATTGGCTGGCCTACGCCGTCCGATCTTGTTACATAACCGTACCACTGGAGTTTCATTTTTGCTCAATGTAGTCAACAGTTCCCTATAAGGTCCTGTGTGGGTGTCGGTCGTCTGACGCACAGTCTCCTTATTGATAACGTTATGTTCAGAGTAACTGATGCCTACGATCTTTCTCAAGCACCTCATTTTCATAGCTTGTATCCTTGTCTCAAGGTCTGCTGTTAGTGTCCACGTCTCGCATGCGTACATATAGTTGGAAGTGAAGTCCTGTGTCTGAGCCTGGATTTGAGACAGATGTTCCCATCACTCCTACAATAACATGTACCACCAGTCGATACACAGCGCACACACATACGCCATTAGTAGGAACTGAAATGCCGCAGCTAGGGTAGCCATCGCACAGCATAGACACATCTATAACGTCGCTAACAAGTATTTCCTATGGCACACAAACACATTTCTTAAAATCGTAGTTACTAACTTTGTAACAACATACTCTTGTCACATCTGTAAAACCGTTCATCGCGTCGTCATTGGTTCCTTCCGTGTGAGGTCGCTAATCGATTTGTGAAATTGTCATAAACTAACAAATATCGATGTGTCATGGTTCGCAGAACAGCGCCGTCTGGTGACAGTGGACGATGTCGTTGAAAGAGTCGTCGGTCGAGTCGACGAACCTACTCCGAGCCTATCGCTTCAACCAACTCGAACAGAGCCGATTACGGACGTACGTAACACAGGCAGTGGTCGCATTTGTGTGACAACGCAATGGTCGCACTTGTGTGACACAATCAGTCGTCGCACTTTTGTGACACAGTCAATGGTCGCACTTGTGTGACACAAGCAATGGTCGCACTTGTGTGACACAAGCAATGGTCGCACTTCTCTAACACATACAAAGGTCGCACTTGTGTGGTACAGGCAATGGTCGCACTTGTGTGACACAGACAGTGGTCGCACTTCTCTAACACAGACAAAGGTCGCACTTGTGTGGCACAGGCATTGGTCGCACTTGTGTGACACATGCAGTGGTCGCACTTGTGTGACACAGGCAATGGTCGCACTTGTGTAGCACAGGCAATGGTCGCACTTGTGTGGCACAGGCAATGGTCGCACTTGTGTGACACAGGCAATGGTCGCACTTGTGTGACACAGGCAATGGTCGCACTTGTGTGACACAGGCAATGGTCGCCCTTGTGTGGCACAGGCAATGGTAGCACTTGTGTGACACAGGCAATGGTCGCACTTGTGTTGCACAGGCAATGGTCGCACTTGTGTGACACAGGCAATGGTCGCACTTGTGTGACACAGGCAATGGTCGCCCTTGTGTGACACAGGCAATGGTCGCCCTTGTGTGACACAGGCAATGGTCGCCCTTGTGTGACACAGGCAATGGTCGCCCTTGTGTGACACAGGCAATGGTCGCCCTTGTGTGGCACAGACAATGGTCGCACTTGTGTGACACAGGCAATGGTCGCCCTTGTGTGACACAGGCAATGGTCGCCCTTGTGTGACACAGGCAATGGTCGCACTTGTGTGACACAGGCAATGGTCGCCCTTGTGTGACACAGGCAATGGTCGCCCTTGTGTGACACAGGCAATGGTCGCCCTTGTGTGACACAGGCAATGGTCGCCCTTGTGTGACACAGGCAATGGTCGCCCTTTGTACAAGCAATGACGCACCAGGCAATGGTCGCCCTTGTGTGACACAGGCAATGGTCGCCCTTGTGTGACACAGGCAATGGTCGCCCTTGTGTGACACAGGCAATGGTCGCCCTTGTGTGACACAGGCAATGGTCGCACTTGTGTGGCACAGGCAATGGTCGCCCTTGTGTGACACAGGCAATGGTCGCCCTTGTGTGACACAGGCAATGGTCGCACTTGTGTGGCACAGGCAATGGTCGCCCTTGTGTGGCACAGGCAATGGTCGCCCTTGTGTGACACAGGCAATGGTCGCCCTTGTGTGGCACAGGCAATGGTCGCACTTGTGTGACACAGGCAATGGTCGCCCTTGTGTGACACAGGCAATGGTCGCCCTTGTGTGACACAGGCAATGGTCGCCCTTGTGTGACACAGGCAATGGTCGCCCTTGTGTGACACAGGCAATGGTCGCCCTTGTGTGACACAGGCAATGGTCGCACTTGTGTGCACAGCAAGGACGTTGGCCGCAATGGCGACTGTGTTGACAAGGCGTGGTCGCACCTTGTGTGCCACCAATGAATAGTCGCCGTACCGTGTGACACAGGCAATGGTCGCCTTTGTGTGACAAGGCAATGGTCGCACTTGTGTGACACAAGCAATGGTCGCACTTGTGTGCACAGCAATGGTCGCACTTGTGTGACACAAGCAATGGTCGCACTTTGTGACACAAGCAATGGTCGCACTTCTTAACACATCAAAGGTCGCACTTGTGTGGAAAAGGCAATGGTCGCACTTGTGTGACACAGCATGGTCGCACTTTGCACAAGACAAGGTCGCACTTGTGTGGCACAGGCATGGTCGCACTTGTGTGACACATGCATGGTCGCACTTGTGTGACACAGGCAATGGTCGCACTTGTGTAGCACAGCAATGGTCGCACTTGTGTGGCACAGGCAATGGTCGCACTTGTGTGACACAGGCAATGGTCGCACTTGTGTGACACAGGCAATGGTCGCACTTGTGTGCAGGCAATGGCCTTTGGCAATGGTCGCCTTGTGTGACACAGGCAATGGTCGCCCCTTGTGTGCACAGGCAATGGTCGCACTTGTGTGGCACAGGCAATGGTCGCACTTGTGTGGCACAGGCAATGGTCGCACTTGTGTGGCACAGGCAATGGTCGCACCTTGTGTGCACAGGCAATGGTCGCACTTGTGTGACACAGGCAATGGTCGCCCTTGTGTGCACAGGCAATGGTCGCACTTGTGTGACACAGGCAATGGTCGCCCTTGTGTGACACAGGCAATGGTCGCACTTGTGTGACACAGGCAATGGTCGCCCTTGTGTGACACAGGCAATGGTCGCCCTTGTGTGACACAGGCAATGGTCGCACTTGTGTGGCACAGGCAATGGTCGCACTTGTGTGGCACAGGCAATGGTCGCCCTTGTGTGACACAGGCAATGGTCGCCCTTGTGTGCACAGGCAATGGTCGCACTTGTGTGACACAGGCAATGGTCGCCCTTGTGGGGCACAGGCAATGGTCGCCCTTGTGTGACACAGGCAATGGTCGCCCTTGTGTGACAGGCAATGGTCGCACTTGTGTGACACAGGCAATGGTCGCCCTTTGTGACACAGGCAATGGTCGCCCTTGTGTGACACAGGCAATGGTCGCCCTTGTGTGACACAGGCAATGGTCGCCCTTGTGTGACACAGGCAATGGTCGCCCTTGTGTGGCACAGGCAATGGTCGCACTTGTGTGACACAGGCAATGGTCGCCCTTTTGTGACACAGGCAATGGTCGCCCTTGTGTGACACAGGCAATGGTCGCCCTTGTGTGACACAGGCAATGGTCGCCCTTGTGTGACACAGGCAATGGTCGCCCTTTTGTGACACAGGCAATGGTCGCCCTTGTGTGACACAGGCAATGGTCGCCCTTGTGTGACACAGGCAATGGTCGCCCTTGTGTGACAAGGCAATGGTCGCCCTTGTGTGACACAGGCAATGGTCGCCCTTGTGTGACACAGGCAATGGTCGCCCTTTTGTGACACAGGCAATGGTCGCCCTTGTGTGACACAGGCAATGGTCGCCCTTGTGTGACACAGGCAATGGTCGCCCTTTTGTGACAGAGGCAATGGTCGCCCTTGTGTGACACAGGCAATGGTCGCACTTGTGTGGCACAGGCAATGGTCGCACTTGTGTGGCACAAGCAATGGTCGCCCTTTTGTGACACAGGCAATGGTCGCCCTTGTGTGACACAAGCAATGGTCGCACTTGTGTGGCACAAGCAATGGTCGCACTTTTATGGCACAAGCAATGGTCGCACTTGTGTGGCACAAGCAATGGTCGCACTTGTGTGGCACAATGAATGGTCGCGCTTGTGTGGCACAGGCAATGGTCGCCCTTGTGTGACACAAGCAATGGTCGCACTTGTGTGGCACAAGCAATGGTCGCACTTGTGTGGCACAAGCAATGGTCGCACTTGTGTGGCACAAGCAATGGTCGCACTTGTGTGGCACAAGCAATGGTCGCACTTGTGTGGCACAATGAATGGTCGCGCTTGTGTGGCACAGGCAATGGTCGCCCTTGTGTGGCACAGGCAATGGTCGCACTTGTGTGGCACAAGCAATGGTCGCACTTGTGTGGCACAAGCAATGGTCGCACTTGTGTGGCACAAGCAATGGTCGCACTTGTGTGGCACAAGCAATGGTCGCACTTGTGTGGACAATGAATGGTCGCCCTTGTGTGGCACAGGCAATGGTAGCACTTGTGTTGCACAGGCAATGGTCGCACTTGTGTTGCACAGGCAATGGTCGCACTTGTGTGACACAGGCAATGGTAGCACTTGTGTGGCACAGGCAATGGTAGCACTTGTGTTGCACAGGCAATGGTCGCACTTGTGTGGCACAGGCAATGGTCGCACTTGTGTGGCACAGGCAATGGTCGCACTTGTGTGGCACAGGCAATGGTCGCACTTGTGTGGCACAGGCAATGGTCGCACTTGTGTGGCACATGCAATGGTCGCACTTGTGTGGCACAGGCAATGGTCGCACTTGTGTGGCACAAGCAATGGTCGCACATGTGTGACATTACTGTCGGTATCGTTGCGTAATTATTGGAACTGGTTAGTGTCAGTCTCATTATTCGTTAAAGTTAAGGGTATCAAAATACATAGTTTCGGTTAGTGTCAATTGGAGTTGGCGTTATGATCAACAATAGAAGATAGTTATGGTTAGTTATGTTTAAGATTAAGCTACCTGTGATTACGCAGTCAACCGCCGTCGTCAGTTTATGAAAATGTTGCACCTGTTTATTTAATAAAATATTTAATAAAAACACTTAAAGACAAATATGCATGCAGTAATATACTATACGCAGACAATGACAACCTGTATGCGGACTTAAAGTATTAACACATTGTATGTGCACCTAACTCTAGACGGACGGTAGCATATTGTACGCATGCTGCACCATAACGTATCGTTCTCACTCTGTCGTCAACAGTCGTTTGACAACCTTGAACCGGGACAAGATCCGGACCGAACGACTCAATGGATATGACATCCGGCAAGTTGCAGCCACCCTTGACTTCATCCAGTCAAGTACAGGTAGCAGGTGTGTATAATGGGTGACCACTGGTTAACCATCCATCCATCCATCCATCCATCCAGCCATCCTTCCATCCATCCATCCATCCAGCCATCCATCCATCCACCCACCCACCCATCCAACCAACCAACCAACCAACCAACCAACTAACAACCAACCAACTAACAAACAAGCCAGCCAACTAACCAAACAACCAACCAACCAACCAACCAACCAAATTTGTTTTTAATTAACAAGGTAGCTAACTTAACAAAAGTAATCAAATGCTTGAGCGGTGTTTGCCAACAAAACTGATGGGACGACTTGGAAACAATGCACTGTTGTGTATTAAATGGTGTGAGTGTTTATAAGAGCAACAAATCTAAGCAACGACGAGTGACCACGGCGAGTGAATTTCCTTTTGGTCGCTGATTGTCCACTGCTTCAAAATGATCGCCAAATTGGGAATGACGAAACAGCGTTGTCACAATTTGGGTACATTAATCGGCATTACGAATATGGTTACACGACTGAATATTTCAATGCAATATCACACGATACTCTCCTATGAGAAAATATCATTGGACACCGTATTATGAGAGAATATCACACGACACTGTCATATGAGAAAATATCACACGACACTGTCATACGAGAAAATATCACACGACACAATATCACACGACACCCGAGAGAAAAGGTCATACGACACCGTTCTATGAGACAATATTAATCAAGCATCAGCTGGTATGAAACAGACAGCAGTGTGGTGGAGGTGGACGCTAGATCAAATGACAAGGTAGTATA